>JAKZAO010000007.1:13825872-14321312 GCA_023053555.1 Branchinecta lindahli | reverse complement strand
AATCTTCAAACGGGAGTAACTTAAAAAGTAACGACCATCTCTTTTTTTATTCCTCGGAGAAGTCAAACATAAGTCGAATTGTCGAAAGACGCGTAATTCAAGGACCAATTATACCAAAAGATTCTTTAAAACAAGTAAATTTCACGGAACTGCAATTCAAATAATCTCTATTAGAGCCGGTCTTATTTTAATCCTTAAACTGTACCTGTTCCCGCAGTCGGTCGAATCACAAATACGATTAGCCTAGTGGTCTAGGACACGGTCGGGTCCCTGATGCCTGCCAAGTTTCATCGTCCTAGCTCTCCCTAATCTATATCAACTCCTAATACGCTTCAACAACATGTACCAACCGCTTCGACCCGAGCTTCGACCTTCGATTAGATTTAAGCAAAGAATGACTAATCCATGCGCACAGAGTTATTACTAGTGTGGAAAAGGGGTAGGGATTTGACAAGAACTAGATAAAGCGTTTCAAGAGATTGTGCGGATTCCCGGTGGGATCGGGAAACTGATTATTTCCATGATGGTTTGATCGGGTCCCTGATACGCCTGCCAAGTTTCATCCTCCTAGCGCCCCCCAATCTATATTAACCCCTACTAACATTCAACTACATATCCCAACCCCTTCGACCTTCGTATTAGACAAGGTCTCTCCGAACACCCAAAAGATTTGAGCAAACAATGACTCATCCACGCATAGAGCTTTACAGTGTGGGGTAGGGTTTGACACAAACTAGAAAAAGTGTTTCAAGAGATTTCCGGTGTCCCCCTCCAGCTCCCCCCCCCCAGTTATCGGATCCGATCCGAATTTGACAATGAACATCCAAGACACTTGTTCTTGATACCTGTCAAGTTTAATGCACGCCCGATTATCCGTTCCAAAGTTATGAATGTTGCTAATTTCCGGATTCCCCATCCCGCCACTCCCCCACTGATGGTGGGATCGGGGAAGTGATTATTTTCAAGTTAATCCGGTCGGGTCCCTGATACGCGTGCCAAGTTTGATCGTCCTAGGTCATGTGGAAGTGCCCAAACTAGCAAAATGCGGACAGACCGACAGACAGACATAACGATCGCTATATGGCACTTGAGTAAGCTCAAGTGCCATAATAATCTCTATTAGAGCCGGTCTTAATTCACGTCTCAGAACACATGCACCCAAGCAATTTTGAATATTTTGGGTTTGTCGGGAACGTCGATCTCCATCGTACGCCGAGGTACTCAGGTTCTGCAAGAACTCGAAAGCCACAAATTCGGCAGCGACGGCGCGTGCCATTTGGAAATTCTTTATTCTTGAGGTATTTACATGAATTAAATCGTAAATACTGTCCTCTGTGCTTTAAACTGTACCTGTTCCCGCAGTCGGTCGAATCACAAATACGATTAGCCTAGTGGTCTAGGACACGGTCGGGTCCCTGATAGGCCTGCCAAGTTTCATCGTCCTAGCTCCCCCTAATCTATATCATCTCCTACTACGCTTCAACAACATGTACCAACCCCTTCGACCTTCGATTAGATTTTAAGCAAAGAATGACTCATCCACGCGCAGAGTTATTACTAGTGTGAACAAGGGGTAGGGATTTGAACTAGAAAAAGCGTTTCAAGGGATTGTGCGGATTCCCGGTAGGATCGGGAAACTGATTATTTCCAGGATGGTTTGGTCGGGTCCCTGGTACACCTGCCAAGTTTCATCCTCCTTCTATATCAACCCCTACTAACATTCAACTACATATCCCAACCCCTTCGACCTTCGTATTAGACAAGCTCTCCGAACACCCAAAAGATTTGAGTAAAGAATGACTCATCCACGCGCAGAGCTTTACTAGTGTGGGGTAGGGGTTTGACACAAACTGGAAAAAGCGTTTCAAGAGATTTCCGGTGTCCCCCTCCAGCTCCCCCCCCCCCAATTATCGGATCCGATCCGAATTTTACACTGAACATCCAAGACACTTGTTCTTGATACCTGTCAAGTTTAATGCACGCCCGATTATCCTCCCCCACTGATGGTGGGATCGGGGAAGTGATTATTTTCAAGTTAATCCGGTCGGGTCCCTGATACGCGTGCCAAGTTTGATCGTCCTAGGTCATGTGGAAGTGCCCAAACTAGCAAAATGCGGACAGACCGACAGACAGACAGATATTACGATTGCTATATGGCACTTGAGTAAGCTCAAGTGCCATAAAAATAATAATACTCTAAGTAATGCGCCCGAAGTATCGTGTCTGTTTAGGGGTTTGATGACACCAAATGCTACGCAGAAAGGAAGGCCCAAAGACGTTACGGATTTGCGACTAACATCTTCGAAAATCGTAAATTCAGCAAGTGGCAAAATCGGGAAAGACAGTTCATTTTCACAGAAAGTCATAATTTTAACTGGTCTTCGTCAAACTTATGGTGGCAGGACAGTGGATTACAGTCCTAATTTATTATAATAAACTAAAAAGCGATAATCTGGAAGGCCCAGAGATGTTACCGGTTTGCAACTAGGGGTAGCTACTTAGAATACCGTAATTTTGTCAGAGCGGCAAAATCGGGAAAGACAGTTAATTTGTTACAGACGGTCATAGTTTTTAACTTGTCTTATTAATGCAGTTGGACGTCAAATTTATATTGGTATGACAGCGGATTAAAATCTTAAATAATTAAAATCAACTTAACCGAAAGCAATGATCTGGATCGGTGGTCCGAGAATGTTAAGGCCTGCTTACACAACATGAAATTACCGGCGATAATTGGGTAAAAGTGGGTAATGCCTACACGACCCGCCGGTGATGCTTAGCTCTTGCGCCTTGGCAGTGGTAGCGGTGTGTGACAGCCCCAGGCTGTGGAAGCGAAGAAGAATCCTCAAAATGTAGGTCGGCTTCGTCAGTGAATGTGTTGCGTGAAAGGTTCTTCGTGCATAGGGGATGGTGTATTGATCGATTCGTAAGTTCTGTTTCTCCTAGACTGTATTGCTTCCGGGAAAGATCTGTAGTTAGTAGTGTTTCAAGGTGGCTTAGGATTATTTTTGTGCATCGCTGTAAGTAAACTTTATTTATCCATCAAGGAAAGAACAAACGGTGGAGTACAAAGGAAGAAAGAAAAATGAGAAGAAGCAAAGTAGATACAATAAAAACATGTTGACGAACGTTATAAATAGCTACACCATTCTAAGGGTGGTTAGTGACCTGGTTTAACTGAGTATTTGAAGCTGAGCTTCGGCGGCACAGGGGGGGATTTGTGTTTCACCGTATTTCGTACATATTCCAACCTATTTTGCTGTATCGTATCTACCCCTGGTCTACTGGTAGAACGCATAATTTCGGACGTAACCTGCCTACAAAATTCGTACATAACATTTTTAGCTGGCTGCTCAGCTGTTAGTCTAAGCTTCTCCCGAAAAATGGTTGGGGCAACCAGTAGTTTCTTATTAATTTTAGTAAAACAAATCTTTTGGTTAACGAACATAGTTGTGATGCAGGGATGTAACGTTTAAGATCTGATTCAGATAGCGTCGAATGAATAAAAATAATAAAACGAAAGGTTTTCAAGTTTCCCAACAATTTAGCCTCACTGTACCTTACGGTTGTATTCTATCTTGTAATCATGTGGCAAACTTTTTTCGGTACAGTGAGTTCCGGGTACCCTCCCCCTCCCACCCACACACACAGTCAGTAGTCCCTTATTGGACATGTCCAGACGTGCTGATAAAATTTTGGAAATAAAAACATAGTTTCAAGAAAAGTATATATAGAAGCGAGCCGCCCTCACGCGTTTACATTTGACTTGCGTTACAAAAAATTCATCAGTTTAGATTCAAACAATATATTGTGAATTAGATTAAATGGGGAATTAAATACCAGCCAAGTCCATTGATGTTGTTGGATTTGTTGAGTTTTCGTCTTTTTCGGTTTGCCTGACTGAATGCGTCTGTCCTAATTTTGGTTTCGAAGGTTTCTACAGGATACAAGAGTCTACAATTGGTTAGGAGTTTCGGACAAATGCCGAGTATACCATCATAATCCCAGGGCTGACTTTGTTTAGTCGTCGACTACATTTGCGATTTTTCGCATTCTTTGGATGTATGTCTGAATGGTCTACCCAGGGCCATATCCAGGAATTTATTTCGGGGGGTGTTTTGTCCACGGGTCGGACCAAAAAGTACAAAAAATATATAGATCAGACGTTAAAACCTGCAAAAAAATATTACTTTCGGGGGTTTCGGGGGTGTTCGAACCCCCTAACACCCCCCCTGGATACGGCCTTGGGTCTACCACAAAGCTCTGATTTTTGGCTAGACCACGTAAAACCGTGGATACACCCACAGTTTGGAATAGCCCATGTCGAACGAGGGGATACCAACTCCCAAAATTGGGGTACAGGTGTGCCTGACAATTGAGTGTGCCCTACTCCCCGGTACAGAGTGTGCCCGAGAGTTGGTAACTCCTCGATGTCGAGCGTCGGTCACCGTGTGCCAGAAGCTGGGCTGCTAACCTTCTTTTATCCATTAAAATTGATGATTTGTTTGATATTCAGAAAACAACAGCTTAAAATTGTTTTTAGTGGGTTACTGTGCCAAGGATCTGACCTAGGGTAACCGGAGTTTTGCATAGGCTATTCCAGACTGTGATTATACCAAGAATAAAAGATCCTTGGTTATGTACAACGTTTGTCGTATCCTACCCAAAAATCAGGTATTTGTGTTTTCCTGATTTTTCGGGGATTCAAGTTTTCGGTCTCAGAGGCAGGCGCTAGAAAACACTGAGCACTTATGAACGTTTGCAAAGAACTAGAAGATTTGTAGAGGGAGGTTTTAGGGTGGAATACGGCGGGGAAGAAATAGTTGGGGAAACGTTTTTTTAGGAATTAAAAATCTTGGAACATTCATCTGTCAGGGAATGTCGCACTTCGAGCACTTTCTAAAGTCTTGTCTCAGTTCCGGTTTCGGTTTCTATTTTGTATTATATGTGAATTGTGGTTTGTTTTGTGGGTGTTCTTTTCGTGATTTACCGTGGCCGTCAAGGCTTTAGTGTAAAATCTGCTACTACTACATACCCAAGATGCCTGGTTAAAAGCCTTCCTTTCCTTCGATCGTTTCCGTTTAGTTCGTCAAGTTCGCGCGCATGGAGCCCACGATTTCCAAAACGAAATAAAAGTTGAAAAATACTCGGGTAGTTTTATTTCATTTTATGTTTATGTAGTCTAAGGCAAGCCCCGTTTTCCATCAGATAGGCTACTATTACTTTTTTTTTTTTCAGGGTCAACTAGCCAACAGAACATTCCAACTGCCTTAGTGCTGACGCCTCAGATTAAAGTGTTGTTAGTTGTGGAAAATGGTGTGAAAAAATGTGGATGCCCTGCAAAAAGTGGAGGCGAAAACCCCGAGAAATCATTCAGTAATTAGTGTGGGAAGAAGAAATTTTGTGAGGGTGGAATGTGGACCCAAAAAAGGATGCAAAAAGGATTCTTCTGGAACATTGTGATGCTCAGTTTGGCTGCTTTGTGTTTGCTTGGATTATCATTCCCCGGTTGTGCAGGTATCATGAATCATTTAATTATTTGTGATGAATGAATTGGTTCGTTTGCAAGGGTACTGGTGCGGTGGCCTTGTTGGGCCAGAAAACAATACCTCATTGATCGTTGAGTTTTCTTAACCATGGTACCGATGTTTATGCATAAATAATCTAAAACTAGCCAAGTGGATCCGGGGGGTTAACCGCTCCCCGGCACCTGCTGTACACCCTTTCCCGGCACCGGCAGGTACCGACCGAAAACGACGGTGCCGGCCATAAATTAGGCGATTCATCTTTCAAACGCTCTAAAAATGCTTATTTCAGTGTTTTAACACGTGGCCACCGGTGCCGGCAGCGACCGGACACTTGCTGTACACTAAAAGCGAGAGTAGGCAACCCCTCGAGCGAATCGGGAGGCCCCGAGTCGGTTCCTAACGCTTATTAGTTTAGTTTAGTGTATTCGGACGAAAAAACATCATTAACTTTTCTGGACGCGCCAATGGGTGGGGTAAAACTTAATTGAAACGTTGTTGAAATGCAATAAGCGATGAATTGTTCGAAAAAAGCTCCTCTGGTAGGATTTGAACCCACTCTACCACTGACACACTGTGAACGTAGTTTGCAAACCACTACAGTTGGTCAAGATTGAAAAATATTTACTTGAAGATGGATCTTTCACAAAGGACTTTTACCGTGGCAGATAAACTAGAATTAAGATTATTGAGAGCGGAACGTAACGCGCTTACATTATCTCGATGGTTTCTGATATGATTCATTTAACTACGATTTTAAACCACGGTTGGGGTTTACCCTACGAGAAATGGGTTAAAAAAGCCGGAGTTTGAACAGTCTCCCCCCAAAAAAAAAATAGGAGCTTCAACTGCCAATAATAAAACAAGACCAAAGGTTCCGATGGGATCCCAAAAACCGAATATTTGATCCAGACAAATCGGTTTTGTCTTCTCCAGTGTCCGCTAGACTTCTTGTTGAACTTTGGAAAACAATTTTAGAAATCATGGTAAAAACAAATATAATATTTTCATGATTCACCGGATTCCGGGCGAACTACTTATCCGGCGAGAAAATGGTTTTCATATTCGTCTTCAGCATGCCTTCTTAACCCTAATTCGAACATCTAATTAACTTCAAATGAAACTTTTACTTTTAACGAACTTTCCGGTTTTGGCCGGATCCAGTGTGAACTAATTGTCTGGCGAGAAAATGGTTTTCATATTCATGTTCAGCATGCCTTCTTACCCCAAAATCAAGCATCTACTCAACTTCAAATAAAACTTTTACTTTTAACAAACTTTCCTGTTTTGCCGGATTCCGGGCTAACTACTTGTCCGGCGAGAAAATAATTTTCATATTCATGTTCAGCATGTCTTCTTACCCCTAGATCGAACATCTAATCAACTTCAAATAAAACTTTTACTTTTAACAAACTTTCCGGTTTTGGCCGGATTCCGGGCGAACTACTTGTCCGGCGACAAAATGGTTTTCATATTCGTGATCACCATGTCTTCTTACCCCATAATCGATTATCACATTGGCTGTTTAAAAATATTTTGCTCGTCCCTTAATTTGAACCCCCTCCCCCACCCCTAAATGTAGGGCTACGGAGCCCGTCTACGAACTCGACCTTACTCTTGACCCAAAGAACGCTCACACCAAGTTTCATCAAAATATCTCATTCCCTTCGAGAGTTATCGTGCTCACAGACAGACAGACGGAGCATAACCGAGTAGGCACTAACCGAGTAGGCATACGGGTTTTCCGACCAAAAAGCCGCTATTTAGACCATATAAGCGGAAAAACAAGCGTATTGGAGGATTTTGGGGCCGGCGGTTCCGGACGTTGAAAAGTTTGAGAAGTGTTCCAGTTGCTTTCGCCTATTATATTTCTTTTTCTATTCTGTTTCTTGTTATTGGGCTTAAGGAAGAGAATGAAGCTGACAAGTTTCACCTTGTCTGTTTTCTTTTCTCTCATTCGGGATCTGTTCTTATTCTTTGCCAGAATGTGAAGAAGTTGAGCAACAGTGCACATTGAATCCAGACAGGTCCGTATCCAGGAATCCATTTCGGGGGGGGGGGCTACCCGCGGATCGAACCAAAAAGTACAAAAAATACATAGATCAGACGTTAAAGCACATAAAAAACGATTAGTTTTGCATGTTTCGGGAGTGGTTTGAACTCCCTACCCCCCCCCCTGGATACGGACCTGGATCCAGAACATCTCTGCGATACATGTTTATTTTTTTTATCAGGGTTTGTGTATGGAATCTCAAGTTGTCTTCGTTGTTGTCATTGTGGGAAAACCTGAATGTGTGGGTGGATTATTTTTCTTTTTCAGGAGTATGATATTTGAAATAGGGTGAATAAAAAGAGCTGCTTTGACCTACCTGCCGGACCAATTAACTCCCCAAGCCTAGGCCCTCATTTCAACGTACCATAGCCTATATGCAGGGCCGTATCCAGGGGGGGTAGGGGGTTCGACCCCCCCCCCACCCCGAAACCCACAAAAGTAATAGTTTGCATAGGCTTTAACCTCTGATCTATGTCTTTTTTTGTACTTCTTGGTCCGACCCGTTGGCAAAAAAAAACGAAATAAATTCCGCGGGCAACCCCCCCCCCCCCCCCGAAATAAATTCCTGGATACAGGCCTGCGTATAATATGTCTCATACTTCCTAACCGTCAGTCTGTGACATGCTACGGAGAAAGGCATGGAGTATTATTTCTTGTTTAAGCCAACTCCTTGCGCGTTTTTGCGACATCAAGGTTAGTGCTGTTTGCAGTCCAGTTTTTTCCTGAAGAAAGATCATCATCCAGGTGCTACTATTGAAACGACGTTGGACAGCGTTTAAACAAGGGCCATGAATCCATGATATGTTGTCCTGGTTATGGACAGCTTGTTACTCGCCCTTGGTTCCAACCAAATATCAAAGTTGACGAAAGTGGCGTTTTGTAGATACCACGGTAACTGCATCTGCATTTGTCTTTCCCTGTCCTTCTGCGTGAAAGAGTTGTTGCCGGACCTTGAAGCTTTTGGCGAGACTAGCATTGCATGCCTAGCAAAACTCGGCTAGGTGGAAAAAGTCGTAGGTACATAACGAAGCAATGTGGAAAGACGGGGATTTGAGAAGCTTATGATTCCATAAGGGAGCTAGGGATAAATAAAACGCAGAATAAGCAATAGGGGTCCTTTTAGAGATATGGGAGTCTGACCAAGCAATGAACCAAGCAGTCGGTTTTGTTAGCTCGAGTGGTTTCGGCGGAGTGCCCGCCATGGGGCAGCATCATAGTATACGAGTTGCCCACTTTTCGTGGAGGACAAGTTGCGGGTCATTTCGCCGATGATGTCGCCGAAGGGCTGCTAAAAAAGATAGGCTAATTATTGCGGTTTGTTGCCTCAGCTCGAATCACTCAAACAGCGGACACGGATCAACGAACTTCCAGTAGGCATGCGGTGGTCTGTATTATTCAGCGTGAAATTGATTAAAATGTTCCGGCCCTTGGGTCAGTCTGCTAGGCTTAATCGTAGCATAATAGCTATTGGTGAGGCCTGCCCTGATTTCTGGCATTTCCGACTGGTGAGCAGCATGCCCATTTCCCGGTACGGGGGCTGCTTCGCTTGTCAGATGCTGTGACCGGGTCGAAGGATGCACCTCGCCCCCTTATTTTCTGTATCACAGATACGATTTGTACTTTCGTAAAATCGGTATAATTAAATGAATCTTGCCAAGGAGCCAATTTGTGTTCCATTACAGTCAGACATAGCCCAGTTGTTAGTTTCTAAGAGGATTTCAGTCGCATGAAGTAAATTGGCTCCTTGGCCAGGTTCATTTGAATGTTAGGTAATATTTTTGGCTGGGGTACGAATCACATCTGCGAACTTGACCCTAATACTGACCTGGAGAATCAGTTATTCAGCAAACCATTTCTATCAGTTTGAGACAAAGTGGTCAGAGACGGGCGGATGGAGTGATACATGTAACGGAGTCAAAGATATCCCCGTATCCCTCCCCCGTTACTTTCGAAAGGTCCCAAAAATCGGCTGTTGCCAGCGTATTACGTTCAGAGTCGAGGTACGACTCGTACCATTTCCTGACCAGAGCAACAAAGTGCATGCAAAGGAAGCGAAGGGACTGGGGAATTGTGTTACCACTAGCTTTGCAGTGTGCTAGGGTCAGTATATTTACCTCGCCTCGGAATTCGATTTTTGTTCTTACTTTTTCGTGATCTCCTTATTTTAAAAGCATTTGCCCGTTATTTTTGGAGTGGCCTAAGCAATCTAAGTTGAACGTTCAGTCACTGGTAATGAGCCTGACTTTCATCGGCTCTATCCCAACTATCAAAGGGCTCTCCGGTTCGTCAAACCAGATAGACCAGTAAGTTGGTATTCGAGGATTCTTGTCGCTCAGACTAATACAGGGGTAATAGATGGTAGCCAGAGGAATTATGGCCTTCTGGTTTTCTGGGATTGAAAACAGGGATCTTCACCAATGCAGTTCACAAGTGGGGTCTTAACAGTAATAACGATAGCGGCTGGCCGATCATCCAGGTTCTATTTTCCTCGATATTGCCGAACTATATGTGACAGCCAAAAATTAATAGCATATCCTGAGCATATCTTAATTCAAGACATTCTGTTTACCTCCATGTCAACACCCTTGTCTGTTCTTCTGTCTATTTTTTTCAAAAGAGCCGGCGATCGATAAAGTCCGGTCTTCACCTCCCGGAACTTCCGGAATCTGGGCTTCCAGATTATTCTTTGACTTCTTCTGTAAATTGCATCTGGAATATGAACCGGTCCGAAAGTACATCAAAATAATCCGGAAAAAAGGGGCTTTTGAACTTCCAGATTTCCGGAATTTTTAAGTATCGAAGAAGAAATTAAAAAAAAATCTCGGAAAATCTGGGAACCCAGATTCCGGAAGGTGAAGACTCGGCTTAAGAGGGTCGTAGGTTTTGAAGAAGAATAGATAATGAGTGGATCCAGGTAGTGATTGGATGGGTCTCTTTTAGGTGCAGCCAGCCCTCGCGTCGGAGGAAATGTGGTATTCCCCGAAGACAACCAGATCGACACAGGGCAATCCCAACGAAAAGGGCGGACCCAGGAGGAGGGGTCATTGGAGGAGACAGGTCGAAGGGCGGAGCCTCAAGGGGTGCAAGATATTATCAACAATATCGTGAACCTTCTTGGAGGTAACTCACAAAAAGGTCTCTATATTTTTTTTTCTTAGCAAGGCGGTGAGAGGTAGAAAACCTTCTTCATTTGTTCTGTCCGTTTTCCTGGCGTAGTAAGTACAAGCAGTAAGTACTTATCTTTCTTTTACTTTTGTCGTCCGTGAATAGCGACTTCTTGTGAGGCTAATTAAACATTTAGGCTACGGCTCATAACGAAATAGAATACATTTTTTTTGCATATATAATGCTGTTGGCCTGACAAAATGTCAAGAGGGAATACTCCACCTTAAATATGTAAAGTTGGTCCTAATGCTTAATAGCCAACAAAAACAGTCTGCTTTTTATATTTAGTTAGTACTGATAAGGTACGTAATAACTTTGGCCCGACGTAACCGCTGTAACAAAGGGTCACACCATAAAAATCTCAACTTTTATCTCGGTTCAGATTTACTTAACCCATCCTTGCACCTTTGGCATCCAGGTCGAGGAAGAATGAAACGGTATTTCTTCCTCTGTTTGCTTTCGGTTTCTGCCGAACAAAGTGGCATTACAAGTCGGGAAGCTAGAATCGGTTTTTGAACGGGTGGTTCCCAAAATCACCGCGATCTTTTTAACCACTTTCACAATGCCCACGCTCAGAATGCCCACGATCAAAATGCCCACGGTTTAAAAATGCCCACGGTTCAAAATGCCCACGATTAAAATACAAACGGCTCGAAATGCCCACGACTCAAAATGCCCACGATTCAAAATGCCCACGACTCAAAATGCCCACAATTCAGGCCGAACACCCGAAATCGAAATCGTCCGAAGTGCCGGCGGCTCAAATGTCGACAGTTCAAAATGGTCACAGGGGAAGGATAATATGGTCTTGGTCCATATTGCCGACGGCTGAAACTGTCCACAGGGGAGGCCAAAATCATCCTGGGACAACGGACTACGAGATTATAAGGGAAGGAATTATTTTACTTGTTTCTTGATCAGTTCAGAATTGTTTGCGTGAAAGTACAGAAGCAGTGACGTATAAAATTGCGCTAACACAGAAAACAAGACCAAAGGTTTCGATGGGATCCCAAAAAGTTAATATTTGATCCAGACAATTGCGTCTTGTAGGTCCTCGCCAGACTCCTTGAATATTTTGACTATTTAACCAATGACTAGTCTTCTGAGAAAACAAAGTTCAGGTATGGATTCAGCATATGTGTTTACCCTTTCCGTCATATCTACTTTGACGAAGTTTATCAAAACGTCCTGCCTAACTTCTGCCAAATATATGGTTTCGGCCGGATTCCCGGTGAACTACTTGTCCAGCAAAAATTAAAGCTCAAAATGAATTAAGCACATCTCTTACCCCTATATAGAACGTCTAAGCAACTTCAGATAAACTTTAACTTTTAAAAGAATTTCAGATTTTGGCCGGATTCCGAGCGAACTCTTTGCCCGGCGAGAAAATAATTTTCATATACGTATTCAGCATGTCTCCTTACCACTACATCGAACCTCTTATCAACTTCAGATAAAACTCCCGCTTTTGGCCGGATTCCGGGCGAACTACTTGTCCGGATAGAAAAAAAATGTCATATACGGATTCAGCATGTCTTCTTACCCTAAATCGAGCATTTAATCAACTTCAAATATAACTTTTACTTTTAACAAATTTTCCGGTTTTGGCCGGATTCCGGACGAACTAACTGTCGGGCGAGAAAATAAGTTTCAGACATGGATTCAGCATGTCTCCTTACCGCTATATTGACTATCTCATTGGCTTTTTGAAATATTTTTTTGTCATCTCTTAATTTGAAACCCCTACCCCCACCCCTACGTATGGGGCTACATGGCTCATCTACCAAGTTGTCCTGTACTTTGACCAAATCGATTCTCATACCAAGTTTTAAGAAAATATTTCTACCCCTTCGAGAGTTATCGGGCTGACAGACGGACGGACAGACAGACAGACGGACAACTTTTGTGAAGTCATAGGTATCCCTCCACTTACGTTTTGGGATCCCAAAAAACAACAGGCGATCCAAATCCTCCAGTTAACTTGTATCATGAAGGTAAGAGTTATTCGTTAACTAACAAGAGCTGTAAGCTCATATGGCACTTGCAAGGCTTGGTAAGAGGATGAAAGTAGGAATTCGCCAATTCGTGGGTTTGTTGTGATCACTTGTAAGCAAAACCCTTGAGATAAGAATAATACGGACCCTTTGAATATCACGAGAATGTATCGTTTGGTAAAAAAAAGTAATTTATTTGTGCACTTAGGTGTGATGATGCGCACTTTAAGGGAGCTAGAAATACCTCTGTAATCAAAACTCTTTAAGGCAAAAATTGATCCTGGGCCTTTTAGGATCATGAATATATGGTTTGGTGAAAAGTTTTTTTTTTTTTGCTTTTCGGTTAAGATGCGCACTTTAAGGGGGGTAGAAATTTATTTCTAAGCAAAACCCTTGAGGCAAAAATGATCATGGGCTCATGGGGATCTTGAAAATGTAGGTTTTGCTTAAAATTATTTTTTTGTACTTTGCGGTTAAGATGAGTACTTTAAGGGATGGTCGGATCTGGGAAGTGACAATTTTATAAGCCAATCTCGGCAAGTCTCTAATGTTCAAGCCAAGTTTCATCGTCCTAGCACATCTTGAAGTACCTTAAATTGCGATCACCGGAATTCTGGATCCCCCTCCAGCTCACCCCAGAGTTACCGAATCCGGTTCGGTTCTGTTATTGATGTATCTATGGCTTACGCTTGTTCTTCCCACCAAATGTCATCCCAATCGCTATATTCTAAGCGTTTCACAAAATCCCCCCCCCCCGACTCCCCACATTGATCGGATCCTATCCGATCAATCCCACTTGAAATTGGACATCTGAGACATGAGTTCTTTCCGAATATCAAGCTTCATTAAGTTCCGATCACCCGTTCAAAAGTTGGACAACCTCAAGATTCGGATTCCCCCTCCTCCACTCCCCCACGATGGTCAAATCGGAGAAAAAACTGTTCTTAAGTTAAAATTGTAAAGTCCCTGATATGCCTGCCAAGTTTCGTCGTCCTAGCACATGTGTAAGCATCTTAAGTCGGGATCACCGGAATTCCGGAACCCTCCCTCTAACTCCCCCCACAGTACTCGGATCCGGTCCGATCTTTTCAACTATGTATCTAAGGTTTGTGCGTGTTCTTCCCACCAAGTTTCATCCTGATCCGTCCACTCTGAACATGTCACACAGTTCCCGGTTCCCCCCTCCAACTCCCCCCAAAGTCACTGGATCCATTCCGGACTTGAAGTGTGACATTTGAGACACGAGGTCTTTCCAAATATAAAGTTTCATTAAGATCCGGTCACCCGTTCGAAAGTTATACTTGCCTCAAGATTCCGGACTCCCCATCCCTCCACTCCCCCTCACGGTGGTCGGTTCGGGGAAGTGACTATTTCCGAGTTAGTTTGGTCGGGTCCCTAATATGCCTGCCAAGTTTCATCTTCCTAGCTCATGTGTAAGCATCTTAGTCGGGATCACCGGAACCCTCCCTCCAACTCCCCCCACAGTGCTCGAATCCGGTCCGGTCTTGTCATCTATGTATCTAGGGCTTGTGCTTGTTCTTCCCACCAAGTTTCATCCCGATCCGTCCATTCTGAGCATGTCACACGGTTTTCGCCCCCCCCCCTCCAGCTCCCCCCAAAGTCAGCGGATTCATTCCAGGGTTGAAGTGTGTCGTCTGAGACACGAGGTCTTTCCAAATATAAAGTTTCATTAAGATCCGATCACCCGTTCGAAAGTTACACTTTCCTCAAGATTCCGGATTCCCCATCCCTCCACTCCCCCCACGGTGGTCGGATCGGGGAAGTGACTATTTCTGGGTTAGTTTGGTCGGGTCCCTGATATGCCTGCCAAGTTTCATCGTCCTAGCACTTCTGGCAGTACCCTAAGTCGAGAACAGTGGACCGCCCGACCGACAGACCGACAGACCGAAAAGTGATCGGTATATGGCACTTGAGCGAAGCTGCAAGTGCCATAAAAATTTCAAGGAGGTTCCTCGGATCGTCAGTCAGAGGCGTCCTCAAGAAAGCACAGGGCTTTTCCGGCATCTAACCACGAGGCAATACACTTGTTTCTTGTAAATATTTTTCCATTACTATATTATAAATGAGATTATACCAGTTCAGTATGTGATCATCGTCATTCTGATACTCGGTCTACTCCTCCCGTTGCTCACTCACCCCTAATTCAAGTTTACTATGGACTGAACCCCTCGAATAATCCAATCGTGGGCATTCTGAACCGTGGGCATTTTGAGTCGGGGGCATTTTCAGCCGTGGGCATTTTGAGCCGTGGACATTTTGAGCCGTGGGCATTTTGAGTCGTGGGCATTGTGATTGTGGGCATTTTGAGGGTTTGCCTTTGGTTTCGTTTCCCAGAAATACAGTCAGCGTAGGCATAATTTTGTTCGTCGTAATATTTTGTTGGGCATACTGGTGTACACACAAGTGGCCGCTTTACCATTTCCATGTTTTTTTTTTGTTTTTTTTTTTACCGAATCAAAATCAGTGTGAAAACAGTTGTCGAGGAAGGAGAAACCCTCAAGAGATCGAAAAATTAAGTTTGGCCTAAACATAAAGCTTATATTTCTGGGAAGTCCCAGACTTTCTTTGTCAAAAAATCAGTCTTCTTCTTTCTGGAAAAATCCCTTTTCACCTGCTCTAAAGTTACACATGACCTTCTTGGCATCCGACAATAAAATTTCTATAACCGGTTGCCTTTGTCACGTCAGCTATTTTGTAACCTACATAATTCTTCTCTTTTATTGGTCCTATTGTGACGTTAGACTATAGAGTTAGTACCGTTCGAACTTAAGGTCGCGCCAGCGTCTCCTTAGTATATATCGATATTGGTTCTGCAGTGAATGGCCAACATACAAATTATTAGTGTTGCTTTGAAAGTTTTTATAATCTCTAGAACCGACAGTAACAAACCTCCGTCTCATGATGCGTGTCAAATGAGGTCTGACTGAAACATCTCTTCTGTCACAAGTAGTAATGGAAATTGGAAGGGACTATAACGAAACGGAGGGTGCGCTGACAGAGTTTCTGGTACACATCGGTTCATTGCAAAACTGCCACATTGTTATACTGGAAAAAGGAATCCGCGAATAGCTTTCTATTCGTTTAGAGCTGGAGGAATTCTCTACCCTCTAGTCTTAGTCCTCGCGAAGAGCTTTCTATTCTTTTACAGCTGGAGGAATTCTCTACCCTTTTTAGACTGTCATCACCGAAATTTTGTTTCTGCTCGCTGGACGTTTTGGACCATTCCATTGATCTAATCACCGTAAAGTTATTGCTCTGTAGACAAGGACGCGCTGCTTCTTTGATTGCAGCTGGTTGAAAGTGAAAAGAGGAAGTATAGGTACGGCAAAGCCCACTCCTGAAGTTCATCAAGCATGACTCCTCTTACTTAACTGTTACCACAGTTCTGCAGGCGAACTGCGAGGTATAGGTATAGGCCGTGGGCTGTCTGCATAACGTCTACTCTCAAACGTCCTAGACAAAACTTTCTCACAATCCAATCCATTCTGTACTCAGTTTTTGAAAGTTTTTTAATGACTTATCTTTGCTATCTTTGCTGATACCACAGTCTAAAGTCGTTTTTGCAGTTATCGTGGTATCTGATATCACGGTCAAAAGGCGTTTTTGCAGTTATCGTGGTATCTGGCCAGTTATCGTGGTATCTGATATTCAGATACCACGGTCCGACCGTGATAAATTATCGTGGTATCTGGAAAAGTCATCTCACTTTCATCAGTTTATGTCAAATGGGTGGGAAAGAAGTTTGGCACATAGTGATGTGACTGGATATCAGTTTTTCTTTGGGGATGACTTCGAAAAGCGCAATTTCGGCAATTGTCGTTTTTGCAGAGCAACCGTATATCAGATACCACGGTAACTGCAAAAACGAGTAAATAGTGAGCGTATATTATTATTAGCCTACTATTAACATTAATAGCAAGAAAAGGTGCAAGCCTCTACAAAACTACAAAATTTGTCAATACAATACTTGTAGGTTCCAACATGAGATATATAGATTTCTGCAAGACTCAGTTTTATAGATTCTGTAGGATTTAATTTTGTCGTTTATTGATTCGTTGTTGTGCTGTATCTGATTGATCTTAGTAAACACGGCGAGCATGGTGGCTCAGGAAAAGACTCCAGGACCTTCTTTTCTGGTTACACCACCTATTCGAGACGGCTGGCATTGTATATTTGGGGGAAGTTGCCCATATCTTTAGCTACTGGTCCCTCATCCGTCTTTATTGCCTATAAGACTTTGTCCCCAGATCTGTAATGCAAAACTTCGTGCTTTATCTAGATAATGTGCCTAAACACCGATTCGAACTACAAAATCTTTCTCATGGAGACGTTATGTCGTGCGGACGTTTGGCCATGGGTACATTTTGTCATGGGGACGATTGGCTGAGGGATATTTTTTTCAGTGATCTCAATCACAACCAAGCCGTAGTTCGTAACCGATAAAAAATAAATCCGAGAATGGGGTTAGTTGGGGTGGGCAAGGGAATAAGCTCTACTAAATCTCGAACTAGGTTTACAGCATAAAACAGTAATGCCGTCAATGCCCCAGCGTAGTTTAACCTCCAAATAATCTCTCGAATTAATTAACGTTCTTATTCAGTATCAAATTAACCCCAATAGTGCGGACGCCTGGCCATAGGCCCTGATAGTTCTGACTACCACACATTAATTACAACAGTCGTTATTCTGTTTGATTTACTACCGTCGGTTCAAAGAGGCCGAGGGGTTAACCCCTCCGTGGCACCTGCTGAACACCGTTTCCCAACCGATGCCAGCCATACATTAGGCAATTCCCCGCTTTAAACATGCTGATTTTGAAGTTAATTTGTTCTTAGTTACCCTGTAAATTATATACATTCATTAAAGTTAGTGGAATATTGATTATTCCTTCAGCTATGGATTTATTAGCAACTCGCAAACTGTAACTATTATGAAATTTTCATACCAAGTGATTGAATTCATGTATCCTCGCTGAAAACAGAAATATTTAGAGCAGTCGATGTCTTTCTTCTTTCGCTATCCTAATTTGTTTGTATTTCTGGTGTAGGCTATACGTGTTCACTTTTTCTAGACTGTTTAGCTATTTAGTTTGGATTGGGTTAGATATCGGAAATTCTCTCCGGCGAACATTTGTAGATGCTTATTTTCTGTCAATGTGGTGTTTTTCTTTAGTTCTCTCTTTCTTTGAAAAATAATCCCCCGATTCCCCATAAAAAAGAATAAATCAGTGTATCCGCCCGAGTAAATACGAAGAAGCTTGCAGCAACATCTATAGCCTTTTTGCAACGGTTATTGAAAGAAAACAAAAAGCTGCTAATGGCACCGTAATTGAACTAGATACAACTTATGAGAGGTTCATTAATCAAACCGTCACCAAGTAAGAATTAAAGCACTATGTGAACTGCTGTTTAACTGTACAGGATGCTGAGCCTTGACAGAATTTCAAGTTGCTTGTGTTGACCAGATGACGCACACTAAAACAAAAAATCGTAAATTATCCTTCAGCCCAAGCTTACAGGGAATCATATATATATAAAAAATGCTAAAAAGCACCACAGTATATAAAAAAATCGCATTGTCCACGAAACATCGTTTTCAGACACTCACTTTTAAAACGTTCAATAAATAGGGCTAAAATGTATAAAATCTGATTATGAATCACTTTTTGCCCTGACAGGGTAGCAAAGAATACTCCATGAACCCAAGCTGACTAGGAAACATATATTCAAACAATGTCTAAAGCCGCTTTGACATTGACGCGTTGTTGCGATGCGGTGCGTATGCGTTTATCTTGCGATGCGTAGAGTATCTTTTAAACCTGCACGAGAAGGTTTCACGCTGGATGCGCGTTTACGTTTTCCTTTATCGGTTTCTTTTGCTGAATTTTCGTTTCTTTCATCATTAATTGGTTTTTCTTCATCATTGTTAGGTTTTTTCTTCAGTTTTTCTTCAAAACATCGATTTTTCACTGACAAATCAGATGCGTACGCGTCGACGCAACGCAACAATAGAGCCAAGTTTTATTCTTGCGTTGCGTTTGATTTGTCTGCGTAAAGGTCGGGCTTCACTACCCAGATCTTTCGCCCGGATTCTGGGTTCCGTTTTTTTCGATACCGGTATGGGTAGTGAAGACAGGTCTGAAACGGTCTGAAAGTACCCCGGACGTGTCCGGGAATCTGGTAGAAAAATCTACCAGATTCCCGGATTCTGGGTGATAAGAAGCGGGAATTTGAAAGTAGTTTTCATTTGACTTGGAGAAATTATTGTGCTGAGGTGGTAAAATCTAAGAAAATGACAGAAGTGCTGAAAAATGCCCAAAAGTGGACTGTTGAAGAGGCATTTGATTTGATTTCTGTTTGGGACCGTCTTCACATAATCCGGACCCCAGATTCTGGGGCGTCTGGGTAGTGAAGCCCGACCTTAAGCTCTGCGTTGCGTCACCGCAAGCACTACGCAGAGGTTGCGTAGCTCAGTGTGAAACGCTCAACGCGTAAGTGTGAAAGCGGCTTAAAAACGGATAGGCAGCCGGGATGCTTTGGCAGCGATATTTCTGCCGTTCTTAGCAAGGTTAAGCTTCATTTATTTATTGCAGGTCCGTTTCTTCCAGTCCCTAACGTTCAACCGCCTGACGCGGGTCGCGGACCCTTGACGAGGGGCGGAAATATCGCTGCCAAAGCATCGCGGCTGCCTACCCGTTTTTAGCCATTGTTTGAAAATAGGGTTGTAAATCTGCCGAAAATGCGTTGCTCAGTAACTAAGTCAGTTACTAACCTTTTTGCATCATTTAGGCAACGTCAACATCCACACTGCGAATGAACCACAGCACTCTCTACCGGTCTTCCCCCAGAACCGTTTACCCTTCAACCGGATCAACAACCGAGGGCCCCCTAAACAAGGCGAGTTGCCCTTCGAAGCTATCCCACTGGAGCCCGCGAACGCAAACAAGCGACCTCAGAACCCATTTGCACCAAATGGTATACAGCTGCCACTTCAAATTGTGCCCACACGGCAGGGTCCCTTCGGGACAGGGCCGGGGGCGCCCCAGAGGCCCCTATCGATACCCTTGAGACCTCCAGTAAGAGTTACTCCTCCGCCCTTACCAGGTGAGCACATGCTTGATTACGTTTGGGTGGATGGAGGGGGCCAATGTCGTCCTGTCATTGCACATGGCGCTAGTGTCTCGAAAGTCGAAACGATGTCCTGCTGGTTACGCGCGTCTCCTCTCGTAAGGCCCAGACATTTTAGGGTCGAGGCCCCCTTTGTGGCAATTTAGCAAAAATAAACCTTGGCCTCAGGGGGGTTTAGGGGGTCCCCCCCCCCCCCGAAACATGCAAAAATACTCGTTTTTTATAGGCTTTCACCTCTTAACTATGTCTTTTTTGTACTTTTTGGTCCGACCCACGGGCAACCCCCCCCCCAAATAAATTCCTGGATATGGACCTGCTTGGCCTACTTGTATTTTATTTATTTATTTAACGTCGCCTTCTTCGCAGAGGCGCCATTTGGGGGGGGGCAGGGGTGGGCAAATGCCCACCCCAGATTTTACAGGGGGGCCCAAGCTTCCACCACGAAGGGCCCTTTGCCGGCCATAATAATCCATTATGTCCAACATAATCCATTCTGTCCAATTGATTTGAAATTACTGCACGCCTATTAACCATTAACCTATTAACCAAAGAGCGTAATTACCTGACGAAGAGTCTTCACTCGACTCATTTCCCGTTTCAATAAGTGATCTAGCGATCGTCGGAGCGGCTAAAAATGACTTTTTGGCTCTGAAACTTGACACTAGATGGCGCGCTTTGCAATGCTTACGGAGAAGCCGTTTTTCGTCTAAAGATCTCTTTACTTCATCAATCTCATAATTTCAACTACTTTATTCAGAAAACCAAAAGCATACAATACCTGATCCTTAAGTGAAGTCCAGTATAGTGAAAAACCTAAAATATTTCTGCTGAAGGAAAACCGAGATTTTGGTTACAACCCTCAGCATAACAATAGCTGCGTTTTTTTTCTCTGGTTCCTGTTCCATGCTCTGGGTTCACAGTTGTCTGTTTTGGATAAAAAACGGGATTTTTGCTTACGCTAATCCGTGTTTCGTGTTTTGTCGCTGTTCTGACGAAAACGCAAATTTAGGTTCCTGAGCACGTCTTAGGCTGGAAATCTGTTAAAATGCAAATTAAATTCCAAAACAACCATACTTTAGGGTCCACGCTTACTCTCTTAACTTCCGCAATTCTTTCTTTTCTATCTGTGAATCTCTGCAATTTTCTATCTGCACAGTGATAGAACATGCTAGGAGAGCAAGTTCTGTGGTTTGCAAAACAGACAGCGGAACACACAACACGGAACAGCGTAAAAAAACGGGAAAATGAGAAACAGCATGTTCCAAGTTTTGGCAAAAACGGTAAAAATACAAAACAGAGAATAAACAGCGAACAGAACAGCGACAAAAAACGCAGCTAATGAAGATTACTTTCACCGACGTATTGTTTACTTAAATAAGAAAGTTTCTCGCTGAGGAAGGCCAGCCTGTAGTCTGGTTGAATTTTCCACTTTCAGTTTAATCACTTAACCTCATTGCGCCTCGTTGGTTGTAATCTTCGTTGTTATAATTAATCTTAGAGGTCAGTGTGGCTGAGTTCCACATTCGGTTACAGTACATTTCCAAGCAACACACGGGTGCTGAAAATGCATTTTACTTAGAATGTTCGATCGATGTGCTGCCAAAACCCGCATTTTTTCTTACGCGACACGAAGTGAATCGGAGGGGGGGGCCCAGATGGAGTTCATGCCCACCCCAAGATTTGGCCCAAATGGCGCCTCTGCTTCTTCGACTTCGGAAAGCCTGTACTATGCAGTCTTGTGTATAGTACAAGTTAAACTTTTTTGTATGCGTTTTAATTACAGTACAAGTTAAACTTTTTAGTATGCGTTTTAATTACCTACCACTTCGGTCCCTGGCCTTTCCGTGGTTGGGGCAAGTCCGGCACTGCCTCTCATATAAAAAAAAAAACGAGTGAATTCCAAGTGATTTATTTTCTTTTATGTAAAAATTGTATACATTCAAGTATTTTAACACGTTCAACGTAATGGTCGACGTATTTAGTGCCATGTGGGCGCTAAGAGTTCGATCAATACAAATATCCATCTATCTAAATATCTATCAACCATTCAGTTTCTGGCCTGTGCGCCAGGTCCCTACACTGCTGGTGGGAAAAAGTGGAACCCTGTGTATGCCGAAGATTGGTCGTCAAGGGGAAAAGTAAACGTAACAATCGGTCCACGTTGGAGAATAGTATAGATGGTCGCATTTAAATGAATTGACTGCTCTGTCAGGAAGTGGTGGACCACCGCAAGTTGCTTGACCGCTTCTTGCGCGAGGCTTGAGAGAGATCGTGCTCTAATTGCCCAAATGCGGTCGAGGAAGTTCGAAGCGACGAAGAGGATGTGTGCAACTAATTGGCAGAATCTGTTGTAGGTCTAAATGTAATTTTGAAAAGCTAACAGTTTTTAAGAAAGCTCATTTCCGTGACACAAAACGTTGTATTGTCGGTAGTTCTTTTTCTTTGCCTGTGTCTATGATATATCTGATTTAGAGGGCAAAAGTCAGCGCATTGTCAGAAGTTTGATAACATTTAAAGAACGCGTCGTACCCATAATGCCAATGCATCTTAAACTTCCGTAATCGCACCATCCATTCTCAAATCCGGGGACCCGATTCCAATACTGTATATTCCTCCAGAGGCGTCACTACTAGGGGGGGGACGCCCCCCCCAATGTTGTCGGCCGGTCGCTAAAAATAGCCGAGCCGGCGTGAAGCGCGCCGCGATTTTTAGTAAAAACAGTCGATTTTTTCTTAGAAATAGTCTTTTTTTCTTAAAAACAATCAGAAACAATCGGTTTTTCGTAAAAATAGTCGATTTTTTTCTTAAAATTAGCCGATGTTTCGTCAACACACTCGTTTTTTTCTCAATAGGCTAATAGTCGTTTTTATCCGCAAAAAATAGTCGGTAAAAATGACCAGCCGGTCGGTAAATACCTTTCCCCCCCCCAAACATTTTGGCTAGTAACGCCTCTGTATTCCTCACCACCCTAACGAGAACTAAATGATTTTCACACTTGCCTATTTTCGATGTGTGACATACGTTTTGCATTTTAGGATAGCGAAACATAAACAGTAAAAGTGCGAGGTACACTTCGACGTACACATTGGTGAACAGCCATAGTGTTACCGGATGCTGAGATTGCGTTTCTCCTAATTAATTAAAGTTTAACCGAAAAGGGCTAGGATAGGACAATCTAGTTACCCATCACTTATTCACTTAAATTGGCTTGAAGATCCGCTGAAAATAAGTTACTTCGTTGTTCCGCTTCCGCTATTCACGAATAATCGATTTTCAAATAGTGGAATTTCCGTGTGATTTGTAGTGCCTCTATGCGCTTGTATTTTTGCTGTATGCTTTACGAGAAAGATTTATCAATTTTTTTTTCTCACCACTGCCCACTGAGAAGCCGCATTTGTGTTGAGATTAAAATTTCCCGCGTCATAGTAGAATTTACGCTGTGGGGACGGCTGGAGATATTCTGAGCCTCACAACTAGAGCAGATAGTGGAAAATCAAAAAATCCCTTTGCAGAATCCAAATAATTCAGTGTATCCAATTAAATGACACACAAATGAGTTGGCTTTTCAGTTAAACTTTAAGCAATTCAGCTTACCATATTTACGTTATTACCCTTTTAAGTTTTATCTTTTCGCTTAACACAACACGGTACAGAACATGATTATTTTCGGCATGACGTCATAACATTTAACACAAGGATGCGCATCTATGTGTCAATTCAGACCTCAGACAGGATAGGAGTCGGTGAGCAATCAGTCCAAATGTGGGTCGCCGCATCTTTAAACTACGGTAGCAAATGAAATTGCGAAAAATAAGATGACGTCGAAAGAAACCTTGTGAGCAGTATTTGTCAAGGAAAGAGTCGTACAAAAATATTACATTGTCAAGGTTGCATTTTTACCTGATGCTACATCGTGCCCTTGAGCTCTTGAGTCACCGACGGAAGTATACCCTTCGATCTTTGACGTCATTCTCTTTCTTGATTTCGTTCTCGCGGCAAAGAGAAGGGTCCAACCCGACACTTGGAATTAATTTTTGGTACGAGAAGGCTAGGCAATGTAAACAAGAGCTGTAAGCTCATATGGCACTTGCATGGGTTGAGATGTAGTGTTTGATCAAAAGTACTTTTAAGGTTACCTTTGCGGTTCAGATGCGAGATACGTACATGATACGTACTTTATAGGCACTAGAAATTCATCTGTAAGAAAAACTATTGAGACAAAACGATCACAGGCCCTTGGGGATCATTGATATATACCATTTGGTAAAAAAAAAAAAATCACTTTTCGGTTAAAATGTGCACTTTAAGGGTGATAGAATAAATTTTCAAGCAAAACCCTTGTGGCACAAATGATCATGGGTTGAGATGTATCGTTTGATAAAAAAAAGTAGTTTTCGACCTTGCGGTTCAGATTCGCACTTTAAGGGAGCTAGAACTTCATTTGTAAGCAAAGCCCTTGAGGCAAAAATGATAATGGGCTCATGGGGATCATGAAAATGTATAATTTGCTTAAAAGTGTTTTTCTAAATTTACGGTCAAGATTGGTACTTTAAGGAATGTTGGATTTGGAAAGTGGCGATTTCTGAGCCAATCTTGTCGAATCTCTAATATTCCAGCCCAGTTCCATCGTCCTAGCACATCTGGAAGTACCTTAAATCGCGATCACCGGAATTCTGGACCCCCCCCCCCGCTAAAACTCCCCCACAGTCGCCGGAACCAATCCGGTTCTGTAAGTGATTTATCCAGAGCATCTTTTTATTATTTCCATAAAGTTCCATCCCGATCTCCCCAGTCTGAGCCGGTCACGTATTCCCCCCCCCCAGTTGTTGTCGAATCCGGTCCGGACATGACAAAGATCACCAGAGACATGTTATCACAAGTTTCGTTTTTCCAACTTGAGCGGTTTTGAGCCTGAAGAGGACCCTTGCCAAGAAGGGCCGAAATATAGCTCGAATAAAATTTAGCTGACGTATCCGTTTTTGCACTGTCAAAAAAAAAAAAAAAAGAGACATGTCCTCTGATCAATTATCAAATTTCACTCAGATTCGATCAACCGTTCCAAAGTTACGCATGACTCAATAATCCGGATTCCCCTCCCGCTACTCCCCCCACGACTATCGGATAATGTAAATTTTTATGTATAAGTCATTTTGATCGGGTCCCTGATTCGCCTCCCAAGTTTCGTCGTAAAAATCCCCAAAAACCGCCATTACCGGAATTCCGGGAAACTCCCCTCCACCCCCCCCCCCCCTAGTGTCCGGGTCCAGTCCAAATGTATAAACGATTTATCTGGAGCAGACGCTTGTTCTTCCCAGCAAGTTTCACTCCGATCCCTCCACTCTAACCATTTCTCGATATTTTCGGTCTCCCCCCCCCAACTTCCCCATAGCTGTCGAATCCGGTCCGGACTTCAAATGGGACATCAGAGGTATGCCATTTATTCTGTTATTAAGTTTTATTCCAATCCGATCACCCGTTCGAAAGTTACAGACTACTCCAGTTTTCCGGATTCCCCAGCCCTCCACTCCCCCCCCCAGAAGGTCGGATTGGGAAACTGATTATTTCCAGGTTAGTCCGGTCGGGTCCCTGATGCTCCTGCCAAGTTTCATCGTCCTAGCACATCTGGAAGTACCCCAACTCGAAAAAGTGTGAGAAAAACTACTTAATTTTCAGAATTCCCCGGCCCACCACTCCCCCCCCAGATGGTCGGATCGGGAAACTGATTATTTAAAGGTTAGTTTGGTCGTGTCCCTGATTTTCCTGCCAAGTTTCATCGTCCTAGCCCATCTGGAAGTGCCCTAACTCGAGATGAGTGGACAGACAGACCGACCGACCGACCGAAAGGTGATCGGTATATGGCACTTGAGCATGTGCGATATGAAGGGTTTTAATGCCAAAGATGTAGCCTGTGAAGTTGTTTAACCTTTCCAGTTGATTTTCCGGAACATTTGAAGTCAAAGTGCGCTCTATAGTTCGTTCGTTGTCAGTTAAAATAACGCCCGAAGACCTTAGGTGCGTTTTATTTACGATCCGAGGGTCCGCTAGCGGGTCACTGTGACGTCAGCATTTTGCCGTTTTATTTGAGCTTGCGAGCGTAAATAAAACGACATTTATGATCTCGGAGCAAGTTTCGGTCCTGTATCAGGACCGATTCAAACTTGGCGCCAAATGGTAATGTCCTGACGATCGCCCGCTCACTTTTCCAGCGGGTGTCTCATGGTCCGCTAGCGGACGAATTATCCGCTGGGGTAAATAAAACGGCGAAACCGTGACGTCACTATGACGTCATCTATCACCCACTCACTAAATAAAACGATTTTAGTGACCCGCGCGGGCGAACGGACCTAAATAAAACGCACCTCTTATGAATTTCGCTAAAATCAGATCAGATTCGAAAACACCTGCCACGTGAGACCACGGTCCAATAAGCAGACGCAAGCCTATGGCTAGCAGGAACCTGCCGGAACCTGCACGAAAAAAATATCACCGAGTTTGGGCTCGATCTTCAGAAAAGGCGGGCAAAGAACTGGTTGCCAAGAAACCATTGGCGAAGTTCCAGACAAACAAAAGCCAATCCAGCATCTAAAATTCAGTTTCTTAATTATGTAAGGGTTAGCAATTTGCAAATCATGAATATGTCGGTGGTCCATTGCTCTACTGCTGTCCCAGTGGAGATCTTGTATTACTCAACTGCTATTCACTTACTTCTTATCGACTTCTTTCTTTTCAAAACGGAATGAGGAATTGCTTACCTCCTTCTCCCCTCCCGTCGTCCATGCGTCGGTCTGAGAGGAACACAGGCAATCGCTGTTCGCTGTGCCTTGCTATTCATTTATAGTCATTTTTTTTACCGGTATTTATTATCTTTTTTTTTTCGTAAATTGCACGAATGAATTTGCTCCACCCTGCACTAATGCCAATTATGAATATTTATTATGACTATTGTTTTGGAAGCAATCAGGCTAGATCAGTTGATTGATTGGCCGAATTGGGCTCAGTCGATTGCTTCTGCGTTCAATGTGGGCCTCCAGTAAAGTGTCCTTTAAGGTTTGGTTCCTTTAAGGCTTGGTGACTGGACGTCCTCTTTCTCGCATTTTATGTCGCGCAGTCTGAACGTAGTTGGTTCCGGGTTCTGGCTACCCTCCCCTGCCCCCTCCCCCCGTATTGCCAAAACCCTGTTGCCAAAACCTCCCCGGGAAAAAAAACCTGACACCAAAACCCAGCCATTTGAGCGAGAAGGAGGGAATAGAAATAGAAATATAGAATGCTGCGAACCGTCATCGCACTGTCAGAATTTGATATCATTTAACACAAAGATGCGTAGCTTTAACGGATAAAATTTTTTATGTTATCTCCAGGTGTTACAGAATATTTCCGTTATGACCATTTGTTTTCGTTAAAAGTAGCATTGCAAACGATGTTTAGAGGTATGTTTTACGAAAACATAACTAGGCTCAAAACAGAGAGTTTCTGAGAGAATGCAGATAATATCAAATTGTTATCTGTTGAAATTGCGTATCCTTTTGTTAAATGTCATCAAACTTCTGAAAGTGTTTTATGAACCATCTTCAAACACTGGTTTGGTGTTCTGTTTCTAACTGCTCGGCTCCTTTTCAGAACTCTATCCATTCGGCGCCAATCCTAATGCCATCAACAACTCGGTGCCCGCTCCTGTACCTCCCATTCCCAGCTCAACTACAACAACAACAGAAAAACAGGAAGAGCACACCGATACAGACGACTCGTATGACTACTATCCAACAAACGATACACCCCACGAAGAAATAAACGCAACGTCTGACGATAGTGAAGCCCAGCATAGTGAAGATGCAAAAGATAGTAGTGAAAATCACCCAAGTGATCCCGCGCAAGATGAAAGTAGTATTCCACCAGTGCTTGATAGTGAAGGCACTATTGCACCAGTCGACAGTGATGAGTTCCACGTGGATAGTGCAACCGTAAGCACAGCTGCACCTGTCGATACAGTCGTCAATGCTGCAAGTGAAGTATCGCACGATAGTGAGACCGATGGTGAAGCGCATTATGAATATGAAGACGAGCCAAGTGCAGTGAACCCACTAGAGGTTACACAAAGTGTAGATAGTTTTGATAATCTAGTCAATACAACTGCCCCAGACACGTCAGAGGTGGAGCCATCTATGAAAGAGATAATCGTTCCCTCTGTTATAGTCCCAGTGCCAGTAACTACATACTCAGTGATATCAACAACGAAGATCGTACCGTTAGTGCCTACAAACCCGCCATTTAGGGTAGTGCAGTCTCCAGACGTACCTACCCCACCGTTACAGGGCAAACCGGGTATGGTTTTCGCTGATGAAGAGCCCCCTTATAGGGGAATGGGGTCACTACCCAGGGAGCCCGAGCCGTCAATGTTCTGGATTAAGCCGAACCAGATGCAAGGGGATATTTTTGAGTTGACGGTGAATGCAGCTCAAAATTTCGGAGGAGGAGTTGGGAATGGAGCCACGCAGACGTTTAGGATACCTGCAGCAGGAAGGCCTGTGGTTGAACCAGGTATGGATCTTTGGTTATATTTTAGATTATAGGCCTATTTGGGATTATATTTTAAAAAATACTATTAATTACAAAACCCTCAGAAGTTTTCACTTGTTAAGAAGTTAGACAAACCCCCTTTGATTTTCCAGACCTTGCAAACCAATCCCGATAGACAAAATCAGATCCACACCTTGCGGTCTCGAAAACCGAATGTGAATTAGGTCATCGTTTTAAATCTGGTTTGGTTCAATACTAGCCTAAAATCATAAGTCTAAAATGTTAAAACAAAAATATTGAAAGAATTGGATATTATATATTATCGCCCTTCCTGAGGGTGATAGCGGAAAAATTTGGCCCGCGGGTTGCATGATATCTGCCTATCATGCTGCCCAAGGGCCAAATTTTTGCTATCGCCCGAAGAAAAGCAAGAGCGATAAAGACTATAACACTAGTACACTGTGCAGCCATATAACACTAGTACACTTGTTTTATTTTCTTGTATTCCCCTGATGTTAAGAGAAAAAAGTTCCAACCGTGCGATATCACTTGTTATCGCATGGCTGGCTGTGCGATAACAAGTGATATCGCACGGTTGGAACTTTTTTCTTTTAACATCAGGGGAATAACAGCAAATTTTGGCACTGGGTAGGATAGGACTGGTATCAATCATGGGACTGCACAGTATAGCCTACCGGTGTTATTGCCAAATACTTGAGCTGCATTTTGTGTACTCTTTGTTCGTATTTCCTATCAGCTATATTGTTTTCTTGTCCAATTTTCTATTAAGATGCATTTCGAGCTTTCACAGTTGGAATGCTTCCGAATCGCGCCGCTAGATCCCACCGTCGTACCAGATGCTGGTTTAACTTAGCGACTTGGATAGGGATGGTCTAGACATCGCAACTGCTAAAAGCTTCCGATTTAACTAATTTGAAGTTTAGAAGTGTTCATAACATGTATGCTCACAGCTTGTTTTCTTTGACAGCTATCGTTTGTCGTTTGTCCTGGTCTTCTTAGCCTGAAACGAAAAAAAAAAAAATAGAGTGTCAGCTGTTCTCGTACCGTCAGTTTCAGCGTTAATTGCCAACCAAATTCAGCAGCAGAACTTTCGCCCCGTTTCGCTTGTGTTGTTTCAATTTGGCTCGGCTACAAATTCGTCTTTCCCATGTTTGCCTGTTGAATTCACTTTCTCTCACGCAAATAAATACCCGTATCATTCATAGATTTTCTACTTTTACTGTCGTTTCGTCGGTGACCTTGCCTTTAACAGGTAGAATTTATTTTTTTCTGGAGACGGTGGGAGTAATACCGAATAATTAAAATTTTTATTTGTTGCACATCGAAAAGCACGATGCATAGATGAAGTAAAAAGAAAAAGAGAAGAAAGCGCTAAAATAAAAGGAGAGAAGACAACTTATCTAGCTAACCAACTTATAATAGAAACAGTGGTCTGTCATTGACGGTTAAACCTATTGTTAAATCTTTTTATAAAATAATAATCTTTTATTTCCGACTCCTATATATATATACTACAAATCTTTGTATTTCCAACTGCTGTTACCAGTTAAGTAATTTTATTGGTGACGGTTATTTTACTAGTGCTGGTCCAGGGAGGGAGGAGGAGCAGGTATTTACAGAAACGAAATTGACAGAACGAATTTGTGGGGGTGGCCCCAGGGTTAAAGCATGGAGTTGGGACTAAGACTGGCGAGGACTCCCAGTTCAAATCGTAGCGGAGGAGCGAACCAGCCACTACAGGGACGCCACTACACCACGGGAACAGGCGGATTCGAAAATGTCACTGTCATACGAGTCAAAAAATGTTCGCGTCCGAATTGTTAATCCGGCAACTTTATGTATTGCGAAAGGGTTGCTCCATGAATTTTGATAGCTCTTGGTTCGTTCTTCCGATTTTTAAGGAAGTCATTATCCGGTATTAGCATGGTCAGTTCCAGAATCTGGGCTGATGTAGAAAAGTAGGATCAGCCTCTTAAAGCGCAAATGACACGAGCTGCCTTTTTTTGTTTATTTATGCAAGGCTATGTGGACTTTTTATGCACTGGCGTTAGCGCATTTGTTCTGTTCTTAGCAGTAAATACTCTTTTGGTTCTTAGCAGGAGCCTTCGGTAGATTGCGACGTTTCATGTCTCTGTCCAGTTTGTTGCGAGAAGTCTTGGTTAGCATGCCAAACACATTGTGTGACGTCAAAACCTGTTTCCGCGTTACGTGACAACTTGCTTTGGATGAAACCAAACCCAATTGAAGAAAATATCTTCACGGCCCAGTTAAGGCTAGGGTTGGACCACAAGAGTAGGAGGAAAACGATATTAGGATCATTGATGTTCTCAGGAAAATTCAGTATATAATTCAAATATTTGCAAGTAGGTGTCGGTGTGACCCCGATTTTCTACGCCACAGATTCCTTGCCAAATTGAAATTCATGCAACCGTGGATTCATGCAACTAGTTCTGACCAGTCATTGTGTAATCTTGTCTGGCTCGTGGCATTATCATAATATTGTGAACCACTCACACATGACGAAGTGGTCCGACATTTTTGAATAGCTTGGCTTAGTTCGGAAATGCAATTATCCATGCGTATTTACGGCAGCCTACATTAAATTACTTAAAGTTTAACTGAAAAGCCAACCTGTTTTTGGGATCCCAAAACGTAAGTGGAGGGATACAGGAATACCTATGACTTCACAAAAGTTGTCCGCCTGTCCGTCCGTCTGTCAGCACGATAACTCTCGAAGGGCTAGAGATATTTTTTCGCCGGACAATTAGTTCGTCCAGATCCGGCCAAAACCGGAAAATTTGTTAAAAGTAAAAGTTATATTTGAAGTTCATTAAATGCTCGATTTGGAGGTAAGAAGACATGCTGAATCCGTATATGACAATTGTTTTCTACCCAGACAAGTAGTCCGCCTGGAATCCGGAAAAAACCGGAAAAAAAAATGTTAAAAGTAAAAGTTTTATTTGAAGTTGATTAAATGTTCGATTTAGGGGTAAGAAGATTTGTTAAATCGATATATGACAGTTATTTTCTTCCCGGACATATAGTTTGCCCGGAATCTGGCCGAAACCGGAAAAATTTAAAAAGCCTTATCTGAAGTTGGTAAGAGGTTCGATGTAGTGGTAAGGAGACATGCTCAATACGTAGGCTATATGAATTTTTTGTCTTGCCGGGCAAATAGTTCGCTCCGGCCAAAATCTGAAATTCTTTTAAAAATAAAAGTTTCTTTGAAGTTGATTAGAGGTTCGATATAAGGGTAAGGGGATGTGCTTAATTCATTTTGAGCTTTAATTTTTGCTGGACAAGTAGTTGTCCCGGAATCCGGCCGAAACCGAATATTTGGCAGAAGTAAGTCAGGAAGTTTTGATCAACTTCGTCAAAGTAGATATGACGTATAGGGTAAACACATATGCTGAATCCATACCTGAACTTTGTTTTCTCAGAAGACTACTCATTGGTCAAATTTCAATAGTAAAAATATTCAAGGAGTCTGGCGAAGACCGGATCTACAAGACGCAATTGTCTGGATCAAATATTGAATTTTTGGGATTTGAATGTAAGCCAAAGCGTGGATTTCAGTGGCCAACAAAGTAAAGCTTATTATCACGTCTAAGGAACACCATCGATTTCTATAAGGGCTGAAAGTTGCTAGATTGTTGCTAAATATTTTAAGGAAAGAGGTACCAGAAGGTCCGTAATAATAAGTTCATTCGAAAAAATCAAGTGTTCGGAAACCGCGAAGTAACGAAGTAATAACTAAGTAACGAAGTAAGTGAATTAGATGATGGATGACTATACTGTCGTATCTCAACCCTGTCGGTTAAACCTTAAAGGACACCTTGCGCTACATAGTGTTTCTCCTTAGATGATCTGAGATAGTTAACTACTTTAAAACTTAGCAATGCTTATAGCAAATTACACAAGGCTTCGGCTGTTTTTAGCCTCTTGCCATGTCCCTTGCCTTGGATGACAAAAGTAGTAGTAGAACCCAAGGCTTCGGCTGTTCTTAGCCTCTTGCCATGTCCCTTGCCTTGGATGACAAAAGTAGTAGTAGAACCATTGTAATGCTAATAGAGGAGATAGGATAGGATGAAGAGTATAATCTTGGGAACGAGAATTGATGGAAATGATACTGAAGTAGACGTTTCTTTTAATTAAGTAATTTTGGCGCTCCCTGCCGTGTCCAGAAGCCATGTACGCCCGATCTTCGTAAGAAGTCAAAAGCCCTTTAGGCTAGACCACTATTTTTGCATAAACGTCTTTAGTCGCGTTTTTGATCGCCGATCAAATTTGATCAGTAGACGAAGCGAGTTTGCCGATTCGTGCTTGATACTGTTTTCGATAGCCGATAGCCGTTGGCGTTCGCCGTTGTTTCTGGGTGCGCAAAAATGGGTTTTTATTTTTGAAAATACCGCCAAATCCTCAAACGAAATCCCGACGTCAACGGCAAACGGAGAGTCCTAGGCCGATCGGCGATGAACAAGAATTTAGGTGATAAACGTTAGCCGATCAGAACAAAAACAGAAATTAAGATAAACAGCTACGGCAATCGGCTTCCGGCGAACGTCGAAAACACCAAAAAATCAGACGGCTACGCTATCGTCGAACTAATCGTCGATCAAAAACGCCACTTTTCATTAGCCTACTGTACCACTTTTCTTTTCTTAACTGCATAAATAAAATATGTCTTCCAACGTTGGGGATTGTTTCTGGATAAGGCATAAGGGTAATGAGTTAATGAGGGTTAATGTGCTACATTAAACAATAATTATAAACTCGTTGTTAAGCTACCGTCATTGTTTCAACCTACGATATAAGGTTAAAGACTGACGCATAGAAACTTATGTTACGCTTTTTAGTCGCTTAGGCCTATTTTACGTCGACTCTTTGACGCCCGCGGCGGACCACTTCAGACGTTCGCAAGCGTAAAATTGCAAAATTTTCTTTTTCTTTCCAACCGCCAAGAAAATCTCGGCTGGTGCTGAAAACGAAAAATTCAAGTAAACTGATTCAGAAGGATTTTTTAAAGAGAGAGAGATTTCGAAGGCCAGTATACCACGTAAGTCGCAACTGGGTGTGTACAACTAATTCTTCTTCTCTTCTAGTCGACATCGAAGATTTGCGAGGCGAAGACGGTATCCTGACTGTTGCTCGTCCTGGTGACGAGTTTGTTTCGATTGATGGAAAAAGGACCTACTTCAACCTCTTCCCAGACGGAATGCAGACAGTTGGTCCCACCCCGTTTCAGGCTGCCCCTGTGGTAGATCCAACTTCCCTACACTTCTACCAGCCAAGGCCCCCCCAAGACCAGATCATTCACCAAGAAAGACCCAAGCCGCTGGAACCCGTGGTGGCACCTAGGCCGCGACCGGTGTTGCCACCTGTGCAAGGTGCAGCCGAGCCAGTTCAGGGTAGGCCAGGGGTCGCTGAGGCTGTCCCAGTTCAGGGTAGGCCAGGAGTCGCCGAGGCCGTCCCTGTTCAGGCTAGACCCGGAATTGCAGAGGGTATTCCCGCGCAAGGAAGGCCTGTGGGGCCCATGCCACCAAAACCGCAGCCGAAACCACAAGCACCGGCTAAAGGCGATCCATCAGGAGTAGGTGTAAGTAATTTTTAGAAGTGTACTTAGGCCATGGTGACTAGATATTCCTTCAGCCCAAGCTGACTGCGAATCATAATTGACAAAGCAAAACGGATAAGTCAGCTACATTTTATGGGAGCTATATTTCGGCCCTTCTTGGCAAGGGTCCTCTTCAGGCTCAAGCCGCTAAAAGGTTGACTTGAAACTTGAGCGGCTTGCGGACCTTTGCAAGGGTCCTCTTCAGGCTCAAGCCGCTAAAAGTTGACTTGAAACTTGAGCGGCTTGAGCCTGAAGAGGACCTTTGCCAAGAAGGGCCGATATATAGCTCCAATATAGTAGCTGACTTATCCATTTTGCTTTGTCAAATATGGTGATTAATGTTGTAAGCGGTAAATCGTCACGGTAAAATTGGCTATTTTACCGTAATTTTGGTCCCCCGTAAAATTGGTATTTTACGTATTTTTACCAGTTTTACTATTTCCATAATTTCCGCATTTTGCCGGTATTTTACATATTTTACGTAATTTTAGGTGGAAAGCGGTTTTTAAGGTGTAAGTATTACTTATACTTCGCCAGATACTTAGGCTATGTTGACTACGCGAATCTTGTAAGAAAAAATGATTTACCTGGCCAAAGGCGCTGCCCGTTCATTGCAGAGTTATAAATACAGAATAAATTAATTTTTAGTACGGTAAAAGCCGTAGAAGACCGAGCTGGAGAGCGGGTACCAAGAGATCTGTGAGCATTAGAACCAGTCAAGCACAAATCCTCAATTTTTGGGCATGGCACTAGCATGGCACCCCCATGATATTTGGTTGAACTGAGATTGATTACATACCTAAATAGGGCCTTCTTCCTCTCCTAGACCACAAGATACTTGATCTTATGTTCTATCTAACCTCTTTTTCCAATTTTAAAAATACTAGAGAACTTCCAAGAAATTTAGCATTTAATGAAGACCACTTTTTCTTATTGGTTTACCTATCCATTTCCAGGGAAAAAGGGGAAATTCATTCATGGCTAAATTTCTTGGAAGTTCTCCAATATTTTTAAAACTGGAAAAAGAGGTTAGATAGAACATAAGATCAAGTATCTTGTGGTCTAGGAGAGGAAGAAGGCCCTATTTAGGTATGTAATCAATCTCAGTTCAACCAAATATCATGGGGGTGCCATGCTAGTTCCATGCCCATGCTCCAGGGCATGGTGCCCCAACGTATGGGCACCATGCCCATACCTTGGGGCATGCCCTGACGTTGGGGCACAATGCCCAAAAATTGAGGATTTGTGCATGACTGATTAGAACTTCATATGACTTTCCCAAATCTTGGAGTCTTTGCTTACATAACGCACTTAAATAATCAAGGCATGAATATTCATTCCAAGCTGACTGCGCCAAACGGATACGTCAGCTGATTTTTAAAGTTTTTTGAAAATCCTAGCTTTGAGCCTGAGGAGAACCCTTGCCATGAAGTGCCGAAATATCGCTCAGATAAATTCAGCTGACGTATACGTTTAGCGCGGTCACCTTGAATATTACCGAGTTTCCGATGAAGACCTGGAGTTTCTGACTCCCTGACGCGCTAGCAGGAAAGTTGGTACTTAAGGTTTGCCAAGTTCCTGCTGCGTTGTCCCTTGTGGACGAGGAATATGATTGATAAACACCAGATTGCGGACCCTAGTATCGCAGTGACTCGGGTGATATCAAATTTCCAGGCAAAATGGAACCACCCCTGGCTTAAATATTTGTATAGTTGTTGATTGCGTAGTTGTTACGTCAAATGTCATATGTATGTATTTATGTTATGCCTTAAATTTGTCTCCTTTTTCTTTCTTTTTTCTTCTTTACTCCGTTTTGTTCTGAGTGAAAAATACGGGTAAGAAATACTTTACTTACTTACTTACTGCTCTCAACACTTCGTTTTTTTCTCAGATTTTTCTTTGTTTTTACGTCCCCTCTTTTGCTCTATCGTGAAACGTGTAATGTGTTGGCTGCAGAACCCCCCCACCAAGAGCAAGGAGAGGCACATTAGCTTCGTGAGAAAAGAGACGTTAGCTTCATGAGTAAAGAGACTTCTTGAATTTTACACGTGTTTTTTTCATTGCAGACCTTCGAGGTTGATGAGCCACCAGTTAAGGGCCCCCCACCCGGCATAGTCAAGAAACCGAAACCAACAACTCCAAAAGATGAAACTCCACTGAGGTACGCTCCCCCCCCCCCTCCTTACCCCCGCAGTTCAATCAGAGCATACTGCAGAAAGATTTTATGGGAAAATCAGAAATCGCGTAACTCCGTAGTTCATGATTTTTCCAGCACAACGCAGGTCTGAATTTTTCTCTGGGTTCTTTAAGCGTTGCATATGGCGACCTTTGGGGCCAGAAATCGAAACTGCGTTGCTCAAGTACACACGCGCCACCACGCGTTTCAAGATCAATCAGTCAATCAATCTTTATTCTTCGAAAAACCTTTCGTACGGTATTAACAAACAAGAGCTGCAAGCTCATATGGCACTTGCAAGCTTTTTAGCTTGTATTCAAGTTATCGTAGTAGGATGTGAATGGATAGTAGCTTTGTCAATGTGATGGGTTGTTTGGTACTACAGTTACGTTCAAAAGAAATGGTCACTTAGTTATATTTGCTGTTGTATAATAGGTTTGAACAATTTGTTTTAAATATTTTGACATCTTATGGAAAAATCAGCGAAATTTTCAAGCACTTCCTTTTCGACGGTAACGCTCGGGAGGTTCCGATCGCTCCATTCTAACCATGTCACATGATTTTCGGTTCCGCCCTCCGATCCCCCCCCCCCACATTCATCGGATCCGGTCTCGACTTGAAATGGTATATCTGAGACATGAGGTCTTTCCAAATACCAAGTTTTATTAAGATTCAATCACCCGTTCGAAAATTATGAATGTCAATAAAATTCCGGATTCCGGCTCCCCTCCCTCCCCCCACTATGGTCGGATCAGGCAAGTGATTATTTCCAAATTAATTTGGCCGAGTCCGTTATACACCTGCCAAGTTTCATCGTCCTAGAACATCTGGAAGTAACTTAACTCCGTAACACCGGAATTCCGGAACCCCACTCCAACTCCCCCCGTAGTGCACGAATCCAGTCCGGTTCTGTCAATGATGAACCTAGGGATTCTTTTTGTTCCTCCCACCAAGTTTCATCCCGATCGCTCCACTGTAAGCGTGTCACATGATTTCCGGTTCCCCCCTCCGACCCCCCCCCCCACATTCATCGGATTCGGTCCGGACTCGAATCGGGACATCTGAGACATGAGGTCTTTCCAAATATCAAGTTTCATTAAGATCCGATCACCCGTTCGAAAATTATGCATGTCACTAAATTCCGGATTCCGGCTCCCCTCCCTCCCCCCATGATGGTCGGATCGGGCAAGTGATTATTTCCAAGTTATAGAAAATCATCTGTAATCAAAACTCTTGAAGCCAAAAAGATGATCATCAGGAGCACGAAAATGTATATTTTGCTCAAAAGTATTGTTTGTACTTTAAGGAATTTAGTTGTAAGCAAAACCCTTGAGGCAAAAATGATCATGGGCTCATAGGGATCACGAAAATGTATATTTTGCTTAAAAGTATTTTTTTGTACTTTGCGGTTAGCATTAGTACTTTAAGGAATGACCGGATATGGGAACTAACTATTTCTAAGCCAATCATGTCAAGTCTTTAATTTTCAAGCCATGTTTCATCATCCTAGCATGTCTGGAAGTACCTTAACTTGCGATCGACCGGATATCCGGACCCCCCCCCCCCCTCTAACTCCCCCACAATGCCCGAATCCGGTCCGGTTCTGTCACTGATCTACATAGGGCTTGTGCTTGTTCTTCCCACCAAGTTTCATTCCGATCGCTCCACTCAAAGCATGTCACAAGGTTTCCGGAGCCCCCTCCGACCCCCCCCCCCCCCAGCTTCATCGGATCCGGTCCGTACTTGAAATGGGACATCCGAGACATGTTGTCTTTCTACATATCAAGTTTCATCATGATCCGATCACCCGTTCGGAAGTTATACATACCTCAAGATTCCGGATTCCCCTTCCCTCCCCCCCCCCCACGATGGTCGGATCGGGAAGCTGACTATTTCCAGGTTAATCTGGTCGCGTCCCTGATTTACCTGCCGAGTTTCATTGTCCTAGCCCACCTGGAAGTAACTTAACTCCGTATCACCGGAATTCCGGAACCCCACTCCAAATCCCCCCACAGTGCACGAATCCGGTCTTGTTCTGTCAATGATGTATCTAGGGGTTGTGCTTGTTCCTCCCACCAAGTTTCATCCCGATCGCTCCACTCTAAGCGTTTAACATGATTTCCGGTTCCCCCCTCCGACTCCCCCCCACATACATCGGATTCGGTCCGGACTTGATATGGGACATCTGAAGCATGACGTCTTTCCAAATATCAAGTTTCATTAAGATCTGATCACCCGTTCGAAAGTTATGCATGCCACTAAATTCCGGATTCCGGCTCCCCTCCCTCCCCCCACGATGGTCGGATCGGGAAAGTGACTATTTCCAACTTAATCATTTGGGGTCCCTGATATGCCTGCCAAGTTTCATCATCCTAGCTTATGTGGAAGTGCCCGAACTAGCAAAACCCGGACCGACCGACAGACCGACCGACAGACCGAACGACCGACCGACCGACAGACCGACCGACGGACGGACAGAAATTGCGATCGCTATATGGCACTTGGCCGAAGGGCAAGTGCCATAAAAACCGAATATTTGTTCTCTCGTCAAACATAACTATATACTATTGCGCTTTTACATAATCAAATATTCAATAATTAACAAAAACAAAAATTGCAACAATTTAAAGCGCTAAACTTCCATAATTAACACAAAAAAGAAGAAAATAATTTAATTAAAATTTCGCGTTGAAAAAAACTCACAAAGGAGGGACAAAACTTCTGTTATGGAGACGTCTTTCACTAACTTTATTCCATTTCTTCCATCTCACCCGCTTCATTATTCCCACATTTATTTTAAATTGAATTTCCCGCTAAAACAAGTAGTCCACAGAAGAAGCTCAAGCCGCGGTGGTGATTCATACTCCGAGCGATGAATCACCACCAGCATCACAGTTATTTCCGGGAGTTCGAGGTGTTATGGAGGCGTCTTTCACTAACTTTATTCCATTTCTTCCATCTCACCCGCTTCATTATTCCCACATTTATTTTAAATTGAATTTCCCGCTAAAACAAGTAGTCCACAGAAGAAGCTCAAGCCGCGGTGGTGATTCATACTCCGAGCGATGAATCACCACCAGCATCACAGTTATTTCCGGGAGTTCGAGGTGAAACGACATACTTCACGGTATTTATATGTATCGCTATTCCAACTTTTTGTCTAGGCTAGATTACGAATTAAATGAAATGTGTCTAATTATGGGCTAAACCTATCACGGTTAGGCTGGTCGTAGGATCTGGTCATGGTTTGGCGTCCGAGGAATAATGAGTTGAATGATTAGGGCCATAGGAATTGGGCCTAAACCGGGAAAGCACGAATCGCGCGACTCCCCCAAGTCCAACGATGTAATACTTCTTTCGTACCGCGCATGAATTGCCCGAATAGGTTGGATTTTAGGAACTGGTTGTGCTGCCATTCTCTGTGGCCTCATGCGGTCGGGAATGTGGGGAGGGGGAAGGATGTGCCGATGGTTGGGGTCTTACAGTATAGTTGGTCACCAAACTTGGTAGAAAGTTTATGTCTACGGATTGACAAAGATGCGAGACCAAACTCGTTAAGAACAGAAATGTACGGGATTTTAGGGGATTTTGATTTATTAAGATAATGAAAACGCAAAATGTTCCGAATGAAATAAACGATAGGAACCGTGACAGGGCTCGCTCCGCTCGACTACTTTTTTAAGTCATCTGTGCCCAAAATGTCACCAAACGTTGCATCCCAAGATATCCGTTGGGTTATCCGTTGCAGTGCCGAAACTAGTCGGTAAAAATTACCAGCAGTCGGTAAAAACCTTGCCCCCCCCCAAAAAAAAAAAACGTTTTGGCTAGTAACGCCTCTGGCTGTAGGCAGTAGGATATCGTGGCCCTTCATCACAATATAAGCGCTGTAAAACCACAGTAAAGCTCAGTGTGTAACTCCTTATAACGTATATCCGTAGATTCGCTGAGAATCCGATAGAGACACCTGTAGCTGCATCGTTTGTACAAGTGAGGCAAAGTAATTAACTGTGTCTAACGACCTTTTTCGCATGCCTTTTGACATCCGCTAGTTCAACAAGCTGTAATTAGTTACTAATATACCACCATGAGAGTCAATCAGGGAACGTGGGATCACGAAAAAGATTGGAGGTCAACGCATTTTTGTCAGGAGTGTCAACGAGGCCTAGTTAAACTTTTTGCTTTTTATGGGCTAGTAGAGCAGTGGAACAAGCGTAGTTGAAATATGTCCTTGTCTATTTGTGCGTTAACTTCTTTACCCGAAATACTGTGAGAAAGATTTGACAAAAAAGGTCAAGGCTTTTTCCGGTTAGTTAATTTTTCTCATGAATTATTTCACACCATAATGAGCGGAATGCAGTTTATTGATCAAAATTAAAAATACGTAAAAGAAACATAAAAAAAACTCGCAAAAATGGTCAACAGCTAATGCGGAGTATCTTAACTGTGGAGAAGAGGAAATACCATACAAATAAAAGCTAGGTCACTCAACAGGTATCAGGATGAGAAAAAGGCTGCGGAGGATCAACAATAAGATAGTTTAATTATGATCAAGCCTTGACGGCCATGGTAAATTGCAAATGAACAACAAACACAAATTACAGATCAACAACAAGAAACCTGGGACAAACCTGGAGAAAGTGCTCTCTGTGCGGTATTCCCTTATACTGTACACTAAAGTTCCAAGATTTTGAATTCCCACACAAGATGTTTCTCTAAACCTCCGTATCAATCATTCCGTCTCTCGTGATTCCACTCCAAAAACTTACCTTCTTCCGCCAACCGATTCGGACGATCTTTATTAAGATTTCATGAGATAGTGCAAGTACGCTTTTTGCAATCTGCAAGTACGCTTTGATTGAAACTATCGTATGACCAAGTACGTCGAAAATGGATCAGTATGCTACTGTCTAGTGCGAAATTTTTTGCTGAATCCGAACTTGCTGCCGGGGTTGACCCATCGAATTCTACGTCCAGCTTCGGATTGCTCTTCTGGAAATTGAGGGTTTTAGAGAGGGTTATAGGGTGTATTTGGAGATACAATAGTTTCATTCTAGTTGAGCGATCTCAACTAGACGACGAGACGAAATCTCGCTCAGAAGCAGAGCACATGCACGTGTTGTGCAACGCCTGTTACAGAAATTAATGCAAAGTTAATATGAATTAATATAATACAAGTTAATAGAAATAACGGGACAATATTAGCGAGCTGGGCTCAGGAATATAACGTAATTGGAAACGGCTGACTTTTTTTCTTCAAAATTTAACATTATAGCGGTTTCTTGTTGTCTCTTTTGACAAATGTTCAGTAGACGGGAACACATGGTATTAGTAATGAATCTAAACAGTCACAAGTTGGTCTCAATTTTGCGTGCCTATTAGGAGTTTGAGATTTTGCTGGCCGATTTGTTCACGGTCTCCTAGACCATTGGCCGAAACCGCAGTTTTCAAACAAAAGCCTCTACGAGTCTGTACGAGCGGAAGTTTGTCACATAAATGAAGACATGCGAATTTCCCCTCGTTGTTGTGACACAGAAAAGGCTTGGGTATTATTCGTTGACGAGAATAGTGGGTCCTGTGAGCTGGGGCAAACGAAAGGGGTGAAGTTGTGGGGGGGGGGCTTATCCGCCCCCAACATGATCTTAAGTGGGTAATGTTTGATTTTGTATATGACGAGAAGACAAATATTTGGTATTTCTACTACTACTACTGACACGCTTATACTACTAATAAACCCCAATCTTACTTATGCCCTTGGGCAGTGCGTTATAAATCCTTCACTCATTCATTCATTCGCTACAGTGGGAAATGATCTAAAATATTGATGGATCGAAGAAGGTTTACATTTACTACAGTACCCGATATCCTATTTTATGAAGGGCCGTATAAAAGAGTATGCAATAATTCGCAAGAAAAAGGCCCATTTAAGGCAAGGGCGCGATAGTACAAAGAAGATGAGCAAAATCCGTTCCCGTCGTTATATCATCTGCCGTTGAAAAACTGTCTGAAAACGCGCGGTTACCGAGTTTGGCCTATAGACTTCAGCACTCCGTCTTCATTTAAATTTCTGAATCTGTCATGAAAATATCAGACCAAAGGCTTCGATGGAATCCCGAAAATCCAATATTTGATCCAGACAATTAGGTTTTGTCTTCGCCAGATCGTGTCTTCTCCAGACTCCTTGAACATTTTTATTCTTAAAATTTAGAAACAGATTAAGACCAAATAGCTAATCATCTAAGAAAACCAATTTCAGATGTGAATTCATCATGTGTGTTTACCTCTAAAAGCCGATCGAAACGATCCTGCCTTACTTATGCGAATTTTCCGGTTTCAGTGAAATTCCGGTACTACTTGTCCGGCGAAAAAATAAAGCTCAAAAAAGAATTCAGCGTATCTCCTTACCCCTATATCCAACATTTAATCAACTTCAAATACAGATTTAACTTACAACAAATTTTCCGGTTTTAGCCGGATTCCGGACGAACTATATATCCGGCTAAAAAATGATGTCATATACGGATTCAGCATCTCTTCTTACCCCTAAAACGGACATCTAATCAACTACAAATACAACTTTTGCTTTTAACAAATTTTCCGGTTTGGGCCGGAATCCAGGCGAAGTACTTGTCCGGGTAGAAAATGATTGCCGCATATGGGTTCAGCATGTCTTCTTACCCCTGAGTCGAACATCTAATCAAATTCAAATAAAACTTTTACTTACTTGTTCGGCGAGAAAATGGTTTTCATATTCGTGTTCAGCATGTCTTCTTACCCCATAATCGACTATCTCATTAGCTGTTTAGAAATATTTTGGGACAGCCCGCAACCACCTACTCGTTTCCCATATACCAACCCCTTCGAACTGCGAATGGACTAGCTCTGTCCGACATTCATAGATTACGCGATCTTCACGGCATCCACGCGCAGAGCTATACTAGCGTGAAGAAAAGGGGTAGCCGAAAATTGGTCGACACATTTTGTGTCCGGTTTTGCCGGATTCTGGGTGAGCTACTTGTCCGGTAAGAAAATAACTTTCATATTCGGATTCAGCATGTCTCCTTACCCCTAAATCAACTATCTAAATAGCTTTCAGAAAATATTTTTTTTTGCTCCTTAATTTGAAACCCTTTCCCCACCGTCAAATATAGGGCTACATAGTCCATCTTCGAACTTGACTTGTAATTTAACCCAAAGGATCCTCCCACCAAGTTTCATCAAAATGTCTCAATCCCTTCGAGAGTTATCGTGCTTACAGACGGACAGACGGACAACTTTTGCGATGTCATAGGTACTTACTTACTTGTACTTGTAACTGGACCAGACGATTGCCGCCTCACCCGGCGTCCACGAGTTGCCGAACGGTGGTGTCCCAGTTGTCTCTATCTTGCGCCAGCTCCTGGGCGAAATTAAGCCAGCAGCTATCCCATCTTCTGCCGAAGTGGCGAAAACCACCTACAGGCTCAAGGTCCTTTCTGACGGTCGTCCACCAATTCTTGAGTTGTCCACCCGGTCTCCTTCGCCAAGAGGGAAGCGGTTCTGCTAGGAGAACTTGTTTGACTAGGCGGTCATTTGAGCGCCGGAGGACGTGACCAAGCCAGCGTAGGCGACGGGATTTGATGACGGCTGAGGCTCTTTCTATATTAGTACAGTGACGGCGGACTTCAGCGTCACTTCATATGTCATAGGCATCCCTCCACTTACGTTTTGGGATCCCAAAAAACAGCTTATTCTCACATCTTGGTCTTGAATGCGCTGAATTATTTTGACTCTACTAAACCATGTTTTATTTTTCACCTTGGGCTCGAGTAGTGAAGTTCAATGTAGGCATTGCTGGCCCGATAAGGCAAAGTTTACCCGACACGGAGAATTTGGATTTCAGCAAAAGCGTGCAATTCAATGACTAATGATGCGAACCTCAGGAAATGTTCAGCTCTTGAATGTGAGGTCACTTGCCTGCTATTGCGTGTGGCCCAAAACAGTATTATTTTTTGCAGTTGTTTACCGCTGTAGTTGCTTAATCAGGGTTGCCAAGAGCTCGACTCATAAAAGTGTCACAATCGCTGAAAAAAGGTGCTTTTTGACACCTCGATTTTTTTTATGCATTCCGCTCCACAACGCGCAAAATGAGAATAATCAGTAACAAGTGACTTTGTAACAAAATTAAAAAAAATGTATCTGAAGTGTTACATAACAGTTTTATAACAGAATTTAATCGGAAATGAGCTTTATTTAAGGCTATAAACTGTTTTTGTGTACTAAATCAAAGTAAAAAGTAAAGTACATGTTTTGGCAGTCTTTTGTAGGCGGGAATCTGTCACTGTTGTAAAGTAAAGGAAAAAGTGTTTTACCGACCTAAAAAGTGTCATTCGTAAGAAAATGCGTCACTTTCAGTGAAAAAGTGTCACGGTGTCACCCATAGGCAAAAATTGCCAAAAAACACCAAAAGTGTCACCTTCGTAACACTGTGCTAAAAATCTCGAACATAGAGTTACAAGCATAATTATAGAGGTTATATTTGACAACGCAAAACGGGTAAGTCAGCTACATTTTTTGGAGCTATATTTCATATAGAGGTATCACAAATCCGAAAGAAAAATTTCAGTCGATGAAAGTCGATTATCCTACATGAATAGCGGAAGATCGAAGTAACGCATTTTATCGTGTCTTTCAAGCCTATTCAAGTGAATAAGTGATGGGTAACCATACCGTTGCATCTTAGCTCTATTCGTTTAAACCGGAGTTAAAAGTGGAGTTACAAAAATCATTGGCCTGAGATCTGATATTATGCCTGAAAGCGTGGTGAATGCAGACTATGAATTAGTTTTGAGCAGACGAGGCTTATCTGGCTGATGTCCAGTTTAGTGATAAAATCTATCAGCAGGTTTCTGAAAAGTCTATGGAGGGGAAAGCTTGTGAAAGAATCAATCATGTAATACGCACTACCGTGTAGAGCATAATGCTGCTTTCACATTGACGCGTTTATCTTGCGTAATCTGATGCGTACGCGTCGACGCAACGCAAGAATAGAGCCGCTTTCACATTAACGCGTTTATCTTGCGTAATTTGATGCGTACGCGTCGACGCACCGCAAGAATAGCGTTGCATCGACGCGTACGCATGAGATTACGCAAGACAAACGCGTCAATGTGAAAGCGGCTTAAGCGCTTATTAAATATGTAAAAAACAACAACCAAAACTCACACAATTTTAAAGAAATTTGATCACAAATACGGACTAAGCTAATAAACGCTTATACGGCCTGTCGGGGGAGATAATTTCGAAGACAGATGTTCTATTATGCGTTTTCTGGACTTCTATTATTAAACACCATCTCTTTTCTTTTAGGATTGACACGTGCCAAGAAGGCGATGATTCCACGTGCGAAGTGGGAGAGACTTGCAAAGCGGACCATTTCGGTGCATCTTGCTTCTGTAGAAATGGGTGGGGAAGGAAAAATCCTCGTTTGTCCTGTGTTGGTAAGTTTCTCTCACGAATGCAAAAATCTGGTCCCACTTTCTCGAAACCCCAAGATAGGCTTTATGCAGGATAGTTTCCCCAGTTGGGAACTTTTCTCCCTGTTAGCATGACCTTATGTATGTCTACATAAATGTATTGGCATCACTAGGCGCACACTAATGCCCCTCCATAGTTAGGGACGAATTGTAATAACAATAATAATGGTTGTTGACTGAAATAGCAAAGATAGCTAGCAAAGGTACGTCAACATAAGAAATCGTTAGTGATAGATAATAAAAAATAAACACTGAGAACTATCAAACGAACTGATAAAATACGGCCCAAATGAGTTTATAGATCATTCCTTAGCATAGATTGAATATCTTGGATTGAATGGGTTAGTGGAGGTATGTTAGGCCCGGTTTAGATGATATAGTTTATTTCATGGTTGTAATGACCAGCGTACGTTAGCATATTTTACGGAAGAAAGCTATGAAGTTCAGTTATTAAGAAGCGATATGATTTGTTTTGACTTCTGGCATTATTGATCGGCGTTGACCGAACGTTGATCGGTGAAGTTACACGCTAAGACACATTTCTAGCAAAACATAAGTTGCGTTTTTGATCCGAATTCTCCTCGCGATTCTCCTCCGAATTCTCCTATTTGGCGTGTTTAGACTATTCAGATGAAACGAATTCTCCTTTCTTTTGTTTCATCTGAGGAGAATTCGTTTCATCTGAATAGTCTAAACACGCCAAATAGGAGAATTCGGAGGAGAATCGCGAGGAGAATTTGGATCAAAAACGCAACTATATTTAGACCATGTCTCAAGGGGAGGGAGTCGAAGATATTGGAGTACTGAATTCGCAACTTAACTTTCTTTGTAAATGAATGGATAGGTACCAGAATTGAACGTAGTGAGATAGTTTCAAATTCAGAGGGGCCCACTTTAAAGTTAGAGGGGTCCACTTTCATGAAATAATAATAAAAGGATAGTGTTGGATCCGAAAATCAGCACGGGGAAGTGGTGCAGCGGATGTGTCAGCGAGAATTTATCTCGGCCCTTTTCAGCAGAGGTCCTTTTCTTACCGTAGCTAAAAGCTTTTGTGGTATATGCGAATATTGAGATATGAGATGGGAGGGGCAGAGCAATGCGTCATTTCGAATGTGAGGCAGCCCTACTTTCGGTAGTAGCTTCAGGATCCCCAGAATCCCAGAAACTAGGATAGGGCAACTACACTGTCAGAAGTTTCATAACAGATAGCGCATAACACTTTCAAGAATAACACCTTTTCAATTAGAAATAAAGTGTATGACCAATTAAGTTTACACTTTTTCGTGCTTTTTCGTTCGTGCCTAGATCTCCAGCAACACCTTCAATTGGTAAAAATACTAACGGGAACGAAATAAACATAAACAGATAACATCCCAAAGTGTTATCTGTTGAAACCGGGCATCCCAAAGTGTTATCTGTTGAAACCGGGCATCCTTCTGTTGTCGTTATGTAACTTCTGACAGTGTAGTACTTTTACCAATTGAAGGTGTTGCTGGAGATCTAGGCACGAAATGGTGTAGCCTAAACTTAACTGGTCAGAACACTTTATTTCTAAGTGAAAAGGTGTTATTCTTGAAAGTGTTATGCGCGATCTGTTATGAAACTTCTGACAGTGTAAGGATATCAAAAAGAAAATATTCACTAAATTGCAATATAGAAATGAATTCTTCTAGATTAACAATCTCCTTTTCTTTGCAGAATTAGTCAACTTCGCGTTGTCTCTTCGGTTGGATCGTTTGTCGGGAAAACAGGTCACATTTTCGAAAGACTTGGAAAATCCGTTGACCCCCGCCTACAGGGAGCTTACGACGGAATCGAAAACGGCGGTAAGTTTCTACTCCCGTTCGAGTTTTGCTGTAGGGCTGATCCAAACGATTATCTGACATAGACAAAATATTTTTAAAATTGTGAAAACTCAGAACATATACAGTTCCCTAAGTACGTACTCCAGTTCCTGATTTGGACCGAGTGATTTTATATATCGTTCGACGATATGTTCTGACCGACCCGTATGCAGCTATTAACTCTATAATCAATAGCTACGAAACCAGACTTCTTGACTCACGTCATGAATGGCGTACGATAGTCTTTTGGTGTTGATTGACAGTGTTTACTTATTTTTTCGTTATTTTTTCGTTATTTTTATTGTTAGTTATTTTTTATTTACTCTGTTTCTTTTCATATTCTGTATTTTTCTTTCTTTGTTGTTACGGGTTCACAGTAAATATATACATTTACAATACAAATACATATACGTAAATCCAAAACACATATACAGTTCCGTTAGTTTATTTATCAGTAAGAAGCTTCATTAACATCGCGTTCCGTTCACAGTAGATGGTGCTTTTGTCTGTGTGAGCGTGGGCAGTGCCTTTGGCCATACATTCAGCGCTTCTAGCCAATCAGAGCGCGACAAAAGCTTCCATGGATCAGCAGCTTCTCGGAATCAGAATCATTTTTGTTTTCCCAATATCTTTACACAAGGGAAAAAATAACCTGGGAGGTCAACAATTTATACGCGTCATGAAATATATAAAATAACACTGAATATAGACAATTAATTCATATCGTGTCAAAATGCTTCATTGTCTTCTATTTCCAGTTGATATATTCATATAAATATACAAAAACGGATTCGTCAGTGATGCTTATGAAGCGATATTTCGGTCCTTCTTGCCAAGGGTCCTCTTCAGGCTGTCATTCTTCTGGGCCAACGCTGGGGAAGGAAACAAACCTGCAATGTATAAGCATCACAGCTGACGAATCTGTTTTTGTATATTTAGAATATCTAAGTCAGCTTGGGCTCAAGGAGTATGTATTTCCAGTTGGCTTGGTTATTGTCGATTGTGTATATCTAGCTGATCTTCCTTCCGCTGACCTGACGACTTTGCTGCTTTTCAGATCGATTCACTCCTTACCCGATCGTTGCTCCCTATCTACATTGGCTCAGAAATCACCGGCTTTGACAAGCATAACGGCCGTGTCATTTCCAACATTAGCCTACAGTTCGAAGCATCGCCTATAACGACCAGCCCGTCGTTTAGGAATGAGTTAAATCGACAGTTGACAAATACGATCGAAGGGTTCAGCAATCGCCTTGGATCTAGTCAGCTTTTCGTCGATGGTACTCAGAGTCCTGTTATTTCGATACAAGGTATTTTTGTTTTGATTTTCTCTTAAAGGCAAGGGAATCTACTTAAAGCACAACTCTTACTAGAAATAATCTTTTCCCTATGAAATGGATCAGAAAAAAACATTTTCGAAAATACCATTACTTTCCATCTGAAATTAGCGATTTTCTTGTTAGCGCCTGTCGACTATGTCCAGCCTTCCTGCTCTCCGACGCGGCGGCTGGGCGCAAAACATTTGGAAACTGATCGCACCGTGGTTAGAAGTGTGAAAACTAAGCAAATAAAATATGTAATAAACAAAAGCTTCTCAGATCCTTATGTGTGAAAGAGTTGTCAGCAGATGTTGATGATCCCGGCAAACGTTGCGTTGTGTGTCGGGCAAAACTGGGCAAGGCCAAAAAAAGCGCTAAAATTTCGTAGGCACAAAACGAAACAATGGAGAAAGGTGGGGATTTTAGAAGCTTATAATTCTGTATGGGAGCTAGATATATTATAAAAAGCAGCATATGCAAGAGGGGTCCTTTAAGATGGGATTTGAACAAAAGTATATGCCATATAAGTGGCATACAGTAAATGGCGCTTCCTCATAAAACTGATTTTTTTTGTATCGTCAGATTAAAGAACCGTAACGTACAACATTCACATAGTTCTTGAAACTTCAACCGAATTAAAAAAAAACTATAAAGATAAAGATAAAATCAAATAAAAGATTAATTCATACATTTTAAAACGCATGTTAGGCTCACTTAAGTTGCGTTTTCAGACACTTGTGTTTTCCCTGAGTTTAGCAATAAGCGTTTTCAATTGCCAGAGTCAAACACCGTGTTACTGTGTTTATGTTTAAAAGCGTTTTAAGCCTCCAGTTATGCGCGGGTTTAACGCCGATTATCCAGAACACGCAACTCTCCCGAATAGCAAGTGTGTTTAGACGTTAGACTCAAGAGTAAACACCGAGGGATGAAAATGGTATTTGCACATTGGTGTTAAACTCCGTGTTAAACTCGTTGTTGAATGAATACCTAATGTGCTGATGTTGCAGAGATCCGGATGGCTGGTACGGTGAAGGTCGTTCTTCGGTCGCCCTCCTCGTCTGGATCCCTCCATCCTTCGTCTGGTTGCCATTGGAGCTTAGGGTTCAGCAAAAAGTACGATATAGAAAGGCCCAAAGCGAAGTAGAAATCAAAACAGCGATTTTGTTTAGCTAGACTATTATCAGAGCTGCTGCGAGTTGAGCAAATCCTAGTCCGAGACAAGTTTGAGTCGTTGAAAAAGGCGTCTCGAGACCGTCTTGAGACGAGTCCAGAGTCCGAGTCCACAGCTCTGGCGGACGGACAGCTCCATGAAAGACGAGTCCGAAACGAATCCGAGTCCTTGAAGAAGGGGTCTCGAGACGAGTCTCGAGACGAGTCCACCAGCTCTGACTATTACTTCGTCTTTCAGATATTGACGAGTGCCAAAATGAAGATTCGAACGACTGCTCTGCGAACGCGACGTGTAAGAACAACCTTGGGTCCTTTTCCTGTGCGTGCAAGGTTGGGTTCACCGACAAGGCTAACACCGACCCACGCATGGTCGGCCGTCTCTGCGTTCCTGCCATTTGCTCCAACGACTATTGTCACAACCGAGGAGACTGTCGGATGGAAGGACCGAAAAAAGTGTGCTAGTAAGTAACAATAAAAGGATAGTAATGGTAAAAGTATTTCATACTAATATATTAGCTGCGTTCGCTGCACTCTGGGCTGTTTCTGGTCTTTCCTCACCGGTGTTTGGTTCTTGTCCTGTTGCGCGTTTTTGGTCTCACCGGTGACGTCATCAGAACATGTCTGCCGAGCAGGTTCTCGTTAGTCCGCACCGGCGAGCACTAGCCAGACACTGGTTGGGACGAAAACGGGTTTTAAGATCGGGGAGCAGTCACCGGTGAATGCAAAAACGCGCTATTACAAGCACCGGTGAGTAGTCACCGGACAACGAACGAAGCTGTTGCAGAACTGATTGGGCTCTGCAGACATTAAAACAAACAAATTCCCACCGTGACTTTCTTTCGGTTTTCCGAATATTTGCTACGCCCCCCCCCCGGAAAAGGAACAGCCATCGCATTGAAAAGTTCCGTATAGCTGATCCGTCTGCGCCTGTATTGAGATCCATCGAGTTTCAATTTCAGGTTTTTTAATTTTACACAAAAATACAAATACACTATACAAGCACTGTGGAGAACAAACATTCGAACATGCAGTGCTTGTTAAAAGTTTTACTATAATAACAACAACGACGTAGGCCTACCCTATAAATCTAACAAAATATAATATAACTTAATTTATCTGACCTGTATAAAATGACCTGCTATCAACCAAATAAATAAATAAATACTACTCTCTTGTGAAAAAAAAAATGACAAACCATTTGACATTATAGTAAGCGAGAATGCGTACAGCATAAACCAACCACACGAGAAACAATCATTCAATTATCCATCCACACTCTAATAAACAGATTCCTATGTAACAAATTTCATGATAAATTATGTTGCAAACAGAACAATAATAATTTTTTTTGAATTAAGAATCGGTAGTCCTTCGAGCCGGGACCTGATAAGCGATGGGCTTCCTTGCAACCATTCTGAAACAATTTTATATTTTTCCCACACAGATGGTATTGTATATCGTAGAGAATGAAGCAAAATTGTAACCACCCATGGAGCTCCATGATGTTACGGTTTAGTAAATTTTAATTATTTTGTTTCTTGTTGTTGTTGTTGTTGTGTTATATTTGACAGTGCAAAACGGATACGTCAGCTAAATTTTATTAGAGCTATATTTCGGCCCTTCTTGTTTTGGTTTTTGCACAAGTTCGTTTTTCCAACTTGAGCGGTTTTGAGCCTGAAGAGGACCCTTGCCAAGAAGGGCCGAAATATAGCTCTAATAAAATTTAGCTGACGTATCCGTTTTGCACTGTAAAAGATGATTCGCAGTCAGCTTGAGCTGAAGGAATATTTGTTGTTGTGTTGTTTCTTTCTTTTTTTCATTTTTTTTTGTTTTTTTTTACCATACTCCGTCTCTACCTAGAGGGGTTATACATAAAATAAAATCAAATTTAGTTTGATATCCAAACTCACTAATGGAACTTTCGATAAATTTTTTTCAAAGCCGTCGTCCATGGTCGGAAGTAGCAGCCTTTTGTCCATTGGCGCGTGTGGGTAAACTCCCTGTTTGACTGGACATAGTTAAGCCCCACCCAGAAATTTGTGTATATTTAAAAGTGTATCTGCGAACATATGCACTTACAGCATACTAAAACATCTAACAATTATTATTCTGCGTCTTATTTACAAACCTATCAAATCTCAGCCTTTGAATTCCGACTCGGTTCCTCAAGATAAAGGATATATTGCCGAAAAACCCACGGCCCTCCCTCGATAGCTACAACTCGATAGATCTGAGCAGAAAATGATCAACTGCTAAACCGCATAAAAGGGTAATGTTTGGGACATCTAAGGCGATTCTTGCCGTTCCCCGAGGACTCCACTTGAGGAGTCCCCGCGTTTGTATTATCCCGGGGACTCACTCCCCGTATTCTCACGAGTCCCCACGGACAGGGAATGCTCCGACTGTCATCACTATCATCAAAAATGACTCCTTTTCAGATTCGGAGGGGAGTCAATTTTTGCTGGTGTTGGTGCAATGTAAAATTAGTTAAAAATAATCAGAATAAACAAAACCAAAAATAAAAGAGATCCAGACTAATTTTGTCAACTCCATATTTATTTTGAGAACAAAATCCGTTTTAGAAGCATTCCCCGTGTTCTCGCTGTTTTCTGTACGCGGAGTCCACGTGGAGTGAGTCCCTGTATTCTCGCCGTTCCCTTCGATTCCCCGAGAAGTCCTCGGGGAACGGCGAGAATACGCCTCTAGAGACTTTCCTTCGAGCAGAAAATTCCACTCTAGTAATTTTTTCAGTCCGGGCTGAATTTTGTTCAGGTTTGCCGGAGAAACTAACCTGGGGTCTGGGTAAGGGCAAAGAAAATGTGATGTATTTATTTGACCCGGGGCATGATTTGAAACAGCTTCGAAACCTTTATGGTCAGTTTGTCAATTTTATGCCGTAACCACGCGCTAATGGAGAAGTTCCAAATTCAAGATGCAAGTGTAAAGCGGAATTCACACAGAGCGCGTCAAATTATTTGCCTGGCGTTGCAAATTTTTTCGGCTCGGAGCCGAAGCCTGACGAAGCCGTTTTTCCACGCCTGGCGTGACGAATATCGTCAGGCGTGGCGAAATTCGCTCTCTGTGTTCCTCGTCACTCACAAATCAGGGATAACTGGGCCAAATCAGCGCATGACGTTCTCCCCTGTTTCCTAGCCGAAGATTTAAAAAATTAGTCCGGTTTTAAAGATGGTGGGTAACAAATAAATTACTTACTTACTTGCTCACATAATCTGGAAAGATTTATGTTATAGTTGGTGGTTGTAGAAGGAAAAGTCTGCTGAGATTTATGATCGTAGGTTTATCTTACTAAATTGAGCAAGAGGACCCTTGCCAAGAAGGGCCAAAATATCGCTAGAATAAATCTCAGCTGACTTTCCGTTCAGCGCCATCAAATATGATTCGCAATCAGCTTGGGCTGAAGGAATAGGTTTCAACTCGTTTGTGCTTTAAAGCTTTAAAGCTTTAAATGCTTATTCAGCGTTTTATTTTTATCCCTAGCTCCCTAATGGAATTATAGGCTTCTGAAATCCCCGTCTTTAACCATTGCGTCGTTTTGTACCGACGACTTTTGAGCACTTTTTCCGCCTAGCCGAGTTTTGCTAGGCACGCAACGAAAACTTACCCGAAAGCTTCAAGGTCTACCGACAACTTTTTCACGCATAAGGACATGATAAGTTTCAAAGTGTTGTTTTTCATTTTGGAAGACATGGTTCAAGTCCATATTCGGTTTTGGACTTTTTACCCACAGCGCATTCAGTTTTCAAATATTTTGTGTCTACCCGCCGCGTCGGAGAGCAGGAAGGCTGGATAGAGTCGACAAGCGCTAACATGAAAATCGCTAATTTCACGTGGAAAGTGTTTTCGTAAAACGATATTCCTGAGCTGTTTCATCATGGAAAGATCATTTCTGGTAAGAGTTGTGCTTTAAAGAAGCATTGCTATGAAGAAACTATTGCGATTTTAGAATGTTCTCGAATAACCCGAATTCTCTTTATTTCTAGCTGCCGAGGAAGCTTCGGAGGTGCGCAGTGCGACATTGACACAGAGGTCGTTGGCGTAGCTCTTGGGGCATCCGTAACTGCCATTTTGATAATCGTAATCACATTGGTTGGACTTTGTTGGTGGAGGTAAGCTCTGCTTCAACCGCCTCCATCGAACTTATCTCATCTTGATAAGTTTTATTCAAAAGTTTTGTTAGTCCCTCCAATATCTTGGAGGGTTCTTGGGTTTCATGATGCCAATTTTTTATGGATCCAACTAAGAAATTATTTTTATCGATTTCCCTCACTCAAGGGTCAAGTTTTTTTTATTTTTAACGTTAAAAGAGAGGCCTATACAAAACATTGTTTACACAATACTCTGCACTCGAAATTATTTCAGGGTTTGAATGGGAGAAAAAGTACATCGAAACCAGACTCCAAACTTTTCCTGTGATTTCGTATCTTTTTTTCCGGAGATGCCTGGGATTCCGGGGTTCGTTAAAGTTTAACTGAAAAGCCGATTTAATTTTGTGTCATCTAATTGAATACACTGAATTATTTGGATTCTGCAAAGGGATTTTTTTATTTTCCACTATCTGCTCTAGTTATGACGTTCAGAATATCTGCGGCCGTCCCCACAACGTAACTTCTATACTATGACGCGGGAAATTTTAATCTCCACACAAACGCAGCTTTTCAGTGGGCAGTGGTGAGATTGGTGAAGATTGCTTAGTGCCTGAACAGAAAAAAATCATAAATCTTTCTCGTAAAGCATAGCCTACAACAAAAATTCCGTACCATAAATCACAAGGAAATTCCACTATTTGAAAATCGATTATTCTGTGAACAGCAGAACAACGAAGTAACGCATTTTCAGCGGGTCTTCAAGCCAATTTAAGTGAATAAGTGATGGACAACTAGATTGTCCTATCCCAGCCCTTTTCGGTTAAACTTTAAAGGAGAAGCCGCAGTAGGTACAGTTTATGTTCCAGTATTCTTTTATTTGTGGATAAATCTGTACTTAATTTTCAGTCGACGATGGAGGAGGGACCAGGATTCAGACTTAGGAATGCCCCGATACCCGGGTAAGGTATCAGGACAGATGGCTCTGGCGTTGCCTTACGCACCTCAGTATGGGCGGCCTCCTATGCCCGCTCCCCAGTATTATATGGTAAGGAGAACAACCGTGTTTCCGTTTCCATTTTTGTAAATAGTTCTTGATTGTGGTTGCAAGCGGTGGTAGTTGCGGTGCAGGGGAGTGGATGGCTGAAAGGGTAGGTGCCGGGTGTTGAGACATGATTTTCTGGGAATTTTTGGGATTCAGTGTCTTCTTACTTTTATAATAGTCAAATTTTTGGAGTATTAGTTTGTGGTGGTTATGCTTTGGGTTTGGAGTGAAATCAACTATAGAATTACGATTTTGAACTGAAAGTGAGATTTGATTTAAATCCGCATGGTTCAAAAGATGCCAGAAACGTGAAATCAGTTTTTGTTGAAATTGTCTATAACTGAAAAGAAATTGTAAAATAGCCCAGTATGGAAAGCTGACGTTAGGTGTAGGTAAAGGTTAAGGGTTCGATAGGACCCGTGTTCATCGAAAGTTATTGAATTCCCTTGCTTTGGGGCTCATTAGACTGTATTGAACTTAAACAGTTGGCACACTAATTGATTGTGGAGGAGTTAGATGTGTACTGCACCTTGAACTCTGTAAAATAGAAGAGCAAGATGCTTAAGTGTTTTGTTTTTAATTTTGGCAGACATGGTAGGCGAACTGGCCTGTCTATCTTGTGTGCCATTTTCTGGAAAATCCTGACACCTATTCTTTTAACTGGCTTTTCCCACTGAATACCGCGCGCACAGTTTTCAAATATTTGAACCTCCGCTTATCACTTCTAGCAAGAAAAAATAATCTGATAGAACCTCCGTCTTTGGTCCCATGCAGCGACTATGGATGCCCCGATAAAACTGAGCGGAGCTAGAGGTACATGCTGTGAGGTTTGAGTTGATACCCGTCTACTTCCTTCTACACCGTTACTCATACGAGGTGAAAAACCGTAAGAAGCCTTGCAGGCGTAGAGAGCCCGCTCTACAGCGCGTCACCCGTGACGTCAGTATGGCATACAGCAAATCAGCTGTAAAGGACGACTCCGACGGCGTTCGGATTCTTCTGCGGAGTTGTACCGCGATACAGCTATTTGTAGAGGTAACAATTATGATGTTCTGCATAGCTCCTCCTCCTCTCGTTTGCATCGGGTAGGGTACCAGAATATATTCGAATCTGCATGGTCGTATCGCAAAGATAGGGAGACGGAGGTTCTATCAGAGTATTTGATCTTGCTTCTAGTAAGAGTTGTGCTTTATCTCTTTTGCAGTATTTAATACCCACTATGAGTCGGTTGCTACCCCGAGCTTGACTTCTTTTCCATAGTTACTTTTCGTATCTTAGTTGGTATTCGGGCATGTTCACAGACTATTCTTTTTTAGCCTGCCTTTATCCACCCACCCTTGGATTACGAACTTTCATCAATGCATAGTTACGACGTTTTGAGTCATATTTCAACAATGCGACGACCGATCGCCCCCACACTTTCCCTCCCACCACAGTTGGAGGGGAGGAGGCGACCGGCAGAAGTGGACGAAGGCTTGGTTGGTGCGGTGCGCACGTGGTACAGGCGGGTATCAAGGAAGCAGCATGTTAGTGAAGGTTTCTTGTTTTTCTGTCTTTCTTATCTTGAGCTTTGTTTTTTTGTCGCCAAAGCGTCTTTTCGCCATGTCTTGCTGTGGATTCGGAGAGGCTTATAGTCCTGATTCCGGTCTGGTCTAATCTATTAAGAAAAAACGCGGGCTTTTAAAGGACACCTGAATGAAGAGTACCAAGTATCATCCCTATCTGTATGACTTCCGTCAACATTGCCTGCAGAAAACCCAATCCAAATACGAAATGGTGTTTCCAAGCTTTGATTTTTGCTCCTTTTTGCTTCTGTCCTTATTTCAATACCGAACAGTTTTAGAAATGAACAAATGTCTCCAATCAACCCTTCTTCTGGAATATATTTTATCCAGTTAAGCCCAAACATATATCTAGAAGAAATTCCAATACGATCCGGCCAGCGCTGTACAAGATTTGAATGAATTTCGCTTTTTGTCTTGGAGTGTGCATTTGCAAACCTCCAGAAACGAAGATCCCTATTTTGAAAACGTCACGCTGAGGAGAAGAATGTTCTCCGTGGCCATGTCTGCAAATGCATTCTCCATGGTGTGTTCGGTTTCATTGTTCAGGTGTCCGGTTTGTAAAAACCTGAGCTTCGTTCTGGAACTGATCTTTGGTCAACGTGGTATTAAAATAACAAAATGGGTTGGGACATGATGCATTTGTTTACGGGAATCAAGTGGGATCCGGATAGGGCATTCTTGACGAGAACTACGGTCAAGAATTCGTTTTATTTTCTTGGAAATCCGACCTCGTTAGAGGGAGTTTCATTATCAGACGGGGAACCGATTGGGATGAGTCCTGATCGATACAAAGGTCATTTGCCCTAAATATGCTAATTTGAGTGTTTGGGCCGGATCCATCCTCGGTGTGGGGAGTTTAGGGGCGTTCTGGACATTGCCCGGTAATTTTCATTACGAATGTGTGATCTTACCCGAGCGAAACTTGATGGGTATATAGATGCCTTATATGTTCCATTTGTACGTCCGACCTGCATCTGGCAACGGTGGGGGAGTTGGAGGGGGCACAGAAATGTCTCGTAACAAGTGCCCTATGAGCTCGTAGCTCTTGGTTTTACTGTACCGTTTTCTTATTAGAAAAAAAAAATACTATTTTCCTGATTCCATCTTCTTTCGCATTTTCTTTCTTGTATCTTAGCTACTTACGTTCGTTTAGTTTCGGAGAGGTTATTCCGAAAAATAATTTTTTTTTCAGGCTCCTCCGAGTAGTATGTCGGTAATGGGAGTGCCCGCCTATCCTAATCCTTATATGGAACATCCAATAAGGTGAGTTTTTCATTTTTTGGCTTTAAGTAGGCTTATGACATCTGTGCTGCTTATGTTCTGATGACGTTCGTCGGTAATCGGAACACGTTAGTCTACTAGCGTAGCCGTGGACTTATTTCTTCACGAAGGAAACGATCTTTGAACGATGGCTGGTGATTGTTTGCGCTACGCTTCTTTATATAATTGGGGGGGGGGGGATTTGGGTGGCCAAATTTTAAGTTGTGGTCACGTGGAACCTTGGTCACAGAGTATCTTTCTCACGATTTTTTCGGAGGGGGGGGGGGGGGACAAGCGTATGACTTCTTTGATTTTTTACCGAGTGGCTAACAATAATAGGGAGCGTCCCCCCCCCCATACGTGACGCCTCTACCTACAAGGTGAGACCACATGGACAAAAAATATTTAATTCTGATGGGGAACCTGAGGATATTTGCTTCCTGATTGGTGTCCCCAGATGGTCTACTAATCTACTGTCTTGATTTTTAGCCGCCCGAAGAGGACGGGTTCTGTGATAAGTCACGGAAAAAGCAGAAGGGCCCCGCCCCCTCCCAGCCAACCTCCTCCGCCATTGATCGAGTTCAGCGAAGATAGGGCGTCTCTGAGCGTAAGTGGCCATTCTGTTACACCCCCTCTCCCAACTACGCTGTCATATCCAGATCTCACATACGCTGCCGAAACATTATTTGCACTCCTCTGGGATACCGAACGAAGGTTGGGATACCTAGATGGTGAATCTGTCCGCCTTGTCCATTGGTCTGACTGTGATCATGATAATGTGATGTGATGTACATGGTGCGTCGCTTCTTTAGGAAATGAGCGAGCTCGGATTCGTATATCCGCTTTGTACTTCGACATTCAGGGGTGTTCTTGCTTCGGATTGGTATCTCGGACGGAACCCATTAGAACTGCAAATTTGAGTAGGATTCAAGTTGACTGGCCAAAGAACACATCAAATTAGGATAAATAGTTTTCGACCCTGGTGGATAATTCGGCCAGTCAGAGAAGGACAAGTACAGTTGATCAGACTGTTCTCACCGGATCAGCAGTTTGACCGGAACAGCAACAAACATTTGGTAGAGTTGGATTTGCGAACATGGGAGATGAAAGAAAAAAAAATTAACATCGGAGTGGTAGCCTAATTCGACTGGAGTTCGGCAAAGCTGCCGCGGGCTATATTATCCGGGATCCGCGCCTGCGGTCAACGGACAGCACTCGTGTAGGCTATGCCTTTGTTTTCACCGAAAAATAATCAGGAAAAACAAAATGGATCTGGGAAGTAAAAAGAGAGGGAAGTAAAAAAGCAGGTTTGGAACCCTGCCGAAGCCCTTACCTGGAAGGTATCCTTAATTCCCTAATTCTCTATTTTAGCGTTCTCAGTAGAATTGAAGTGAAAACAGCACGCAGGATTATACATAGCCTATACCCCTCCGTAAAAACACAGTTCTCCTAATGAAAATGTTGAGCGTAGAGAGGATCATAATGCTACTTCAGGGATAAATCATATTTATTCATGATTTTCTTTTTTTTTCAGAGTGGTCTCTACGATTCAATTGACGAAAAACGGTCCCTTCACAACTAGTTTTATTTGTAATTAACAGTCTGGGTATTTAGGGAATGGTGAAATGTGTGTTGTTGTCGCGAACCGTGGACGCAGTGATATGCGGGTTTATATTGTTTCTTGAATGTGTGTCCTAGCCTCCTATCCCCCTGAGGGAGGGGGGGAGGGCTAAGCAGAGTTATTTCCTTCGCACGTGTGTGTTTAAAATTGGACGATCCTATGTGTACAGTCGTAATAAATTATTGTATGTAATTTATATTCAACTGAGCGAAATAGAATTCACGAATAATTTTTAATAATAAACGAAAAATTAAGACGATACATGGCTAAAGAGATATGGCTTTGGAAGAGATAAATACGTCCTAGTAATGAATTAACAAAGTACAAAAAAAACTGGGAGAGATATGTCACTGATTGAAGATGCCTTTTTTCCGTCAGATATCTCCCCTACGTAAGACACTAAATACGACAAAATACAGGTTTAGCACCTCAAACAGGTTTGAGAACCCGGTTACACGGCATCATCCCTTTCAGGCAGACTACCTAGGTCGGACACTTGAATTTCTTTATTCTGGGGTATGGGTCCATAACCACACTTGTTGGCCCGTTTTAGAGAATCTTTAATACAAAATTCGAAGGAGTCCGATTCTATTTATATGCTTGAAAGAGACGGCGAACACGTACAAGAACAGAAAAAACAGTAGGGGGGAGTTGACCGTTGCGATGTCTCCGGCGTGAGACTTATTCCTACAGTGAAGACTATGCGCTGTAAAAATATGAGTTACGTTTTTGCAGATACCATGGTATCTGTTACCACGGTAACTTGATCTGCAATTAGTCGTTTTTGCAGTTACTGTGGTATCTGATATACGGTTGCTCTGCAAAAACGACAATTGCCGAAATTGCTCTTTCGAAGTCATCCCGAAAGAAAACTGATATCCAGTCACATCACTAAGTGCCAAACTTCTGCTCACCAACTGGACAAAAACTGATGAAAGTGAGATGACTTTTTCAGATACCACGATCAGTTGCCACGGTAACTGGCCAGATACCACGATAACTGCAAAAACGCCTTTTGACCGTGGTAGGTAAGGATTCCACGGTAACTGCGAAAACGAACTTAGACCGTGGTATCAGATACCATGGTATCGGCAAAAACGCAACTATGGAAGCACTAAATAACAAGAAAGAAGAACTAAACTATCTTTACGAAAGGTCAATTTTCACATTTGTTTACGAAAACGATAAGCTCGCCGAGGGTAGTATGAGTTTACTACACGTCCTACAGCTCGAACACGGTCGGCATGAGTGGTACGACATTAGTATGCGAAAAGAACTGTTCTAACAGTAGCACATATAACCATTTTTACTCGCATGGCATACAAAGCCATACGGATTAATTTTGTTGGCAGACTTAAGATGGGGATAATAACACGGGCTTGTATGACAATCCAACAAGAACAAATATTCTTATGGAACCTCCGTCTTTGGTCCCATGCAGCGACTATGGATACCCCGATAAAACTGAGCGGAGCTAGAGGTACATGCTGTGAGGTTTAAGTTGATACCCGTCTACTTCCCTGTATGATGGCTTGCAGGCGTGGAGAGCCCGCTCTACAGCGCGTCACCCGTGACGTCAGCATGGCAGACAACCAATCAGATGTAAAGGACGACTCCGACGGCGTTCTGCGGAGTTGTACCGCGATACAGCTGTTTGTAGAGATAACAATTATGATGTTCTGCGTAGCTCCTCCTCCGCTCGTTTGCATCGAGTAGGGTATCAGAGTATATTCGACTCTGCATGGTCGTATCACAGAGATAGGGAGACGGAGGTTCTATCAGATTATTTGTTCTTGATGCCAATACTTCGTACATAACGCTGTTGGGCTGAGCGTTCGGGGTAGACATGGTAGAGAGGAAAGGTCTACAATATTAAACCCCGAAAGTGGCCGAAAATTACAGTATGGTATTCTGGAGTGGCAAGAGGGTATTATCCTTTAGTCGCTTTGTTGAATGGCCGAGAGTAGGGAATAAAAGGGAATTAACTACAAGAGAACCTGAAAACTCGTTCGCTTATCCTGTTCCCGGTTCCCGAATCACGGCTTTGTGTCACCTCCAGAAAGCTGGTTTGCCGAAAAGCAGCGCAAATTCATTCTGTTCACGAGAACGAAATAAAACCAAAGCCGGAATTTAGCCCCAGTAAAAGAGACAATATTAGGCTATGTCAAATTACGGTAATTAAAGTGCGATTACTCGCCATCTTTTACATTTCCTAAATGTCAGCAAGCCTAAAGCATAGCTGCTATTCCAGAGCGCATGTCACTCCCTATGCTCGAGTAGTGCAATCTTTTTCGACCGCAGTCTTGTGAGAACCCGTCAGTTCGCCTCCCAAAATCCGCCACTACGACAATTTTTCCGACACGTGTTCACCCTTCAGTTCGCAATACTCTTGATGACTAACTCTTCGTGTCGATGAAGAACCGCCGTGTGCCCAGCGAAGAGCTAGAAACCTCACGACAACAAACGTTGTTGATTGGTTTACACAGGGTTTGAACCTATTTAGAGGGTTCGTTTGGATGACGTTTCTTGTTCTTCCCGAGGTTCACTGGCGTGTTTCTGACTTAAGAGAGATCTCTTGTATTCGCTTTCCGGAAGGCAAAGCGAGAATCCGCCGAGCGCCAGAGCTAACGGAAAGTTGTCGCGCATCTGTTTCGATTTATAACTCTCGCTGGCTCGCCACTTTTCACGTACGGAATGTATTCACTTTCCATGTCACTTCCCAAAACTAGAAAAGAAAACTAGGAAAGCGAAGCGAGTTTTAGCTGAGTCGCAAGAACACACGGCGTATAAACCAGCGGAGCTTTTCAGACCGCCAGAATCGCCCTTTAGCCATATAGAATATTTGACGGGTAGGCGTACTGACGGGTGAACATACACTACTATCGTACGTCACTGTCTGCGCACCCATCACTCAAAGACATTACGCTTTCGGGCATAAAGCTCTCTCAAACGGGCCACCTAATGGGTCCGAAAGGGGCATACCGAGCCGGATGAAGACTGCAAAGAATTCAGACACTCCTGTGCATGAAGGTGGTGGCTAGTAATAATTTCTTAGCGATTCATTACGAAATAAGTATCTTTATTTTCATTTTATATGCGTATTTCCTAATAAATATTTCGTTTGATCGAGGGTATCCCTCTTCCTAGGCATGAGCCAAGTGAAACTTATGTTAGAAATATGATCCTAAAATGGAGCGACCTGCACTCTGGCATAGGGATCTACAGATTATACACTTCCATTACACCGTACTGAAAGTGTAAAAATTTTAAAAGAAAACATAAAGCTCGAGTAATTAAAAAAACTGACTAGAATTTGAAATAAGAAATTAGGCGGATCAAGAATCCCAACTGGCAACCTGGACTAGTATGGTAGAATATTTTTAAAAGCGCCGTCGATGTCGGGAGCTTCTAAGCACTGGTCTCTAAAGCTAGGTGCCCACAGAACGCGAATCTTTTCCGCCACGCGGCGCGAAACAAATTCGACTTGGAGTTGAAACGGCGGGGCGCGAACTTTTTCCGCTCGCGACGTCAAATTCGCCCAGGCGAACGCGAATTCGCGTTCTGTGGGCACCTAGCTTAACGCTCGGCACGGAAAGAAACTCGCGTGCCGGACTGGCTGACGGTTGTTCAAAACCACGTTCGATTCGACAACAGTTATCTATTAACGTCGACAACCAGCCCTAGATGCCGTTATTCATCTATAGCTGAGTGCTATTTCCCTAATTCCCGACGGATGTTTCTTTCGTTGGGGAATATGTGTTGAAACCATAGCGATGAAGAAAACGGTTCGTATGTTGTCGTTCGATTCGCTTTACGTAAAAAAAAATATTCGTGAAGAAAAGACAATTTCATGACAATGTGAATGGATGACTGTAAGTGAATCGAACGCGGCTGAAATTTGCCAGAAGATAAATATTCCTTCAGCCCAAGCTGACTGCGAATCATGTTTGACAGTGCAAAACAGATACGTCAACTGATTTTATTAGAGCTATATTTCGGCCTTTCTTGGCAAGGGTCTTCTTCAGCCTCAAAGCAGCTTAAGTTGGAAAAACGACTTGTGTTTCTCGACGAGCCATTTTTCCAACTTGAGCGGCTTTGAGCCTGAAGAGGACGCTAAATATTCCTTGAACCTAAGCTGACTTTGAAACACATATTCAAATAATGCATAAAACGGATACGTCAGCTACGATGGTTTGGCGGCGATATTTCGGCCCTTCTTGACAAGGGTCCTCGTCAGGCTGTCAATCTTCAGGGTCAACGTTGGGGAAGGAACAAACCTTGCAAATTTTTTCGTGGCAAACCTTGCAGGTTTGTTCCTTCTCTAACGTTGACTTTGAAGATCGACAGCCTGACGAGGACCCTTGCCAAGAAGGGCCGAAATATCGCTGCCAAAACATCGTAGCTGACATATCCGTTTTATGCATTATTTGAATATAAGAGGACCCTTGCCAAGAAGGGCCGAAACAGCTTTAATAAAATTAAGCTGACATATCCGTTTTGCACTGTCAAATGTGACATTGCCAAAACAAACTACATGGCTTTAGCCACATAAGAGCTTTGAAAGCATCAGCTCGAAAACCCAGTAGGATCAGAAAGCAAAAAAGTTGGGGATCTCGAAAGCCTTAGGAAGCCCAATTGGTCCCTCTATGTCTGAAGAGACCCGAAAGAGCCTGGTGGTGGCCGGTACTTGTGCGGAAACGTCAGCAGTTGCAGCCACTGAAATGCGAATTTCTTGGATCCAATGTTTTTGGCACAGTTTTCAATGCGGGTTCCTTCGCTGCAAAAATAAATAAAACAAGTTAAAATGATATCAGAAGTAGCACAATAATGAGTGTTTTACCATTCTGCCAATTTTTCGACTGCGCTATTTCCATTTTCTAGTGCGTAAATAGAACTGCATCGTCACCATAATAGACGCCGAACCAATAGTCGTCTCAATCTGCGCCAGAAGTTGCGTTTTTGCAGATACCATAGTATCTTATATACGGTCTAAAGTCGTTTTTGCAGTTATCGTGGTATCTGATACCACGGTCAAAAGGCGTTTTTTGCAGTTGTCGTGGTATCTGGCCAGTTACCGTAGTAACTGATATTCAGATATCACGGTCCGACCGTGGTATCTGGTCGTGGTATCTAAAAAGTCATCTCACTTTGGTCAAATTTTGTCAAATTGGTGAGAAAGAAGTTCAGCACTTAGTGATGTAACTGGATATCAGTTTGTCTTTTTGGGACGACTTCAAAAAGTGCAATTTTCGGCAATAGTCCTTTTTGCAGTTGACCGTATATCAGATACAGCGGTAACTACAAAAAAGACTAATTGCATTTCCAGTTACCGTGGTAACAGATACCATGGTATCCGCAAAAACGGAACTATAGTTGCTAGCGAATCCGTATCATAATAAAGTTTTTTTTAATAATAATAATTGCACTTTCCGTCACACTTAGTGAAGAATGTTCTTTGGTGTGCAAAAACACTTTTATTATATATGTAAAATGGCAGTGTTACATGTACGGTCTAACTTTAACTACTGGCTCTCTTGCACTACAAACATATGGTAGGCTAGCCAGCGCGGGAGACATGAACCGGCGAACAGAAATTTGATCGTTGCTGGCGCCGGACACATGAAATCCGGCGACATTAATTACATACTACGGTGACATATACTACAATAATGTAAAAATATAATCTTGAAAAATTTATAACAGTCTAGCTGTCCCCCATCTCCTTTCTCTTTGTCCCATTTGGCAGTTTTTTACCGAATCTCAGAAACTATCTGTCCGCAAAGTGTATTTTCGTTTTGCGAAATTTCTTCTTAGTTATCCACCTTGGACTAGAAATAGTTATTTGATTCGTAAATTCCGCCTAATTTCCCCAGCTTTTGTTATTGATAAACGGCTAAAGGATTTTCGTTCTTCTGTGTCAATGTTGTCTCACCCATGGTCAGCGCTATTTATTTAATCGTCTTTGTTGTCTTTTTTTTGTATTTAGTATTAGTGTTTCTTTTTTCTATTTATTTTGTTGGTTACTCCATCTTTAGGGCGCTTCGCCCTCCTTTTGTTGAGATGGGTTATAAATAAATTGAATTGAATTGCAACAGAAAAGGCTTTTGCCTCTACATTACTCGAAGGAGAATCATACTCGGCAAAGTTAAAAATTTTATCTATATTAAAAAATGTGTAACTATTAATCGAGTCAGCATGAAACACAGCTTCGGCAAGGCTGTCCCAAGCACCCGTAAAGTGGTAAAAAAGAAAAGAAAAGGAGACGAAAACACTACTATAAGAGGAAAGAAACAAATCATTACCTATCTGTCAACTAACCTACTGAAATTAGCTTGTATTCGTGATTTATATCATCATTAAACCTCTGTATTGTCTGTGCTGTTGTTGTTATTTTGTAAGTCGTGAGGTTTTTCTACAGCAAGTCAAGATGGGAGGCGGAGCACTTATTTCGAAAAACTAAAATATATGGAGCAAATCTGTATTTTTATCAGAATTACTAGTTAACATTCGCCCGAAAAGTGCAATTACAACGGTAACTTGTTACATATCATGCTCTAGAGTTGGTAGCAATCGGTAGCATACAAAATCCGAAGGTTATAATTTTATTCCAAGTGTTACGGTGATGCCATCTGCTCTCCGTACTTTTTACTTATGCCGCCGCTAGGCAGCGTTACTCCCTTTCCGTTTACGATGTTTAATCTTTTACACTGTCGCGGCCACTTTCCGTACTATTGCATTATCTATTAACTCTTTGATTATTGTGACTCATGCGATGGATGGATTCTACACTTCTTTCCGGGGTCCCGACCGGGCAACAACCCTTTTACTTAAGGTTGTTTACTTTATTTTGTAAGTACCTCTGTCAATAAAACCTTATGTTTATTTACGGACCATAGGTCACTTCTATGAGTCTCGGTTAAGCTCCTTAGAGTGGGCTGGCCTGTAAGGCCTAGTGTATGACGGGTGGTTGATAACCTGTTGCGTGTTCTGTATGCAAACCATTGTGTGAATCGACCAGGGGAATCCATAATGAACCCGTGAAGTTCTGCACGTGTAGTAGGCCACCAACGCCCTAGGCCATCCTGACTCCGATGATTGTATACCTGGACATTTACCATCTTATGTCCGGCCTACTACACCCCTCGCCATAACATCAGGTTGAGAGTGCAACCTTCATATATAAATACAGCCATCGTAACACAAGTTTTGTTTCAAAAATCAAAGATGCGAAATAAATTTTAAACCATCTAATATACTCGCATTACGTTTTACTGAAAGTAACGAATAATGTGGGTTATTAATGAAGTATCAATACGCTGGCTAACTTTAGTGACCTTTTATACGCTGTATTTAAAAGACTCACCTCCGCATAGCATCCAGGCATTTCTGGTACTCTTGATCGGATAACTCCATTTCTTCTGAAAGGAAATTACACTGCCCCAGAGTTACAGCCATTCCTGTCCGATCTTTTGCACTTTTGCAAGAAGTTATCTGAAAACCTAAAAAGAGAGAACAAAAACTGAGCTGAAAAATGAAAATACAAAAAATCGGGTTCGGAAAACTGTGAAAACAAATTAGCATTATTCACAAATGTCAAAAGATAACTATGAAATATGCTGCGAAATACAGTAGAGGTATGCTTATGTGAACGTTTGTTGACATTGGACTTCGCCATTTTCATGCACTTGCTGTGTCTAAAGCTAACTATAATACCAGTAGGTAAACCAAAGTAGGTAATTAAAGGCATCTGAAAACACCTGAATAGGTATTTTGGATCTCAATCCTACCGCTTAGCCCAAAACTGTACTATTCACATTAAAGTAACTCGAAAGCTGTATAATAGCCAACCGAAAAGAAAACGTCAAAACATAAGTTGCAGCAGATCCAGTTTAATATGCTGACATATCTGGCTTCCTTTCGAAGCGGGCCATGTTTTTCTAAAAATTACAAAACGGCCGACCTCGCTGTTTTTAGCGAGCCATTCTTGGCCCTTCGACTTTGGTGAGAAACATGGAAAAACTACATAACCGGCCATTTTGACTAATGAGCTCATCGGAAGAAATGAAACTGAAAACTGTAACTGTTCAAAATATGACCAAAAGAGTCGCGAGAGAAACTCAAAACGGATGACAAACATACATGAGCTATTAGTAATAGTTACAGTAATAGTAATAGTAATATTACTTTTTTTGCAGTAATAGTAATAGTAATAGTTTTCGCTATTATTTTTTTACTAAGTAATAGTAATAGTTTTACTATTATCTATGAAGTAATAGTAATAGTTTTACTATTACTTTGCCCTAATTCCCATTGCTCTGGTCTGGCTTTAGTTTAGTATCGTTAGTTAATTCCCCACCTCAGAGGACCGATTGTACGCAAATTTAATCCCCATGCAATGTGATGCAATAATGCAAAATACGGGATTGTTAGGCTAAGTTGAATAAAAGCCGAGGTCTCCTCGGCTCCTCTGCAGTGCAGAGAAGAATGAAGAAAGGACAGAATGAAGCTGAAAGACTGCAGTTTCGAAAGGCTGATCTTTGTTCATGCAAATGCTAAATACTTGTGATTTTTGGGATCCCAAAACGTAAGTGGAGGGATACCTATGACATCGCAAAAGTTGTCCGTCCGTCCGTCCGTCTGTCCGTCCGTCTGTAAGCACGATAACTCTCGAAGGGAATGAGATATTTTGATGAAACTTGGTGTGAGCATTCTTTGGGTCAAGAGTAAGGTCGAGTTCGTAGATGGGCCATGTAGCCCTACATTTAGGGATGGGGGAGGGGGTTCAAATTAAGGGACAAGCAAAATATTTTTAAACAGCTAATGTGATAGTCGATTATGGGGTAAGAAGGCATGCTGAACACGAATATGAAAACCATTTTCTCGCCGGACAATTAGTTCACCCGGAATCCGGCCAAAACCGGAAAATTTGTTAAGAGTAAAAGTTTTACTTGAACTTGATTAGATGATAGATATAGGGGTGAGAAAAGATGCTGAATCCGTATGACAATCATTTTTTAGCCGGACACGTAGTTCTTCAGGAATCCGGCTGAAACCGGAAAATTTATTAGTAAGTTAAATTTTTCTTTGAAGTTGGGATGTTGGATGTAGGGGTAAGGAGATACGCTGAATTCGTTTTTGAGCTTTAGTTTTTCGCCGGACAAGTAGTTCTTTAATTTCGCCAAAACCGCAAAATTAACAGAAGTAGGTTAGGATCGTTTCGATCGGCTTTTAGGGGTAAACATACATTCTGAATCCATATCTGAACTTAGTTTTCTTAATGATTAGCTGTTTGGCCTGGCGAAGAAAAAACCTTACTGTCTGGATCAGATATTGAATTTTTGGGATCCCATCGGAACCTTTGGTCTTGTTATCCTTGTGTGACATATTTGAAAAATAAAATTTGATTTTGTATCTTTGGCGCAATTGGGTTTCCACCCATGGACAAACTAATCCTACAAGATGGGAAACTCGGCTCAAGTTTCTTAAGTTCAGCATAACCCTCCGCATGCCCTGTCAGTGGTATGAAGATGACCCGACGGAGGTCGATCGTAGTTCCGCGTACAAATACTACCGAGTTCTTTCGCTGCGAGCTGCGTTCCTATAGCGGGATTCTCATCTTGTAGGATATAGTTAATACATTACAATAGGCAATATGGGTTCAAATCATATACACACAAAAGTAATAGTAATAGTAATAGCTTTTACTATTACTTAAAATGTAATAGTAATAGTAATAGTATTACTTTTTCGGTCAGTAATAGTAATAGTAATAGCTTTGCTATTACACTACAGTAATAGTAATAGTAATAGCACGCTATTATTTTTCCGAGTAATAGCTCATGTATGATGACAAACGCATCGCGTCAAGAAACAAGAACTCGCCATAAATCTTCCTTCAGCCCAAGCTGACTGCGAATCATCTTTGACAGTGCCCAACGGATACGTCAGCTGAATTTTATTACAGCTATATTTCGGCCCTTCTCAACTTGAGCGGCTTTGAGCCTGAAGAGGACCCTTGCCAAGAAGGGCCGAAATACAGCTCTAATAAAATTCAGCTGACGTATCCCTTTTGCACTGTCAAATAAGAACTCGCCCTTTGGTAGGTTAAGAACAGGCATCAAATGTTTCGTGCGTTGCTTTCGTCTAGTTTCCCCGAACCCCCAGCTGAAGGTAAGGCACAATTTTACTGAAAAACGTAACACTCCGCTGGCATCACCAGTGGCGTAGATAAATGACGATTTGTTGATTAACTAATTGATTTGTAACACGAAATGGCAAAACCCTAGCGTAACACAAATAGAAAACCGGCTTACCATAGACTTTTCTAGTTATAACTTCCATCAATTCATGAACCTTCATGTTTTTACTTTTCTTTGCTAAACATTCGTCCCTCAGCAGTTTCATCTTCTCTCCGATAGTTGACGAACGGATATCTGAGAAAAAAAATCAATTCTTCACAAAAGAATTAATACTGTCACCCGTTACGGGCAGTGCTCACTTAGGGCGTAGTTAGTTCACAGCGTAGGATTTATTTTTTGTTAATAAATAAACTGAACTGAAATGAAACTGAACTGAACTAATCAGCTGTCACTGTTTTGAGAGTCAAATCGCTAATACACAGTGAGTAGACATTCCTAACCCTGTGCTATATTTGACTATTAGCTCACTAGATTTCCACAGTGACAGATGCAGAATTTGGAGGCTGCCTTGGTTGAGGTGAAATCCGGATGACCTCGGTGCTGTTAGGATGCAACCATTAATCCGGACGCGACTGCGAATGTTTATTTATGTTTCATACAAAAAAAAGCGACAAGCTTGCGCTTTTCCGCTGAATGAACAACATCCTATCAGCATTTGCTACTCGGATTATTCTTATCTCTAACGGAGATAAGCTTAATACCAAATAGAGATAAGATGAATCCGAGTAGCAAATACTGGAGTTAACTTTATTCTTTATACGGAGAAACTTTTTACAGTGGAGACACAAACGCGAGTTTAAACTATGTCGCATATACGCTATTTCCCTTGACACAACAAATAATATCCCGAAGTGTCTGGGCCACAAGTATGCAACAGAAAAACTACTTTCCGCAGTGCACCATTCTAAAGATTAACTGAAAAGGCAGCTTATTTTTACATCTTATACTTGATTATACTGAATTATTTTGACTCATCTAAAGGATTTTGTATTTTTTCACCCGGGGCTCTAGTAATAACGTTCAGAATGTGTGCTCCTTGCACGACAACCTAAAATTCACCCAGACACGGAGAATTTGAATTTTAAAGTTTAACCGAAAAGGGCTGGGATAGGACAATCAAGTTATCCATCACTTATTCACTTAAATTGGCTTGAAGACCCGCTGAAAATGCGTTACTTCGTTGTTTCTCTGTTCACGAATAATCGATTTTACAATAGTGGAATTTCCTTGTGATTTATGGTACTGAATTTTTGTTGTGTGCTTTACGAGAAAGATTTATGATTTTTTTTTTTTTTAGGCACTAAGCAATCTTCACCAGTCTCACCACTGCCCACTGAAAAGCTGCGTTTGTGTTGAGATTAAAATTTCCCGCGTCATAGTAGAATTTACGTTGTGGGGACGGCCGCAGATATTATGAACGTCATAACTAGAGCAAATAGTGGAAAATAAAAAAAATCCCTTTGCAGAATCCAAATAATTCAGTGTATTCAATTAGACGACACAAAATTAAATCGGCTTTTCAGTTAAACTTTAACAAAGGCCTGCATTTCCATGGTTATAAAAGACGCAGAGCTCGGAAAAGTCACGGCTGAAGAAAGTAGGAAAATGATGTTAAGCAAGTCTTGCAAGGAATCTGCCACTTTTAGTTTATTTTTCGTCAGTGGCATACTACTACATCGAACCTCTTTTCAACTTCAGATAAACTTTTTAAAATTTTCCGGTTTCGGCCGAATTCCGGGCGAACTAAATGTCCCAGTAGAAAATAATTGTCATATATAGATTCAGCATATTTTCTTACCCCTAAACTGAACCTTTAATCAACTTCAAAAAAAACTTTTACTTTTAAAAAGTTTTTTCAGTTTTGGCCGGATTCCGGGCGAACTACTCGTCCGGGGTAGAAAACAATTGTCACATACGGACTCGGCATGTCTTCTTGCCCCTAAATCGAGCATTTAATCAATTTCAAATAAAACATTTACAATTTTCACAAATTTTTCGGTTTGGGCCGGATTCCGGACGAACTAATTGTCCGGCGAGAAAATATCGACCCCTATATCGACTATCTCATTGGCTTTTTAATACAATTTTATTCGTCCCTTAATTTGACCCCCTCCGCTCCCCCTAAGTATGGGGCTACAGGGCTCATCTACGAACTTGACCTGTACTTTGACCTAATGGATCCTCATACCAAGTTTGAAGAAAATATCTCTACCCCTTCGAGAGTTATCGTGCTAGCAGACGGACGGACAACTTTGCGATGTCATAGGTATCCCTCCACTTATGTTTTGGGATCCCACCAAAAAATCGATGAAATCTATTATCTGCGAACGAAATAACCCAACAAAAAAAAATCGATGAAATCTATTATCTGACAAACGAAATAACGCAATTTTATCGAGTTTTCAGGCCTATTTAAGTGAATAATTGTGATGCCAAACTGGATCGTCAGATCTCAGCCCGGGTTTAACTTTAAAGTACAAGAAGGTACAAACCTTTCTGATTTTCAAGCGACAGCTTCAGAAACTTCTTGCAGTAATCATGAACGCGGAGAAAAGAATCGCAGTTCAGCTGCTTTTCCAGTTCATCCTCGCCCAGCTTTTCGGCAATTGGCACAAACTCGTTAAAACCCACGTTAAACAAGACTGGGGTAATACTGAAAGACACCTGTTGACTCTGACTGATGCAGTCTGCAGGGAGTGCTGAGAATATAGCCTCCGGAACGGGAATGACCACCTGGAAAAATGGTACACAAAGTTAGTAGCAGCTCATAGCCGTATGGGGGGTTAGGGGGTTCACCCCCCCCCAACGTACAAAAATATGCTCTAACCTCTGATCTGGGTCTTTTTTGTACTTTATTGTCCGACCCGAGGGCCATATTCCCGTTCAGCGCTTCCAAGCGGACTAGTTTCTGTTAATCCCCCTATGCTTCACCATCAGCACTTGGATCAGACATGGTAAAATAGATCCACAGGTTAGTGAGTGGAAAACCTGTCATCTGTGTCCCAGGTAATGGAGGTTTTGCATATGTCTCAGCAGCAGAAAGTGAAAGTGACCTATCACCCTATGGATCCAACTTTTTACTATGTCTACACAAGGGTTGGTTATGAGGCAATAGGGGACTAAAAGAAACTAGTCCACTTAGAGCGCTGAACTGTAATAAGGCCAATTCCTGCCACGTTTCCGGCACCACCATGAATTCCATACGGAATAGTTGAGATTTTTTCAACTTTATGATGAAAGTGCAGAAAATCCGACCAGGAAATCCTGATCGTGTATTCGCATAAAGGTACGTGCACACACAGTCCGATTTTCGCATTCGGATGCGAATTTCCTCTTCCGCTCCGAAACTTTAACGCATCGCATGCAGGTTTCCCCATAGTGACATGAACCGAATTTCGCATGCCTTTATCGCATGCGAAATCTTATCGTACTGTGTGTGAGTGCACCCAGCTTAAAAGAGAAGAACATTATAGTCTCTTGGGAGAACAACTTTCTCAGACCTGCTGGACTGGCTCAATAATAATAATAATTATTTTATTACGTGACGAGTGAGCAACGTGAGTAAGAGAAAAAAAAAACGTAAGTACAACTGAAACTGATAGATAAATTATATATGGATAATTTTACTGATCCAGCTCGTAGCGCCGAATTGGCACTAAATACGTCGACCATTACAGTTAAAGGGCTAAAATAATTTGAACATATAAGGTGTTTTTCCGTGCTCCCACAAACAGTTTGTGGGTCGATTGTGGCTCAAAAAGAGTGTTTCCGTGGCCTTTTGTGCGGCCCACAAGTGTGTTTCCGCGACCAACAAGATTTTCGTAGCTCGCTTTGTGACTCAAATTCGACAAACAACTGCCGAGGTGATTGTCGATTTTGTGGCTCGATTTTGGCGGGAAATTCAAATTTAGCAGCAAAACAACGTCAAAACAATAAAATTAAAAACTTTCTCAAGTATGTGGGCATAAAACAGAAGATCCTTTTTGCACGGAATGGTAAGGACGACAGCCTGGAGTTCTATTTATTGAGATTTTGCATGATTTTCATTTATATATTCCGACATTTGAATTTACCGCCGAAAAAATAGACAAAACGGCGTTTCCGCGAGTTTCAACTTGTGGCTCGACTGTGTGGCACACAATCGTGTTTCCGCGAAAAACACTCAGAAGTGTGTGGCTCACAAATGTGTCACGGAAAAACGCCTATAGAATCGTAGAAAAAAAACGTCAATTGGAATCCACCAGTTTTTTGTTAATTTTGTCTGTAAAATAAGGCACACAAAATTCAAGTATCGGTTTGTACGACCCTACTCTGGCACCAATCGATTCTGGTGCCACGTCCGTCCTGTATCGGTGCTAGTTCGGGCAATCCCGATCAAACATTTCGAAAATTAGCCGTATGAGTTGTACGAAAAAGTATCATGTAGAGTAACTGCTGCCACTGCATGCTATTACTAGCAAACTGGATGCTTCTCCATCAAGACTGGATGCTATCGGATAATACTACTTAAGATTAACCCAGTCCGAGGCATGTTAAATCTAAGTATTCCATATCCCTACATGCAAATTTTTCGTACAACTACCATAAAACTACACAGTCAAAGAATTTCATCGGGATATGTCTCTGCAGTGCTCTTCGCTGGCAAGGATCGACCGGCCAAAGTGTAAAATCAAATTTTGCGGCGGACACGGAGTTTCCAGCCAAGAGGGAAGCTTTACAGTCAACGTATCTGTCGACATGAATATAAGCTGTGTGGATGTCACTTCTCAAAAGACACCGGCCGATAGCCTTACAAGAATCGACAGATGACCCGCTGGAACACTCTCCCACTTAGAGGCCAAATGAAGGATTCTGTCAAAGAATTCCTTGAAAAATCGATTCACCGAAAGAATGTATAACGCAAAATGCTCAGACTAACTTAAGGCGTATTTTCGCCGTTCCAGGAGGACTTCTCGAGGAGTCGAAAAGAACGGCGAGAACAAAAGGCGTCACTCCACGCGGACTCCGCGTACAGAAAACAGCAAGAACACTGGGAATGCTTCCAAAACGGATTTTGTTCAAAAAAAAATATGTACTTGACGAAATTAGTCTGGATCCACTTTATTTTCAGTTTTGTTTATTCTGATTGTTCTTGATTAATTTTACATTGCACCAACACCAGCAAACATTGATTCCCCTCCGAATCTGAAAAGGAGTCCTTTTTGATGATGGTGCTGATAATCGGAGCATTCCCCGTTCGTGGAGACTCGCGAGAATACGGTGAGTGAGTCCCCCCGACAAACAAAAACGAGGGGACTCCTCAAGCGGAGTCCTCGGGGAACGGCGAGAATACGCCTTTAGTGGCCTACTCTTGAACTGTATTATTGTTATCATGTTTCCCCATTCCGGTTAAGGAAGTTAAATGGACGGAATTAATTTTACGCAAAAGTTAAAGCTCCCTCCTGCAAATTGTATATTCGGTATGACCGTTCTTTCGTACCATACTTCTGTAAAAATTTTTAACAGTTCTGTGACCTAACTTAATTGTGCATCAAGTGTTTTAATCTACCTCAACTGTTTAACCCAAGTGTTTTTATTTTTGACGTGCCAGTGCTATTCTTTCTTCTGGATATTTATGGCAAAGTAATAAACTTGATTGATTGATTGATTGAAATATAGGCCAACATTCTTACCTGTAGAGCGGAGCGAGACCCTTGTATCACTGGTGCCATTCCTTTTGGCAAATCACCTTCCGAGGGAGACTTCTCAGGCAAGCTCTCAGGTTCGTCTATGGCACTGGTTTTGACACTTTCTGCGTTAACAGATTCAATGATGGGAGGCAAGCTGGGAGTTGGTGAAGTAGGAGGTCGGACTACAATCAGAATTTTTTTTTAGTCGGTATCATACTGAAGAGAAAATCCGTCATTAGGTAGCACACAGAAGGATTTGTTTACATATTACTGAATAGCTTTTTTTCACCTCCTCTTAGCAAAACCGAATGTTTTTAAGAAAAAATCTACTGTTTTGAAAAAAAATCGGCTGTCTTCAAGAAACAAGACCAAAGGTTCCGATGGGATCCCAAAAACCGAATATTTGATCCAGACAAATCGGATTTGTCTTCTCCAGTGTCCGCTAGACTTCTTGAGATTTTTACTGATGAATTTGGAAAAGGATTAAGGAGAAAGGATTTATACGCCTGCTAGAATTACGCGGACTCAAGATCCGAAGGAACTACAATCGAATTTTTTGTTTAGTCGGTACCAAACTGAAGAGAAAGCTCGTATCATACTATCCGTCATTACGTAACACACAGAAGGATTTGTTTTCATGTTATTGAATAGCTTTTTTTCACTTCCACTTAACAAAATCGACTGTTTTGAAGAAAAATCGGCTGTCGTTAAGAAAAAATTACTGCTTTAGACTGTTAGAAAGAAGCAGTTATATTCTCCTGCTGACGGCGCGTTTGGCCAATGCACTGAATTATATTCTTTAAGGGGGAGCGGATACATAACAGAATGGGTTTTCTACGCCTGCTAGAAATACGCGGACTCCAGATTCCAAGGGTCTAGACCGTTCTTTATTATCTATTATCACACTAAATTGTGAAAACGGAAAACCGGCTAGTGGGGCCGCTATGGTGGATTGATAATAGAAATCGTGATAATCCTTATGCAAATCCGTCAAGTTTGCTCAAAGTTTGTGATTACTGGGGTAACATTCGTTCTAAACGAAAGATCGAGTAGAGAAAGCTTCTATCCTTACGATTTGCAGTCGAACGATATGCTATACTCGCCCCTTTTCAGATTTCATACGAGTCCCCTCCTGAAACGACCATATGCCAGTGTGGTTAATTTTTCGTCGGCATGTTGTCGAGTCCCATCGGTAAGATCCGGGCTTGCCCCCAACAAGAATTAGCTAGTTTCGCTACTGGTGGTAAGAGAGAATGCCCTAGATGATCTGTTCGTATGTCTGCTTTCCGGAATTGATCACCCGTGAGGGGGGGGAATCCAGAACCTTGTGGCTTGGCAATTAAGAGCAAGAGAGTAAGTAAGAAAAAATGCCCTAGATACACACTGATGGGTAGCAGCGGCGAAAACAAATTCAGCGGCCGCGCCGATGTTGACTAATTACCCCGGACGCCGCCATCTCATTATAAGTGGCACAGCATCGAGCCCTACTTAGCACACCACTTTCGTATGCTTGTATTCACTCACCAGACTGACATCCTTTTCCGTTAGGGGCGGTTCCGGGAGCAGTCACAGTGTTGCTCCGAACCCGTTCGTCAGCATTGGCATTCCTAGCCTTTTTCCTCCGAAAAATCGATGAAATATTTCCAAAAAACTGTTCTGTATTTCCAAGGGTCCCAGCTAAGACCAATGTGAACTGGACAGACTTGAGATCGTCTACAGCCACCATCATGTCACCGAGCATGGCCTTTTCGGCTTTGAAGGAAGTCAGAAGTCCTTCAACGAAGAGTAGGGGGCCGATTTTGGCCAAAACTGAGAGAAAAGCAGGGTCGGGGGGAGAGCACCAAAGCCGAACCATAAGAGCGGTTACAGCCGATGTCAGCTGGAAGAAAAAATAATATTATACGAAACAAGTAAAAGCAGTCTATAAAGAATTAAAGGAAGTTTAAGCATTAACTCCTAATTGTAGATTTCTTGTATACCTTCCTCGTCGCTACAGGAATTCACGAGTAACTGCAAACTTTTTACCATCTGACCCTTGTGCAAAGCTATCCTCCATTGCTCAGGACCTCATAATTTCTGCCCTTGATCATTTTTCCACTTTCCATTTGGGAAGAAGATTTTTCCTGATCAGTCAACTTTTCTGTATTTTGCTTGTTTGTTTGTTTTTATCCAGTGCGTTTACAAGGTTATCGAAAGCTCATTGTAACTTTTCCTTTCTTTTTTTTGTACTGCGCTATTTCCCTTTCCTTGTTCAGTGCCTTAACAGATTTCATCATCATTTAGAACTGAAACTTAACTGATTTATACTATGTGCACACTAGGCTCCAACACAGGAGTCCTAAACTTTCAAATCCAACTAAAGCAATTTCAGGTTTACCTGTAACGATTTAACAAGTCCCTTGTATAATTTCCATCTTTACACAAACACCATTCCCTATAAGCTTCCAAATCCAATTAAATTTTTCCAGGTTTATCTGTAACAAAAGTCCCTTGTATAATTTCTATCTTTCCGTAAGTAAATATTATTCGATTTAGTGACATTTCAGTTCGATTACTCCAAATTTCTTTTAGAGGCGAAAGCCTTTTCTGTTACTTGTATTATTATTACTATGGGGAAGTGAACTGCTTTGAAAGCCTCGAGCGGGATAGCTGATGTTGTAGCTTCTCTCTTGTGACTGTAGTGGTTCGCTAATATCTTCAGAAACCTCTCAGTAGCACAGTTGGTACTTGTTTCGGATTTGGCGGGTTTATGTTCGCCCGAGTAGTGTTTTTGTCTTTCTACTACTGCTATTTTCATTTCATCCAGAAGGTGGAAAATCCCACTACATCACTGTTGCTTACCCTTTTTCTTACCATTTTCCAATACTAACTTCTAGAAATCCTCAATAGCAAGCAAAACTTACCGCTTGAGAGAAGCACGCATCCCTCCGCAGTTGAATCGCGTGCTGCAAGTTCATCTTCACTGGATCATCCCGAAGCCGCAGCACCGTGTGCACCAGCCGCGCAGTCTTCAACAAGCAATTCGCTGAATGGTGCAGTTTCTTAAGGCTCGGCTTAAGCTCAGCTGCCCAGTCTTTCAAAGGCCGGGGACTTGAATCGAGCTGCAATGTTCTCGGCCGGCTTAAAGGCGACAAGCCCCCTTGCTCGTTCACAACTACAGATGCCGTTTTGCGCTTTGAAACTAGGTTGGCCAGCGGTCGGAAATCGCTGATCGCCGCATCGTCCACGTCACAGATCTGGCTGATCTTTCCAGCTAGAGCTAACAAGCTAGCTTCGATGTTAACGCAAGTTAACTCTATCGGCTCCGGTTCCTCTAAGGAGCTATAGTAGTGGGAGGGGGGCGACCCGCACCGTATAGAGTGGGTATCGGTCGGGTAGGAATCTTTTGGCGCCCTTCCTTCGGAAAATTCTTCTTTTACGTCATCAGACGAAAACGGGGTGAACTCGACCTGAGGGGTCCGCAGTTCTTGGACGATTCTCTCCGCAATAGATCGAAGAGGGGCGGTGGATAAGTCACCGTTAGATTCACGGACGTTGGAAGCTGCACGGTTTTCTTCGTAGAAGGAGAGGGCATCGGAGGCCGCTTTCGGTTCGATGAGGCTCGTCAGATGTTGGCTCTGAAGAAGAAAATAATATTTATTGATACACGAATATAGGGGCTCCTACACTGTCAGAAGTTTCACAACAGATAACACAAAGATGCGGTTAACACTTGGAATGTTAGATTATCACAAATGACACTTGCAAGTTGCAAGCAATAACGATTATTGTACCCCGATGAATAGCTTGCTGTTGAATGATGGTGGCTATTTCCTGGTTACTGCTTCTGGGGCGCTCCAGTCCTCTCTCCACGGCTGCGCGCGCCAGTCCTCGTCGACTCACTTGTCGAATCCTTCAGGTGTTTCGCTGGTAAAAGTTGATTCTGATAGGCTATTCCACAGAGGAACAGCTCGGTTGCTGAAGAAGTGCTGGCGAACACGAGAGGTGCAGGACCTCAGATCGTCTGTCTGTCTCATGCTTTTGTCCTTCTCCTAAAACTGTTTACAGTCTAGTGAGCTACCTATAGGCGTATTCTCGCCGTTCCCCGAGGAATCCTCGGGGAATCGAAAGGAACGGCGAGAATACAGGGACTCGCTCCACGCGGACTCCGCGTACAGAAAACAGCGAGAACACGGGGATTGCTTCCAAAAAGGATTTTGTTCTTAAAACAAATATGCAGTTGACAAAAGTAGTCTGGATCTCCTTTATTTTTGGTTTTGTTTATTCTGATTATTTTTAATTAATTTTACTTTGCACCAACACCAGCAAAAATTGATTCCCCTCCGAATCTGAAAGGGAGTCCTTTTTGATGATGGTGATGATAATCGGGGCATTCCCCGTCCGTGGGGACTCGCAAGAATACGGGGAGTGAGTCCCCGGGACAAACAAAAACGCGGGGACTCCTCAAGTGGAGTCCTCGGGGAACGGCGAGAATACGCCCTATGTGTTCGGAAACATCCCCTGAACAATAGTAGCGTTTTTGCGGTAACCTAGAGTTACTGTTGCACTCTTGTGGTAACTGATTGGTGTGGTAACGGTAACTGATTGCACTCTTGCCATTCCTTCAGACACCTGGTTACTGATACCTGGTAACTGAATCAAAAACGACACTGAGCGCAAGTTCCTTTATTCTCGGCAAAATATGCAAAATGTATTTCTGTAAGCTTGAAAGCCAGTATGGTGTCCCTACAGGATGCCTCACTTATCTTGGTCTGCCAGCCCACCCAGACCTAAAATGGACAAGGCATGGTCTAGTCACCGACAGCGACTAGACGAAAGTACGAAAATATTGTATTGTGTTGTATTTCCTTTTTCTGTTTACTCCATCCAGGACCTCCTCGGCCAATTTTGATGGGCAATAATTTTTTCATTCGTAAAGGATGCAGTTACCAGGTTACAGATACCAGGGTTAATAAAATCTTACTGGGTGACTGAGAAAACGACAATTCGCTGGGTAACTGATACCCAGTAACTGTGAAAACAACAATTGTTGAGAGTTACATATACCCGGTTACCGCAAAAACGCAACTAATGGCACTTTGGAGCCCCACAAATAAGAAAATCTTCCTATCCATCACAAAAATCAACGAAGAAACCAACGAAAATGGTGTCTATCCATCACCACTGAACGCAGATGCAATCGTACAGAACAGAGTTGATCTATGAAAGGCTATTTTATTCTTAGCAGGAAAATACGTACCTTGGTGATAAGGTCATTAGCTGCCTGGATCAGGACGATTTCATCTTTAATTCGAGAAGCGACGAGGATTCTCTGGATAGCACCAACAATTTCCCGTCGAAAATGACGAATGGCGAGTATTGTATCTTTGGCAACGTTGAGCTTGTTAAAGTAACTGGCGTCCTCTTGGATATTGCTCTGCTCGATCATCCTAAGGAATAGAAAGGTTACAACCTTCACTGTTCTCCTTCAGATTTATTAAATTCTTCACAACTACAACTCTTCTACGTCTACAATGGATGTGTGCAGATACAGAGAAATAGCATGGGACTAAACAAAACATTATTATTATTACTCCGGAAAATCAGAAAATCGTATGAGATTAATTTTAATGTCTTCTTTCATGTATATTTAGCTCCTTCCTTCAAAAGTGCTGCTATTTAGGATAGGAATGCAGATTCAGCAAAATAAAGCAGTGAGGTTAATTGGAAAGTATGATACAGGAGTTTTAAGTACTGAGTCAATTTTTAGGAAACTTAGGATTCTGAAGGTAGGTCAAATTAGAGATTTCCAGATTGGTATTTTTATGTTTCAGGGTCTGAATGGTTTCGCGCCCGATGTTTTTAGTAATTTCTTTCGTTTTAACTCATTTTATCACGGACATGGTACGAGGCATGCTGGAGACCTGGTAAGTGAGCCAAGAAGTACGGTTCGTTCTAGCCATGTGGCAAGGCATTCGAGTCCGGTGGTCTGGAATACTTATCCAGACTCAACTCGAGAACCGGAAAGCGTACCGCAATTTAAAAATCGGTTAAAGAAACATCTCCTTGAGGGTAGTTGGTGAGTGGAGGGTTTGGAAGACGAGAGAGGACAATTAATTAATTTTTCGTTTATTTTAGTGAAGGTTTGATTAGTTATATAATATGGTAGTAAATGTGTACCGGTTGCGTTTTTCAAGCACTGTTTGTAACCGGTCGTCAAGCCGGCATGAATTTGTTTAGTAAAGTTGTTGAATCCTGGATCCTGAAAATCCTGAAATCTCATCTCACCTTGAAGGTGATCCACAACAGGGGCCAGTATGTACGAAGCAAACGCTATGGAAAGGAGTACCATTAAAAAGTCCAGGTTTGGATACGGACTTTCAGTAAATAAGTTTTATATATTTATACGCAAATAATTTATAAAAGCAGCGGAGCGAAGCGAGTGTCTGTCACGGTTCCTAACGCTTATTCTTAGCGGAACCTGACGTGTTCACATTATTTTGACACGGTCTCTGGCATGTGTATACACTGTCAGAAGTTTGATAACAGATAACACATGTTTGCGCATTGATGTGTAAAAACGTTACGAAAATATATGTTATAACACTTCAGAATCATCATCAGAATCATTTTTATTTACCCAATATCTTGACACAAGGGAAAAAATGGCCTGGGAGGTCAAAAATTTATACGCGTCATGAAATACATAAGATAACACTTAATATATACAATTAACTCATATCGTGTCAATATGCTTCACTGTCTTCTTTTCCTTCTACTTTCAGGTTGTGATGACGGATGAAATATGGCACAAACGACTTTGTGTAGCGTTGACTTGATTTTGTCGGCGGTGACTGAATGAGGGGATCGAGTCCCTTAAGTTGTAAGTGTCATGTTCAGCGACAAAACTTCTGTGATGGCCATTTTAAATTTTATGTTTCGCGGAAAGGTAACACTTACATGGTCATGACAGATATATTCTAATGACGTTTAGCACAAGGATGCGCAAACACCTGTTATCTGTTGAACGCAGTATAGATTTATGGACCCAAACAGCCACTATAATAATAATAATAATAATATAATTGAAATAATAAAGCTTTCGCCTCTATAAATTTCTCGGGACACATCTACACACTAAATTGAATTTCAGCCAGGTGGTAGTCGACACCTGCTTTGAATTGGTTGATATTTTCTGACTATCAACTGACTATAGTCAGTTGGATTCGGTCCGCGGTTGGGAACTCGGTGCTTCAATCGTGCGAAAACTACTTGCTTTAAAAGACCTCCTCCCTTGAAGCCAAGACTAGCTGCCGTGAAAGCTCCAGCGGTCACGACATCCAAACCGGAGGAGCGACGAAGGCTGTCATTTTGAGCTGCAAAACGCTGAACGTGGAGATTCACTGGGAGAAACAGCGTATCGTGATTCGTCTTTTGTATGCTCTTTCGAAAGTAGACACCTGCAATGGAAGCGTGTTACAGCAAAGCCCTGCCACCCATCAATCTAGAAGAGCTTCGTCCCTCTTTCTTGGGACATATCATAATACCGGTAGTAGGTAATTTTTTTAAGTTTAAACGAACAGGGCTGAGATAAAACAATCTAGTTACCCATCACTTATTCACTTAAAGCGGCTTTATGATCCGATGAAAAATCGTTACTTGGTTGCTCCACTCCCCGAGTAATCGATTTTCATGCAGTGGACTTTTCATGTCGGATTTGTGGTACCTCTATGCGCTTGTACCTGTGTTGTATGTTTGACAAACGATTTACGAAAAATATGCGTTCACGCAGTGAGCTAATTTCCGCGAGCTGATCACTGGCTACTGACAAGCCGCGTTTGTATCGGGATTCAAATTGCGTCATATAGAACTTGCAAATTGTGAGGACAGCCGTAGATATTTTTAACGTCAAACTAGACCAAATGGTGAACAAAAAAAAGCAATATAAGTTATAATATAAGTTGGCTTTTCAGTTAAGCCTTATGTAACTATAGAAAGTATGTTTATAAGACGTAGCGAACTATATTGTCGAAAAAGCAACTGCAAGAAGTGCTGGGTTTTTTTTAAAGCTGTGAATGTCCGTTTTAGTCAACTGTTGGTATTTTTAGACTCTATGAAAGTTGACGGTATCTTTTATTAGTTGCGTTTTTGATCCGAATTCTCCGTTCTGAATTCTCGATTCTGAATTCTCGATTCTCGTACAAAATGATCGTTTTTGATCCTCTAGCTTCTCCATTCTCGCTTTTGACAAAAACACTAATTTGACAGCTCGTCTGCTACCCGGCATACCTGTTTGTGCATATTAAACACCGCACCCTGTTGACCAATCAGGGGGGAGAACGGGGAGAGGAGAATCGAGAATTCACTAGCGGAGCAACTTCTCGATTCTGCAGAATTCGGAGGCTTTCCCCGTTCTCGATTCTGACAAAAACGCAAGAAAAGGAGAATTCGCTTCATCTGAATAGTCCAAAAACGCTAAATAGGAGAATTCGGAGGAGAATCGCGAGGAGAATTCGGATCAAAAACGCAACTATTGTGCCTGGAATCTCAACTATCCGAATTTCTACGGGTTTTGCTAACTAGAACTACGTGAATTTTTACTGAATTTCCTCACAAGCTTTCCTGAAACCTATAAACTCGTATAAACTCGTTCCTATAAACTCGTTCCTATAAACTCGTTCGGCGAAAATGTCCACTCAAGTTTAGGTTTGGGGGTGCGTCATCAGAAAACCCTGGTGACTGAGCAAATATTCTAGTACTAAACGACCTACCTTTCCGACAATCAATGGCCTCCAATGCGGTGGCATATTCAGCAACTCGTTTGATGTGCAGCTCAAGCAGCTTGACGTATCGCTCGTTCCATGGGCCCCGCAGTTCCGCGACACCAGCTACCTCTCGGACTAACTCTTTTTCTTCCAGAATCCACAAGCGGCTATATTACGATAAAGGTTATTTATTATAGCCAAAATTTGAGTTGCGTTGTCTTGGAAGTTCCGGTCGGTTAGCACCTGCGCGATAGGACGGGGTATGAAGGGGGCCAATTGTGTGCCAAAGGGGGCCAATTGTGTGCCAAGTTCCGCGGTGTCTCCAGAGAATACGATTGAGGGAAAGTTAGAAAAAGAGGACGCGGGTCACTTTTCAAGCTCATGCTCACTTACACACTGCATAAAATCAGCGTATTTTTCAAATCCGGGCGTAATTCTGAAATTCGAGCGTTTTTACGTCCGATTTTCGTTGCTATGACATTAAAGTCCGGTCTTCACCTGCCGGAACTTCCAAAATCCGGGCTTCCAGATTATTCTTTGACGTCTTCTGTAAATTGCATCTGGAATATGAACCGGTCAGCTAGTATATCAAAATAATCCGAAAAAAGGGGCTTTTGAACTTCCAGATTTCCGAAATTTTTGAGTAGGCTATCGCAGAAGAAATTAAAAAAAAATTTCGGAAAATCTTGGAGCCCATTCCGAAAGGTGAAGACTCACCTTAATTCTAGCGCAAAAGCGCGTACTTGAGGAGCCCAACCCTATTGTCTGCAAGACTTATGAGCCCAACTGATATCAAGCTGTTGCACAAAAAATAATAAATACAACCCACTTCGAAGGAAGCCCTCATTTCTAACAAAGGCGATCGCGTAAATTCTGGTTCGTGGGACAGAAGATAACATCACCAAGTTTATACTCACATCAGTTGCATAGGGATGCAGTTGTTCAACCGTGACTCGAAGAGGGTCTCATGCACCATGATATCACCACCAAGACCCGAATGAAATCGGTACGTTCTGAGTGCAGGGTTCGCCAGTAACTTAGAGGCGACGGCTTGTGCTGGTACCTGAAGCTTCACGTAGAGTTTCGGCGGTAATGAATGTGCCCTTCGGTGGCCCTACAACATACAGGAAACGGTACCAGACTGAAGCTTCACATAACTCAGAAAGTCCCCCCCCCCCCCAAAGAAACGCTGTTATTAATTTTTCCAGGTTATTGAGGGTTCCAGGTTTTTAACACCATAATCATCAGTATTCATTCAGCGTTCAACCAGTGCGGATCGCGTCATAAGCGTGCTTATCGTGAGACTCTCTGTGGATATATTACCTGTTTATCTTGACCCTTTTTGGATTGATGCCGAGTCGTGAGTGATATTTGATTGCCATGGACAGTTGGAATACCGGTACGCTTTATTATTGCCCAGTTTTGAACTTCGTTCAGCACAATCTTGATGAGGGGTTAGATCATCAGTCGATTTTGATGCACGCGATTGACTTTTTCGAGTCTGCGGACGTTCTTGGCGCTAAGAAAATTTTATACAGTAAATGTTTCCCGGACGAACTGATGCCTCGTCGTATTGGACAGAATGTCAAGAGCAGTTCACTGTCGGACATCATCGATGCCATCACTCGTTGCTGTGCAGAAGGTATTGATATTCCAGATTTCGTGATCAAATCTCCCTCCGAAGTACCCAGTATTCCGGCGTCAGCTTATTCCATCCTTACCGCCAAGGTTAACCAGTGCCTCGATCAGCTGAAATCGCTTGCTAACTCTAATGGCCCCGCAACGACTAAAAATGGCCCTTTGGTCTCGGATAGTAAGGCTACCGATCGCAAACCCTCGTACGCGGTCGTCCTTAAAAATCCGCCTCCGGAACTAATAGACCCCGTTTCCCGCAAGGAAAAGCTCGATTCTTTCCCCGGACATGATGGAATTCTATCGGTAAAATCCGATCCAGTAAGGAAAAGATGGGTTGTTGTCACGCGGGATAAAGTATCTGCCGATTCACTCGCTGCCTCTGCCGTAGCGAGCTATCCGAACATTCTTGCTAAAGTGATAGATCGCAAACCGCTCGGAGTTATCAGGGGACTTCCCGATAGTGTTTCTAGCAGTGTACTCGTCTCCACCATTCCCGGTCTTGTAGTGGCGACCCAGATCGGCTCTTCTCATACGTTCCGCTTAGAGTTCCTGGATTGCGCTGCACTGAAAGCCGCCATTGCTACAGGTTTCCGAGTGGGTTACGAGTCATTCAGAATATCTGAATATAAAGCACTGCCCAGACGGTGTCTTAGATGCCAAAGTGTCCAGCATTCGGTAGCCCACTGCCCAAATGCCCCAGATGAGATTAAGTGCTCTAAATGTTCCGGATGCCACTCCAATACAAAAGACAATCCATGCTTAGCGGCACCGAAATGTGCCAACTGCGGCGAAGCCCACGTTTCTTATAGCATGAAATGCCAAGTGATCAAGCGCGCCCTGGCCTCCGCTCAAAAATGAACCAGGCCACTACTTTAAGTTTTGCCTCGCTTAATATTAACGGCACTAAAGACAAAGATTTGTTAATTAATGAACTATTGGCCCATGACGTAGTCTTCTTGCAAGAACATCTTTTGACCAAGTCAAACGTGTCTAGCCTAAAGCGATCCCCTACCCACCATTTTTTTTCGCGAGAGGCCAAGAAAACTAAAGGCCGCCCATCTGGTGGTCTTGCAATTTTCTTCAGTTCCCCAGCAAAGCCATCTGTGATTCATAGCCATCCGAACATCCTAGCGATCCAGTGTAACAATACTGCTTTCATCAACGTTTATTTTCCGTGCGATCGACGATCTATAGCATCGTTCACTTCTTTCGCGAAATGTTGCTCCACCTTAAAGTCTCTGCTCGAGAGTCTATCATCAAAAAACGTGAACTGGATTTTAGCTGGTGACCTGAATTGTGACATTCTTGGCACTTCTGATAGATCAGCCCTTTTTTTGGAATCACTTCCGAATAGTTATCATGTCGCCGAAAAGAACCTCCCTTTCACGTATATCCACAACAGAGGCTGCTCAAAATCGAATCTGGATCACGTGATCGCTTCTAGTTCCGGTTTATTGTCATCGATTGTCAGTGTAGACGAAGAGAAAATCGATGACGATCACCTTATTCTCAGCTGTGATTTGTCCTGTGAGCTATCTGGCCAAACGCTTTCGGCTCAGCCGAAGTGGCTTATGAAGCAGAACTGGGATCGTGCCAATATCCCCCTATACCTTGCTACGCTAACTGCATTATTGTCGACCATAAAAGTGCCTTATCACCTGCTGCAAACTTCGGTATCCTCGCCTTCAAGTAGAGTTGACCTTAATTCTTATTATTACCAAATTGTTAGTTGCCTTAAATCTGCAGCTAAAGCTGCAGTGCCTGTTGACAAAGTTCGGATTGGCACTAGGAAGCCTAATTGGAACGTGGATCCCGAAGTAAGGCATGCAAAGCAAAAAGCTAAATTTTGGCTGCGTATGTGGATATCGTGTGACCGGCCCTCGTCCGGCGCCGTGTTCTCAGTGAAGCAAAAGTGTAAACGTGAATATAAGGCTAGTCTGAAGAGAGCTCGTTTGAATGCGTGGCCGGGCCCTACCGATAAGTTCTCATGGAATAAAGTTATAAACAGTGAGAAATGTTCCCCATCTGTGCTATCTTGCCTCCAGTTAGCTAATTTTTTTGATCATTATCAGCGTGTGTTCACTGTATTCAATAGTCTTCTTCAAACTTTTTATTGTAATTTGCTCAAAGCGCTATTACCGTGCCGTCTCCTGCAGGCTCATGTGCAGCCTGTAGCTTTGTCTGATATTCGACAGGCTTTAAGAAAAATTAAGCGTTCAAATAACCTTGATGCTGATGGCCTTTCTTACCGATTTTTTGCCCATGACTGTCCTTCTCTACTTGACCATTTACAAATACTGTTCCAGTCTTGCCTAGCGCAATCGCTTGTTCCTGATAGTTTTCTTTGTGGTCGTGTAACGTCAATCCTAAAACGTGGTAAGGACCCTACGTCATGTGCAAATTATCGCCCAATTACCGTATCGTGTTTCTTAAGTAAGTTGCTTGAACATTTATTATTACCTGAAATTGAGTCGAAATGTGATTTTACGCCTTTTCAGTTTGGTTTCCGGAGAGGTATCGGTTGCTCCCATGCGCATCATGTTCTAAGCCGGCTCATGAAAGATGCCGTAAAATCGAGGATGCCCTTATATTGTCTTACTGTTGATATTTCTGGGGCTTTTGACAATGTTGTGCATTCCCAGGCTTTATTTTCCCTTACGTCTTCAGGTGTTAATCCTTCCCTAGTACGTTTATTGTCTTTTTGGTATTCAAAGTCTGAAATTCGGGTGACTTGGAATGGCCAAACCTCTGACCCGGTAAAACTAAATAAGGGAGTTCGGCAAGGAGCCGTGTTGTCTCCTAGTATATTTAAATGTGTCCTTGCCTCGTGCCTGCGTCCCCTTAAATGTTCAGTTTTCTATGGCGATATTGGTTTGTCTCACGTTGCATATGCTGACGACGTTCTGCTTGTTGCCCGGACTCGCCGCGGATTGCTTGCTAACCTTAGTGTTTTAACGAATGAACTGTCTAAGATTGGATTATCAGTTAATGCGTCTAAATGTGAGTTTATTTGTTTTAATAGCCCATATACGGTCGCTCCACTTGTTACTGGAGCAGCAGTTCTATCATGTTCTTCGTCTGTTAGCTGGCTTGGTCTGTCTTTCGGCCCAACGCTTTCCACTACGTGTTCATCCCTAGTCAATAGAGCCGTTAAAAGCCTACGCGTGGCTTACGGGAAAATATCGCCAAACAAAAGCCGTTATAACCGCAATGGTCTTTGTATGCTTTACAACGCTTATTGTGCCCCTGTGCTTCTGTTTTTAGTCGGCATGGCTCATCTGTTTCGTAAGAAAGATCGCCTGACACTGCGGGTAGCTTATTTTAAATATTGTAAATTCCTCCTCCGGCTCCCTAGATGGCACCGAAACAGAAAAGTCATTGCTCGATTTGGACTCATAGACGTGCCTTCTCGGATTCAGACTTCGAGTGCTGATCTATGTAAAAAGACCATCAACTTGATTCACGTTTACGACCCTCTGCGGCCCTTTTTTCTTATTGATGCTGGTTAGTTTGTTCTTGTTGTTGTGTTAGTTTGTTTGTTTTGTTATTTTCGCTGTTTATCATTTTGTCTTTCTAAAATACTCCGTATTTTGTGTTTTTCACTTTACGGGTAATAAAATTCATTCATTCATTCATTCATTCATTCATTCATAACCAAAACCCCGGAAAAGTAATTAACTAATATTTTGCTGATGTTGTGTGATATAAAGGCATAATTGGCAGACACAATGCAATGATCATCCATTTGGGCTCGACAGCTCGCAAGCTGCCAACGAAAGACATCTTCGGCTAGGTGTTGCCCAGCCGTACACGATATGCGATTTCCCGGTATACCACACATTACTGAGAAGACCAAATACACATAGACGAGGAATACAGGGAATAAATGTTTCTGGTCCTTTAAATGATGGATCTTTTCCCCATTTATTCAGGATGACCAAGTAATCTGGCCACACCTGTGACAATATTTCGCGGCAGATAAACAGACAAAACCTGGCATACCCTGTGAGCTCGCTTTGACTCGTGCTCCGGACTCATTCTTTTCGGGGTTCCTGACAGACTCTCCGCTTTGGTCGAATAGATCGGAACCCAAACGGTCAGCGTCACAAACCCGATGGTTTTCTTCTCTGCAGACACAACAGGCAATCGTAGTCTTTCTGTATCCACCAGAGACTTGACTGGGAGCTCGCAGTGGCCCAAAACAAGACAGGTTTCTGTGCTGATCTCTTTGACTTCGTTGACCGTGAAACGAATGAGGATGTTTTTGCTGCCTTCGGTTAGGGAGGGGGGTATGTGGCACGTGCGTAAGAAACATGGGTTGGCTGAAGTCTATAAGGAAAAGAAAGAGTCATTTTTGCAGCTATTCTACGAAACAATACAACACGTAAGGCGTAACAGTCGTGTTTCAACAATATTTATATTTATTTATTTAAAAGGCTACTAAGAATACTGTAGTGCATACAAAAGGAAAATAGTCTACATGAGTCACAAAGAAAGCAACTTAACATGAATTTCTGTCCTCTAAAAGTTGTCAAGAAATTTGCTTTGCTAGTTTACGCATTCGCTGTTAACCTAAACAATTTTTCAATCAATCAATTTATTTATCCAAACAGCTTAAAGCTAGAGAAGTCAGAAATATTTGTAAAGGGAGGTAACTCCAACAGCCCAAGAGTCAATTCGGAAAAGACCACCATCCGGTATCCTGAGAAGATTTCCTTATTCCTGGCTACGTGATGATGGGAAATTTCACTGCTGAATCGCATTGTCTTATTTGACATCGGATTTACTGCGCTTCTTCCTTGAAGAATGTCCAGCCCGAGAGAAAACTACAGGCAAGAACAAATAATCTGATAGAACCTCCGTCTTTTGTCCCATGCCGCGCCTATGAATATCCCGATAAAACTGAGCAGAGCTAGAGGTAAATGCTGTGAGACTTAATTGATACCCGTCTACTTCCCTCTACGCCGTTGCCATTACGAGGTGAAAAACCTGTAGGATGCCTTGCAGGCGTGGAAATGCAGCCCGCTATACAGAGCATCACATGTGACGTTAGTATGGCAGACAACCAATCAGCTGTAAAGGACGACTCAACGGTGTTCGGATTCTTCTGCGTGAGTTGTACCGCGATACAGCTGTTTGTAGAGATAACAATTATGATGTTCTGCGTAGCTCCTCCTCCGCTCGTTTGCATCGGGTAGGGTAACAGAATATATTCGACTCTGCATGGTCGTATCACAGAGATAGGGAGACGGAGGGTCTATCAGATTATTTGTTCTTGCTACAGGTAAACGTATGTTACTTCGGACGGTCATCTAGCTTTGGGGTGCAGTTATTTGCCTAAAGGCAAAACTAATGCCAAATAGCCCATTCAGGTGTGTTTAAGGGCTCCTACGTATAATTCCTTCAGCCCAAGCAGACTGCGAATCACATTAGACTGCGCCAAACGAATATGTGAGCTGAGATTCAATCTAGCGATATTTCGTCCCTTCTTGACAAGGGTCCTCTTCAGGCCATAGCCAAGAACCTAAACTTTCGACCCAAATATCGCTGAATAAAAATGTCCAGCTCACTAATCTGTTTAGCATCAATAAACAAGTGGTAACCAGGCTTAACACACACCTTGACAACTTCTGTTTGGCACAACTTCTTCCAAAAGATCTCCGACGGTCCTTTGTAACTAACCACTACTTTAGTGTCCGGTGCACATCCATTGGCGTCGCATCTCAAATTGTCACAGTTAATGGCGACTTCAATCGCGGGATTCTCACAATCCAAATGCTCAGCAGAGCTTGGTTCCGTTTGTGCAAGCTGCCCTTGCAATTCCGTCACTCGAAGTCTCAAAGCGTCAGCCTGAGACTTCATGTAGCTGTAGCTTGCCATGTGAAGGGATTGGACCCAGGAGTCTCTTTCTGATTCAGTGCTAGCACCGAGTACTAGCTCGCTCTTGCCGGAGGACATTACTGGAAGCAAACACAAATTTTAAAGGACGCCTCTTGCTTTTCATAGTTTTCACACACCCAGTGACGTGATCCAAAAACCTCTGAAATCCCCCTCTTTACAAAATACTTGTGAATCACTTTGTTAGAATTTTTCGTTCAGCGGTAGCCAAGATTTACTCCGGTTGCCATACATTAACTTGAGAGCTATTCTGGCGGTCTGGAAAGCTCCTCTGATTTAAGGGCGATTCTGGCGGTCTGGAAAGCTCCGAGAACTTATGCGCCAGCTGTTCTTGCGACTTCGGCTAAAACCCGCTTCGCTTTCCAGAGCTGTTCTCGCGCTCCGCTAGTTCCCGCCAGCACTTGGAAAGCGAATCCACTTCGCGAGTGGAAAGTGGTTTCGGCAAGGTGCAACTGAGGCGCAACGACTTTTTGCTTGTTCTTGCGCTCGGCGGATTCTCGCTTTGTATTCTGGAAAGCGAATCCAAGAGATCGTCAGAATCGCCCTTCATACGCCTGTGTTCTTGCGACTCGGCCAAAACTCGCTTAGCTTTCCGAGCTGTTCTTGCGCTCCGCTAGTTTTCGAAAATGACACAGAAAGTGAATCCACTTGGTACGTGGAAAGTGGCGAAGCAGCGAGTAGTTGTAAAGCGCAAGACAGGCTCGACTACTTTCCGTTAGTTCCGGCGCTCGGCGGATTCTCGCTTTGCTTTCCGCAAAGCGAATCCGAGAGATCCCCAGAATCGCCCTTTAGTTTTGCCTTTATTACGGTGAGTTCACCTCCGCGGGCACGCCCTTGGTTCGCTATGATTACTGAGCAAATAAATGCTTACTATTACCACGCCGGGCATTTGTTTTAGATTTTTCGCTAGAACAAAACAAGTATTTTTGCGCGAAGCCCGGCCAAGCTCGACAAGCGCTAACAAGAGAGTCCCTAATTTGACAAGGCAAGTATGAGTACTTAAAAAAAAAAAAGCACTTCCGGACTATTTGATCGTGAAAAGCTACTTTTAGTAAAAGCTGTGCTTTAACAGAAGGGAAGAAAAATAACATTTAAAGCACAAGTGGCAGCAGATGCATTTTATATTTCAATATTCAAACATATCAAATCAAATATCAAATACTGATTTATTCCATAATATTTAAAATGTATAAAAATAGCTTTGGATGTGTCAATGTTCAAAAAAGACACTAAATTCATAAATAAAATCGGCTATATCAATCAACAAAGACAGATCAAAATTATATAGCTAATGACAACTGATTTATTTTTTTAAATTTGACTCCTTTGAAACACTGCTGGGTTTCCTAAAGATTACAAACCCGTCTCGGCTGCCTTCAGCATCCCGCAGCCCCCTCGGACGAGAAACCTGCATAACCGATATTGCTGAGCAATCAGCTACGCAGAAGTGATACACATACACTGGAGCCGGAGCTGGCTCAATATGCGCGGCACGGAGAATGCAATAATCAGTCTAACGCCGATGGCGTGGACCAACATTACATAGGAAGTTCCGAATCTCGGGAATGAGAATGAATGGAACGATTAGGGACTCAGGAGTTAATCAGTACTATAGGTACGACGGAGTCCTTTAAAGTTTAACCGAAAAGGGCTGGGATAGGATAATCTAGTTACCCATCCCTTATTCACTTAAATTGGCTTGAAGACCCGCTGAAAATGCGTTACTTCGTTGTTCCACTATTCACGAATAACCGATTTTCAAATAGTGGAATTTCCTTGTGATTTGTGGTATTCTATGCGCTTGTATTTTTGTTTTTGCTTTACGAGAAAGATTTATGATTTTTATTTGTTCAGGCACTAAGCAATCTTCACCAATCTCACCTCTGCCCACTGAAAAGCCGCGTCTGTGTTGAGATTAAAATTTCCCGCGTCATAGTAGAATTTACGCTGTGGGGACGGCCGCAGAATGATATTCTGAATGTCATAACTAAAGAAGATAGTGGACAATAAAAAAATCCCTTTGCAGAATCCAAATAACTCAGTGTATTTAGTCAAATGACACAAAAATAAGTCTGCTTTTCAGTTAAACTTTAAGTAAAGAATGTGGATCTTTGATCGTGTTCCACCCTACTTACCGTAGTTACTACGCATGACGTCACGAATTCCGACTTCTTGGCGTCAGGGCTGGAACGCATTTTTAAATCTTCGGTAAAATATCACTCCACGGAGTAATCCAGCCAATCACGTTACAGAGGTCCGTAGTTACCACGCTTACTACGCTCTCGATCATGGTAAGCAAATAGTTACTATTAGTTACTATTTCGGAAAGGTTGGAACGGTCAGCGTAGTAACTTTCCGTGAGGTTGGAACGGAAATAGTAACTAACAGTTACTACTGTTAGAAGGGTGGAACACGCTCTTCGTGTCAAACGTTATCATGATTCGCAGTGTATTTACGAAAACTAGTATTTGGAAGCGAGTGTTATTATGAGTGAGTTGATGGTGTGAATCAATGGACTAGTGTGTGAACAGATTCTTCTAACCCACAGAGGAACTCGATAACACAAGCTGCGTTCGTTGTCCGGTGAATGCTCACTGGTTCTTCTTATCACGCGTTTTTGCATTCACCGGTGACCGCTCACCAGTCTTATAACACGTTTTCTGACACTGACTAACCAGATGTCTGGTTAGTGCTCGCTGGTGCTGACTAACCAGAACCTGCTCGGGAGGCAGGTTCTTGTTTCGTTACCGGTGAGACAAAAAACGCGCAATAGGACAAGAACCGAACATTGTTGAGGAAAAACCGGAGATAGCCAAGAGTGCAACGAACTCAGCTACAATCAATAAATTTTCAGTCAATGTAAACATTATTAAGCATGATGAGATGCATAGAAAGCTGTCAGTCGCAGCGTTTCGTCCGCACCACGGTCTTGTCCATTCGTTTAAAGTGTAAATATTTTCTTTCGCGAAATGGTGATATATGGAAAGGTCAGCAGATAAATTTCTGCGGATCCGTGTTACGTTTAAAGCAGAGCAAAATGACACTAAGGAGTAACGTCAAGACCTATGCTTTCCATGCTTTGCAAACGGGCCTTACTCATAGCGCCGCCCACTACTCTTGCGACATTTAATGCGAAACAAACTTGAGGGTCTAGAAATTTCTAGTAAAGCTAAGATGAGGTCTGCACACATCGAGGAAGCTGGGGAGGTTGTATCTTTTTCTTGCTGTGTCCAGAATATGAAGTTATTGGAGCCAGCGCTGTTGTACGACCGATTGAGTTTCAGTAGGGACGTTCAGTATCGCTAGTGGTGCTACTGTCGCTGCTATTCGAGTGTGTGTCACTTTTTTCAAGTCTTGGCACTACACTAGTGTTATTTTGCTCTGGTTTAAAGCAAGGATACGAAATTAAATAGCCGCTAAACCATTTTACTTCAGCAGGGGATTATAGTCCAGACAGATGTGTGCTTTAACACAATACTAAGTTCTTTTTAATAATACTCGCTATAGTTTTTCAAAGATACTTACTTATATTGAAATAGAATGGTCCTGAAGGTGGTGACTCTGCCTCCAGTCTGATCTCAGCGATATCCAGGACAATAAGGCCAAAAGGCTCAGAAAAAGGCTCACGACTTTTCAAGTAGAAGAGGAGATTTCCTCGCAGTCTACACCACCTTTCGACGAAGACTAGAAAATAGTTACAAAAGTAAAAGTATGAAAATTCCAGACGACCGAAAAAGAAAATGCAGGCTTACTAAACTAAAGACAGGTAGACATAGTAGGCCTAAGAAGGGAAGATACTAAATACACACACGACACGTATGAACTATCAGCGTTGCTTCAAAGCCGATTTTTGTTTTCCACTGTTAAATTTTCCTCGGAGAAGTCCAAAACTGCAATAACTTTGTCCACAGATCACGGTTAAAAGTCAGCAAACACGACTAAACGTCTCCTTTTCCAGGCAACGAAAGTCGTCCAAGAGCGACGGAACGTCAACGATTCAAGTAATCTCACAGTTCTCAAGAAAAGGTCAGCGGCTTTGCGGTTATGACCGGATACCCGAGTGAAAAAGTTTTTTCGGCAACGAAGGTAGATCATCAGATACTGTAAAATTACAACTATGAAATCACAAGAAATAAATTAGCAGCTATTGTCGTCATCCAGCCGCCTTCCTGCCCAGTGCAAAAAATAATTCGAAAGCTATTTTCATTAGTTGCGTTTTTGCAGATACCACAGTAGCGTATATTAGGGGGGGCGACAGGGGCGATCGCCCCCCCCGAAATTCTTGAAAAAGGGATTTTTAGTGGGAAAAACGTGTGCGAAACTCGGGCGACAGGGGCGATCCTCACCCGAAATTCTCGGAAAAGGAGTTTTTTACGGTAAAAACGTACGCTAAAATACAAACTGAGAAGATCAATCGAAATTATTTACAGCACGGTTCAGTAATAGATCTCAGAAACTGGTTTGGAGTCGTAATGTGAGTGATTACAAGATTAAAAGATGTTGTTTGCACCTCGTTTTTAACAAAATCGTCATATGGAGTCGAATTTTAGTCTGGCTAGAGGTGTTTTTAGTGTTGAAAAGGGTCAAAAAATGAAAAAATCGCCGAAAATTTTTCGGCCTTCCGGCCGAAAAAGGGACGGCATTCGGACGCATATTTTCACTGAGCTGTCGCCCCTCCCCGAAACAAATCGGAATATACGCTACTGAGATACCATGGTATCTGATACCACGGTCTAAAGTCATTTTGCTGTTATCGTGGTATCTGATACCACGGTCAAAAGACGTTTTTGAAGTTATCGTGGTATCTGGCCAGTTACCGTGGTATCTGAAAAAGTCATCTCACATTCATCAATTTGCGTCAAATTGGTGGGAAGGAAGTTTGGCACTTAGTGGTGTGAATGGATATCAGTTTTTCTTTTGCGATGACTTCGAAAAGCGCATTTTCGGTAATTGTCGTTTTGGCAGAGCAACCATATATCAGATACCACGGTAACTGCAAAAACGACTAATTGCAGATCCAGTTACCGTGGTAAAAGATGCTATGGTATCTGCAAAAACGTAACTATTGTGTATTTCTTGTTATGCGTTTATTTCTCTTTTTTTGCATATACCTGCGCAAATGCCTAATTACTAGGCGACGGGTACTTAAATCATTAACTCATTATATTTAAATGATTTATGGCGTGTGTATACACTCGATGAAGGATTATAATGTATTGCAAGAAGCGTAATTACATTACGAAACCATTTTTCCTGCTCAATAACAGCCAGGCAACGCTACTACGTAATCGATATCCCTTCAGATAAAGATAAAGAAAATTATTATTATTATTATAATTTTATTACCCATCATAATGTATAAATACACAAAAAATGGAGTAGGAAAAAATAAGGAAAAAGAAACAATGCACAACACTGCGTAATCAACAACAAATCATCAACTATTTCAGGAGTCTATACATATCGCTTGTCGAATCAAGATCTTGCCTGTACCGCAATAAACGCTTCTGTACGGCAATTACGGGCTGGGCTATTCCATACTTCCTTGAAATGCTACTGTTGCTTGACCAAGGCGGAAGTTTCAATAGATATTTTGCGAACTTATAAAAACACTTACATAATACTTTAATATCAGCCTCAGTAAAAATACACCAAAACGGTGCTAATGCAAGGAAGTGAGGAATAACAAACGCATTATACACTTTACCTAGAATGCTTCTACAAAACTTATAATTTAAAGCAATAAGGAGGCCATAAGCTTTACGAGTTTTTTCAGCGAAGAAACTTTTTAGCAACTGACGAGTAGCACGAACACTGGGTCCAATGGGCAGCCCCAGATATATCAAGGAATCCTTGGGCTGTAGCAACTCACCACCAATATCAATTTCTATAGGCTCTTTGGATCGAGGATTAAAAACCATTATTTCAGTTTTACTTTTGTTGAACGATAAACCTACTTCTCCATACTCAGCATTGAGAATGCGGAAATTTGATTCAATTCCTCTTATTGTGCGGCTTATATTCAAAATGTCGTCCGCGTAATTAGCCATCGATACATCTATTCCATCTAGTATACAAGTCGTGAGCGCTTTCTCTTGAGGTTTTAAGACACTATTATTAAAAAGTGGAGGGGAAGTCACTGCTCCCTGTCGGATTCCTTTCTTAATAGGGATGGGGGGTGTGAGATTTTCTAGTCCCTGACACTGTACCTTTACTTTTGCACTTAGCTTACTGTACATATTTCGTAGCACTCTAATCACAGACGAACTAACTCCCCTACAATGAGCACATTCTAGGATATGGGCGTGAATACCAGAATCGAACGCTCTAGTCACGTCATGACCAGCCAATACCAGAGTTTCATCATTTTCATGGGCATGGATTAGTAGTTTTGCAATCAAGCAGTGCGCGTGCTCACGCCCTACCCCTTTTTTGAAACCAAACTGATTCACTGGTGTATAACACTTTCTAGTAATATCATCGATCACCAATAACTCAAGGATCTTACATAGAACAGGCGACACAGTTATTGGCCGATATGAACTGCAAATATCGGCGGGTTTTCCTTTCTTAATGACCGGGGTAATAATACCAACACAAAATAAATCTGGAACTAAACCCGAGGAAAAAATCATCTGAAATAACAAAGTTAGATGCTCAAGAAGAAGAGGTGAACCGGCCTGTAGGTGAAATCCTTCAGATAAAGATAAAAATAAAAAAGGAAAGCGGGAAATAGGCTACATGCACAATGGCAGACTACACCTATTTACAAAAGGCCTCCAAACAGAATCCCAGAAGTCGCAGCCTAACACAGAAAGCTCTCAGGCAAAAGAAAGGCAAGAACAACGAAACAAAAACGAAAATAATATGTTAGAGCTACCTGGCTTTCTTGTGGTTCCGTAACATGCAAGAGCCCTGATTCTGTTTTTCCTTGATGTCTTCTTGTTCTCTGCTGAAAGGCATGCAAAGAATAGAACAAATAGGACGAAAAGATAGGCTGCTTTAAAGCATAAGTACCATACTACAGGAATAGATACTAGAAGATGTTTGCATGCATAGGCTACTAATACGTCCAGATATTAATTATGTAGGTTAGAGTACTGCCCTCTAAACCCACCAATGTGTTCCAACTTCCTACCAATAGTCGCTAAAAACTACCATAGTCATTCGCCATAGTGATCTGCAATATATTTACTCCAGACACTGGTAACTGGAACTGGACATTTGTAGTGGTAGCTTCAAGATTCTGATTCGATTTTAAAAAAGTGAATTAGTTTATCACAAAAACTCCACAAGAAGGAATAAATATAAAAATTGTGGACCGTGTAAGAAGCATTTGTTTGTCCAACTGACTACTTTTAACAGAGAAATGAGAATATTCTAAATACTCCGCATTTTTACTTGAATTTTGGGATCAAATTTTGTTGGACTAGGGATTTGTTTTAACTTTCAATACGTTCAAATATTTCAACCTAGCCCAGCTTTTATTCCACAAATTCAGTGAAAAGTAATGAGTTTTAAACATTATTTGCTTGACTGAAAACCTTTGACGTCAACTCAACAGTATTCATAAGTAACGCTCATGGCCATTTCTGCCTTGTCCAGTTTCTGCGGTCAACCACAGACGAACCCGTAGTTACTCCTGGTAGAAGACTGGAACACATCTGAAGTGTACCTACTACAAACTTATAGGCTGAAACTAAAATAAATCTGCAACTTTCAAACTCCTTCTCACTGCCCTGGTGAATGGTCTGCTTTTTTAAGTCAAACCTTCAAGCAGTGTAATCAATACGCTTCACAGATAATGATACAGCAGTAACTGTGGCACTGGAAATAATACACGCCTAACTAGCGGTGGTGATCTCCGATTCTCTGCCCTCAGCCAGAAAGTGTAGTGGGCGGTTGGGGGTTAGCCATCCTGGTGCTTTCGCACCAAACCATTCTTGTCACCTTTCCCAGATTTCTCCAGGTACCCACTTGAAGCTGGGTGGACTTTGGCTTGTCTTACAGGGTTACACCACAAACCCCCGCTTCAAACCAGATGATAGGTACGGTACCAACGAGACTCGAACCAGCGACCCTTCCCTTGCGAGTTTGACGTGATAACCATTCGGCCAGGAGGGACGGACTGAAAATAATGGGCTTGGAACTTAACCTTACCTTCTGCCACTCGGAAAAGATTTTCATGCCTCTCTATAAAAAGCAGGGTTCCCTCCTTATCAAACTTGTATGAGGGCTGAAGACACAAGGAACTCAGGCTCGCATGACAGTACCTCATTGTCTACTGTCACCTTAAAAACCAGTCACCTGGAAAAAAAGAAAGCATTAACAGCAGGGCTGGCCTTGGAATACACTGACTCTCCCTGCACTCCCACAGGTTTGGAGGCATGTGGGGAATAGCAGCTGCACATTTCTTGTCTACCTCAAATCACACAAAAATTTTACATTATATCAAAGATAAAATTTTGATCTCAGTTAAAATGTGAAAGATAAAGGAAAGGACATAAGTTATGTTACCAGGGAAATAGTTTTAATAATAAGTTTTTTAACTTCTCTGCTAGGAACACTGTATTGCCTAGCCTAAGGAGGCTATTCACAAGCTGGAAAGCAAATCGGGAATCATCTTCGTTGGTTTTCACTCTGAGCTGCAGGCGTAGCTGAACTCTTTCAGAATATCTACGGTCGTCCTCACAACGCAAATTTTTACTATGACGCAGAAAAATCGAATCTCAATACATATGCGGCTTCTAAGTGGCCAGTGATCAGCTTACGGAAGGTAGCTCACTGCGTGAACACTTATTTTTCGTAAATCGTTTTTGTCGAGCATACAACTCAGATACTAGCGCATAGAGCATACAAATCAGACAAGGAAATTCCACTATTTGAAAATCGATTATGGTGGATAGCGGAGCAACGAAGTAACGCATTTTCACCCGATTTTCAAGCTTCTTTAAGTGAATAAGTGATGGATAACTAGATTATCTTATCTGAGCCCTTTTCAGTTAAACTTTAAAGAGCTAGTGGATGCGCTCTACTACAAATCTTTGATTTTTTTAGTGAAAGCTATGCCAAACATGGGGTATACCTACAGTTTTGGAATAGCCTATGACAAAAGGCGGTTACACTATGTCAAATTCTGGGTGACCTAAACCACTATAAAAGAATTTTAAATGAACGTTTTCTGAATTTCACTCAAATTGTCAATGTTGTATTGGTTAAGGCAGGTTATGGTGCTCAGCATTATTGGGTAACTGGTGTTTGGTACAGGCTACTCTAAACTCAGGATATACCCAAACTTTAGCACAGACAATCCAAAAATTAGGGATTGTGGTAGACTGATTGGACATGGTATGGTATTGGACATGGGACATGGACAGTGGACACATGGTATTTTCGGCAAAAAAATAAGAAAAATAAATGAACAAACATGGCTAATTCGCAGTAAAGATGAGACAGCCACAAACTTTGTTTGGAGAAACACAAAATATGAAATCAGGTCCCCATCAAAGGAATTCTAGGGTTCACTCGTACATCCAGGTATTTACCAATTTACTAGATAATCTTAGAAATATTTTACTGACTGGAATGACAGATAGTACTTTGGTCCTGTTTTGACAATTCATCAATTAAACATGAATCTACAAGCCTGATAATGCCAATACATTTGTTTCAATAATAAAACAGAGACAATTTTTCTGAGACATTGGTGTAGCTACAGTAGCCACTCCACCCAATTCTGAGCCTTCAAACACCGGATTACAATTCTCCTACCTTTAAGCTGTGGTTTGAGGTTAAAATTACTTATCTACCTCACTCAAAAGTATTTGCTTCTTTTCTTAAAAACTTTCAATGCCATTTAGAAGATTTCAGACCAGTTTTTCCTCAGATCATATATTTGGCAGATCTGGAGGGCCTAGCCCAGTCTACCACAAATCCCTGTTTTTGGTAAAGCCTATGCCAAACGCTGGGTACATCTACCATTTGAAATACCCTAATGCTGGATACACTAATGCCTAATTGCTGGATACACTATGCCAAATGCTGGATACTGGGACCTAATAAAATACTGATGATTTGAGTGAAGCTAAAATATAGACCAATCAGAATTCATCTTTAGTAAGGTAGTGAGGTGGTTGGTTAAGGTGCCAACAGCTATCAGGCGTTTGTCATAGGGTGTTCAGGGCTAAGCATAGGCTATGCCAAACGTTAGTTGTATCCAACATTTGGCATAAGGTATGCCAAAATCAGGAGTTTGTGGTTGACTGGCCTAGCCTGGCTGTAGTGGGAAGTCAATGAACTACAGAGTCTTATTTTGTTGCTGTTTCACCCTAAATATTTTTTTTTTTTTATTGGTGGGGCTAGCTAGATCATAAGAGAAAATATGCATACGCTTTTAAAGTGCTAACTAAGAATGCAGATCTGATGTATATGACACAGCTTTTTAATCCTTAGCACACACAAAACAATCTCAAGGAAATTCAGTTACATTAGAGGCATGCTTATTTGAACACTCTCTAACCGTTTCACTACACTGGCTTTGTTACTTGTTTATAAGACAGTCAAACAGAAAGCAAAAATAACAAACTTGATATCAGCTAATAGACAAATATTCCAGTGTTATCCTGGCATAAGCTTTGAGTATAAACTAAATTTATTTGTACTTTATTCTGAATTTACAAACATGCTTCTTCCTCTGTTTAAGGCAGGTTTAAGGCATCTGTTGGTTTGAACCACAATCTTCTTGGCTGAAGATGCGTTCCTCCTGGCAAAGTATTCAAATTGTGAAAAGAAACTCAGTGACTGTTGAGTCACTGACAGCATAATAACAGCAGAAAAAAGTTTTGGCAATTATTTCATCATAAAAAATGCCTGGTTAGGATTTTAGCTTTTTCTTCTGCAATCATTCACTGTTAGGTGACGTTCATATAAGCATATCTCTACTGTAACAGCTTGGGCATTTCTACTATTGAAAAGTAGGTTTTAGCTAGGCCAAATAAAAGTCTTCTGTTTGGTTGTTTAAACAATTAAGTCGAGAGTGCAATGGTGTCACTTGAAAATACATCAAATTAGTTGTTTCTGCTCCAGACAGAAGAGAAGGTAAACAATATCCAATGAAACCCTGACACTTGTCTTGTACTGTAGATAGTGTAGTAGGCTAGACGTACATGAGGGGTATCCAACCTCAGACAAGATTTCAAATTTCCAGAGAAGTCTTCCCTTCTGGCTTCAGAATAATACATCTGGCTTAACAAGGAACCAACAAATATGACCAAAATACCAGACTGAAGCTAACTGAATGGTTTACATATTGGAAAAATAAACATTGCTTCAATATTTCTAGTTAGACATATTTTTCTTTTCAAACAAGATTACTTCATTCTAACCTTGCCACGATTGACTTCAAAATGATGAAAAAGGAAGAGTTAGCAAAGTCAAAAGGCAGAAAACAGCTTTTCAAAACAGCTACAAAATGGAGAAAAAAGGCAGTCACAGAACTTGAATATTTTTGGATTTTGGACACATGACTTTGAAAAGGTCATATTTTGCCTTTTGTGGCTTTTGACTGTCACTGTGAGTACAACTTGTACATTTCATTTTCATATTTTCGCGGCAAAAATCAAGGTAGTGTAGAAACGAGATCAGGTACAGGTCAGGTACGGTACCCCTCCTGTAGATAGTGTAGATTATGCAGTTATGGATTATCTGTGATGCTGATGAGTGATGGTATTAGTTGGGTATTAGGCCTATGGGCAATGGCTATGACTGGTTTCCAGGGAACTGACCTTATCATGGAATGAACCTGGCCCATCAAAAGGGAGGACGAGAAAGACGACTACAGAAATGACTTAGATATAAGATTATCTTTATCTGTCTATCAATCTCTATCAGACATCAATCCACAATCAAAACAAAAGTCAAAACTGATTTATGTAGATTATTTTGTCAGAGTAAACAAGGGCAACTTGTCCCAGAAAAACTATGTAAACAAATCCGGATACGGACTGCAATTTACACGAATTCTGTGAAATTCAAAATTTAGCTGTAAAATTAAGAACTAATATTCAGGCAGATACAACATTTTTGTCTTATATTCTTTTATTTTACTGAAAATATCTACATTATATTCAACTTTTAATCCGTTGTATTTTCGTTCGTATGCTACTGGGCTGCTGCGATCCGTGACCTGAGCAGCGTGCGTTGAAATGATTGACTACTGTTAACTTGCGGAGCTTCTGGACACAAACAAACAATTAGCTGGTTTAACTTATATCATCAAATTAGGCCTACACAGGGCCTACATCCTTGGTTTGATGTAATTTGTTTCAGCTCCTCTGTGTGTTTCAGACCCTAAATCCGAAGGTATTTGACCTTTTAGGATATTCTTGGCCAGGCCTCTTTGCCTTTTTCGATGATAAATGCAGAAGTCGCATTTTTTCACTCTTGTCTTGTAGTTGTGAGACCAATAGTTGCATTTTTCGTCCTCATCCGTCTCCTTCGTCGGCACTATAATAAGCGTTTTCCTTCTCACGTCCGTCCGACGAATTCTCTTATAGAGCGTTTTTCCCTCATCCGTCGGACCCAGTCGGACCAGGTTTCCCCATGGTTTGTCGGATGACGAACTGAGCCGAAAATCTCATCCATCAGTTCGGTTCGGCGTTTAGAGCGCCAAATTCAAAATGGGCTATAAGCCGTTTTCCATGAGGCTAGTTGGGCTAACCACGGTTACGCGGACTAGACAAAAAAACGCTCTTTAAGCAAAATTAACGAACTTGGTTCGTCGAACACGGATGACGGATGAGGACAAAAAACGCAACTAATAATAGTGGTGAGAGACCAATAGTGGACAAGTACCGCTAGGGAAAAGAACTTAAAGAGAGAGTTCAATAGTGCATGAAAACCAGATGAGAACCTCCAGGGGTTAAACGGATGGACCAAAAGTTTTGCTTTTAACTGGCTCCGTACCTTTTTGTTTGTCTAAAGTATTACTGATACAGCAAAGGTATGTTTATTTGAACATTTTTAAATTTGAAGAGTGCAGTTTTGGGCTAAATGGTAGAATGAAGATCCGAAATACCCATTCAGGTGTTTTCAGAGGCCCTTAGTTACCTACTTTGTCTAACTGGTAGTTGACTTTAGTTACTGCAAGTGCATGAAAACTGCAAAGTCCAAAGTCAACAAACATTCAAATAAGCATACCTGTACTGTGCTACTGTACCATAGCCCTGCCATATAGTGTTGGGCGATATTCGATATCGATAATGATATATCGATATGTCGGGCCAAATATCGATATCGAATATCGAAGCGTAAATATCAATATCGAAAACGATATTTATTCAGTTATAATTATTGTAAATAGCCCCAACACAATTTACATTTATATATCTGGAACTGGAGCAATATGATCTTCGTAATTCAGTTTCTATTTATTCGAAGTGTTGTTCATGCAAGGTACTTTCTTACGGCAATTTTGCCCTTAAATTTTGGCGAAAGGAGACCTGTACTATAGCAAAACATGGTACCGAAATATCGATATAGATTATCGAATATCGAAAGTAAAAATATCGATATATAAAAAAGTCCAAATATCGCCCAACAGTACTGCCATAGTCATACTGTACAATACCGTAGTTCTATAACCAGAACAAAATACATCAGATTTGTGTGAGACTACAACAAGAAAAGGGCAGATAAACTTTAAAAGTTGGTGTTAAAATTAAACCAATACAAAAAATGATATTTTGAGAGAGGTAACTGCAGAGAAAATGCAATATTTTAGTGCTGGCCCACTGCTATTCCCTAGCCTCACTCCATCTTATTCCTATATGTGGCATATATTTCAACTACCATACAGCCTTTTTCTGGGCATCAAACAGCAGGCTAATAGCATTCAACCTACTTCTGCTTGTACAGTCCCATAGTTTGCCTTTATCTACTACCCTTGTTATCTGATTTCTTGGAAAATTGATGTCAGGAGAGCTTTGCTTGCCTGCATAGGCTACAGCCTGCATTTCAGAATAAAAATGGATTTGTCTCAGTCCCCAATTGAAATTTGAAAAACAGGGTAAGAGAAAATGAACCAAGTTTGTGGTTTAGATCAGTGGTTCCCAACCGGGGGTACGCGTACCCAAAGGGGTACGCGAGACCCTTGCAAGGGGTACGCGACGGAACCAAAAATCGTTTTAATTCGTAACTTCAAAATCTCGCCTTACTAATTTGTGATTGCCGAAAGCCTAATATTACCAGCAGAGGCATCATTAGCCAAAACGTTTTGAGGGGCAATGTATTTTTACCGACTGTTTTTACGAAAAATCGCGGCGCTTCGCGCCGACTCGTTTCTTTTTAACCGTCTGAACGACCACTTTGGGGAAGGGGTTTTGCCAACAGTGCGTGACGCCCCTGACTACAACTAGCCTACTGCCGTAAAATCTGTTCCTGTGTCTAACAATATTCTTTCAAGAAGAATCGAAGACAGAACAAGTGATATTGTCATTCAGGTTACGAATTAAGCTAACGAAAACGTTTGCGATGCAGTTTGATGAAATCACGGAGAACACCAAAATAAAACACAGAAATAATCTGACTGTAAGAAAAAAATATTGCCGTAAATGACGTCAAGCCGAGATTTCAAAAAATTTAGCTAAAAAGCAGCCTCAAGTGTCTCATTGATTTTGCATAAATGTCTACACATGTATGCCTTATCATTTATCATAATAGGCTAAATATAGTCTTTTTAACGTTCTGGAAAAGGGGGTAAGCGACATTTTCGCACCTCGATTAGGGGTACGCGATACGAAAAAGGTTGGGAACCACTGGTTTAGATGATGAAACCTGAACTGGAAAGGAGGAAAATGGAATACTGGAAGAGAATCTGAAATGTTTTTTGCAAGCAGTTTGACATTCCAGTGCTGCATGTTTTTTCTTGTAAAGCACTACTAGCTGCATGCTCCCAGCAATCAGCTGTCCTCAACTTTGTTAGAGAAAACACTGAATCCAGAGACCATTGCTAAAGCTCAGCGTGATATGATGGCAAAAGAGTGGTATGAGCCAGAAATTGCAGAATCAGTGTAATTCTCTTCTGGAAATTTTTTAAAAGAGAACACTCCTGAGGTTTATGATTCTAAAAAGGTCCCGGTTGAGGCCACAATAAATAATTTTGTAGGAGTCTGCTATGTTGATGCAGAAACATGGAAATCATTGATCCCTTATCCTCTTTTGACCAAATCTGGTAACAACAAGCTCAACTTCCTAGTTTCTGCAACTGTGAGCTCCAGATTTTCCATCCGTTTTTTGCTTTCCTGTAACTTTGGTTAAAGTTGTCTTTAATCTTTCTAGGTTAGGATAGATACAGATCACCGAAATGGCTGATAGCAGTGATGAAGATTTCAAAACTGATGATGACTCAGACATGGATGATGAAAACTTCAAACCAAGTTCTGGAATGAACCTCACTGGATTCCTGTTTGGGAACATTGACAGTGAAGGAAAGCTTGATGGGGACATGTTTGATGAGTCAACAAAAAAATGCCTTGGTGCACTGTCTTCATTTGGACTCCAGTCTCTTGTGAATGAGGTGGTAGACAAAGATACTACAAGATCTGAAGAAGATGATATTGGTTAGTTGTTTTTCATGTACATTCAAACCAAAGAGGACCCATCTTTTTTTAACATGAAGTGTAGGGATGTGTGTGTGCTTCTGTCTTAGAGTTGTCCTATTTATGTTTCAGACAGAAGCTGTGTTTTTGCCTTAGCACATGGAAAAAAGGGGGCCTTGTTTTGACCGAAATTTCATGGGTTGTAACCATCTTGATTATGACCTAAAGTTGTATATCATGGACTGGAAGCAAGAGGCGCAGGAGCTATGTTGACACTGTGTAGTTTTGCCAACCTACATGCAGTAATGAATGAAGGAATAGTTTTATTTTCTTATTATAAAGAGCCATAAAATATCACATCACCATTTGTCCATTTGTGTTTGTATATACAAATTTTTTAAATTCTTCTTCAGGAAACAAATTTGTAGGTGAAAAATCTCCAAACGCTGTGGATTTCTCTGATATTGACGAAATCGCTGATGATGAAGCGATGTCAGATGCAGCTGTTTTCGGTGGAGGGAGCAGGGACATGGATTCATCCTTGATGCCCCCTCCAGCACCACCAAAAGGATCCAGCTCTGATGATCAGAAAAAGCTCATCACACCACTTGCGGCTATGCTTCCCTCCAAATATGCCAACATTAATGTGCAAGAAATATTCCCAGACTTCAAGGCTGATAAGGTATGATTAGTCTTATGATCATCTAAGGGTGTGTTTCAATCTTCTACTGGTAATTAGTATAAGACCCAACATCACTGTGCCATGTCCCGGAGTATCGTAAATAGCTGAAAAAAGGGAATATTCGAAACGGGCCCTCGTGGTTATTAACTGTGAGGGTGAGGTTCCGTAAAGTAATAGCAGTTACCTACTAAAGAGGTTCAAGCTTTCTACATTGGAAGTGAGACAAACCCACCTTGGCATTGATTTTGGTATTAAAACCCTCTCAGTTCCCGACTGTGTAATATCCTCCCTATTCCCCAATACCCCAGCCAGAAAATTCCTAAAACTATCACCCGTGGGGGTATAGGCGAAAACCCCCCTGGTTAGAACCCCTCGGGCATAGCCCCCCCCCGGTACCAAAATTCCCCAGCGAAAAAAAAAACCGGTACGAAAACAAACCTGGCAAAAAACGGGTACCCCCCCCCCCTCGAATACAAATATATGGGAAATTAGAAAATCTTACTAAAAACTGCAGTTTTGACTGCAAGCACTTAAAGACTTTCAATAGACATCCGAGTTAAATGTAAACATGTGACGGGGGCTCGCTGGCCGCTCGCCTCTATATATGCTTTTTATAAAAATATATGCATTCATTAACAACGTGGGGTTTTTTGGGTCGGGTTGGTACCTGTTTTTTTCACCAGGGGGGTTTTGGTACGGGGGGGGTCGCCTTTCTTTTTTTTTTGCCGTGGCGCCTTTTCATGAACCATATAGAAGGAGTTTGGTTCCAGCATTTGTTGAGTTGTACAGTAACTGATAAGCTAGTTCTTATCAGTATTTTTGTGTGACAAAAATGGTAAAGTGATTTAAATATACTTTAATTGTTTTGCTTGACGAAAAGGTTAAATTTGGCGGTAATGATTTGATAATTACTTTTGATCAGTAATCCTGCTCTCTTCAAAAATCCAAGTAATCCTGCTCTCTTCATGCTTCGAAAACTGGATCGGGCAATTTCGATTTGCTTGACGAAAAGGTCAAAGTTGGCGGTAATGCTTTGATAATTACTTTTGATCAGTAATTCTGCTCTGTTCTATTCTGTTCATGCTTCGAAAACTGGATCGAGCGATTTCGATTTATCCCAAAAAATTAGGTAACATGAAAACGTAGCTTATATTATTTAGTTTTTCATGAAAAGTAAAAGCTCGATGACCAGTGTTGTCAATAATAAATCAAAACACAAGAATATCTACTCTACTTTGGTTGACCTGATAACAAGCATTTTATATCCTATACGAGCGAAAATGGTGTAGGCTAAATTAACAAGAAAAATAAGAAAAAATAGTAGGCTACCGTACAAACGGAAAAAAAATAAAAACCAAATCGTGGGAGGGTGAAACGTCGGCAACAAAAAGAGTCATGCAAGTTTCAATGCAACACTGTCAGCCCAAGGTCAGCGGTACCCAATATTTTTCTTCGAATACGAACATATAGGTGTATATATAGATTTGAATATAGAGAAAAAACAATATGTACTCTAGGTCTTGAGATTCTCCAAGTTGTTCGGTCCTGGGAAGCCAACCAGTCTCCCGCAAATCTGGAGACATGTCAAAAAAAGGCAGAAAAAGAGAAAAGCGGTAGAGGAAGCACACAAGAAGAAGGAAGGAAATAAAACGGAAGAAGAAGAACAAAAACAGGACGAGGAAGACGATCAGTATAATAAAGGATGGAAGTTTAATTTTGGACCGCCGCCAAAGGCAGATCAGCTACAAGAAGATGCAGCAGTAAGTGCTAGGCTGAAGCAGATCCACTGAATGTTACAGTAAACAACGTTTTAGACAACAAGAGACTTAGACTCTCTCGAGAAATCTGGTTTAATTCTTGCTTTGATTTCCGTAGGAACAGAGTCAAAATGAAATGAAAAGTACGCAGCGGGGCAAAAGTCAAGTCGTGTTTTCTGTGACATTCAGCGGTATTCGTAAAAGAGTTAAATCGGAAGTAGTTTAGCTTTTGGAATGTCAGGTCACCGCTATCCAAGTCGTGACTTCAGACCGGGACTCGGTACTTGCGTCGTAGCATCTAGTGGCGTGGTTCGGAAGCACCCTTCTGGGAAATCTCAAATTTCGTTTTTGTTCGCCTTTAATTCGCCGTTTCGATGGCATTTTATTTGTTTTGCGTTTTCGTAAAATGGTCCTAAGCAATTTCTGACAATTTCCTGTTTTTTGTTCAAAAAGCAAACGCCGACTTCCGCCTTTTTCCTTGCCTTTTTGCAAAAGGGGAACTTGGTGGCTGACCAGGTTACGTTCTCCTCTTGGCTTTTTGCCTCGCGACTTTTGTCAGTTTAGCCCAAAATCCAGTAAAAGATGGATTTGAGTCAAAGCGATAATCAGTATCTGGAGACTTTCCCGGATGTTAAAGATGAAAAATGTACAGTATAAGTAAAATGACATTTTCCAAAATAGTGTTTTCATCCTAGAAAAGCGAAAAGAGCGGCGACCCACAAAAATGCGAAGATGTTCGGAAAGGCCCGACAAAGGGTAAAAGTTAAAGCGAGGAAGGAAAAGCAAAAGCCGAACAGAAATGCAATTAGTGTATCTACAATTAAAATTACAGCTAATCGTTTGGCGTCATCTGTTTTTTTTTTCAGTAATTTGTTTTGAGGTTTTTATGTCATTTCTGCAACTATCTGCAAGAGAAGGCGTGTCCAGTGATCCAGTGTCTGAAGTCGGACCCAGAGGCGTTACTAGCCAAAATGTTTGGGGGGGGACAAGGTATTTACCGACTGGCTGGTCATTTTTACCGACTGGTTTTGCAGATGAAAACGACTGTATTGACGAAAAATCAGCAATTTTAAGAAAAACCGACTATTTTTACGAAAAACCGACTGTTTTTAAGGAAAATCGACTTAAAAAATAGCGGCGCTTCGCGCCGACTCGGCTATTTTTTACCGACTGGCCGACAACCCCCCTAGTAGTGACGGCCCTGGTCGGACCCACTTGATAATTTATGAGTGGATGGGATTGACTGACTCGTTGTCATAGCAGATCGATTGAGTTTCTCTTGTTCGTGAATAAAGTTGGTGTTAGAATATTACAGAAACAGAAGCAGTGACAACAGTAGTCACTCTATCGACTTTCTTTCCCAGCCGCCATTTAAGCTAAAGAATTGCACTGCATAGTGTTTCTGCTGAGATGTTCTGAGATAGTTGACCGCTTTTAGCCGTGCTTATCACTGTTGCCCTGTCTTACAATCTTGGCAAAATTTGCATAACCGGTCGACTGATGAATATACTCATCGGAAACAATGATCGGGCACATGACACGCCGCGTAAAGAGAGCAAACGTGGCAAGCTTGATAATCAGCGTAGCCTATTGCCAAAAGAGGATATAGGATACACTTATGAAGTGAAGAGTCTGGGGAACGAGAATGGATGGGATTACTACTGAAGAAGAATTAATTATTATTATAAGTACGATTTGTCCTTTATATTCGTTAATTGATTAGGTCCGTTTTCTTCGAAATATGGAGGCCGGTGATGAACAAAACAGCACCTCGGATAAACCGAGTGACGACAGAGGTCCATCGATTGCTGACTGGAGGTACGGGCCTGCACAGCTTTGGTATGATATGCTGAATGTCTCTGACACCGGAGATGGATTCGACTATGGATTCAAGCTCAGTCAGCAACAGGTGAGAGTTTGGAAACAGGCCTGGTGTTCGGAGTACTTCGGAGGCATTTTTTGTTGAGAAATTATAACAGTGTAATGTGTAGAGAATGCCAAGTAACCCAACTATAGAACACCCCGACTGGACTGGAAATAGACCTTGAAGAAACTGAAAGAGCCCTGCCGTTGGTCAGTCTGAGAATATGTCTAAAGGGTGATCGGGAATGATAGGGTGGTGCTCTGTGCAGATCCTAAAATGTATTATGACCTATGTAGTTTTCTAGAAATGTTTTATTGGAACTGCTCATAACTACCGTATGTTTTACTCGGTTGTAAATCAAGCATTCGTGGCTTGTACGCCATCAAGGCGTGAATGATGTATTTTTGGGATCCCAAAACGTAAGTGGAGGGATACCTATGACATCGCAAAAGTTGTCCGTCCGTCTGTCCGTCCGTCCGTCTGTCCGTCCGTCTGTAAGCACGATAACTCTCGAAGGGAATGAGATATTTTGATGAAACTTGGTGTGAGCATTCTTTGGGTCAAGAGTAAGGTCGAGTTCGTAGATGGGCCCTGTAGCTTTACATTGAGGGGTGGGGGAGGGGGGTTAAATTAAGGGGCAAGCAAATTTTTTTTAAACAGCTAATGTGATAGTCGATTATGGGGTAAAAAGACACGCTGAACACGAATATGAAAACCTTTTCTCGCCGGACAAGTAGTTCGTCCGGAATCCGGCCAAAACCGGAAAGTTTGTTAAAAGTAGAAGTCTTATTTGAAGTTGATTAGATGTTCGATATAGGGGTAAGAAAGCACGCTGAACAAGAATATGAAAACCGTTTTCTCGCCAGACAAGTAGTTCGTCCGGAATCCGGCCAAAACCGGAAAGTTTGTTAGAAGTTAAAGTTTTATCTGAAGTTGGATTAGATGTTTGATGTAGGGGTAAAAATACGAAAACCGTTTTATCGCCGGACAAATAGTTCGCCCGGAATTGGCCAAAACCGGAAAATTTGTTAAAAGTTAAATTTTTACTTCAAGTTGATTAGATGTTGGATATAGGGGTAAGGAGATACGGTGAATCCGTTTTTGAGCTTTACTTTCTCGCCGGACAAGTATTTCTTGAATTTCGCCAGAACCGCAAAATTCACAGAAGTAAGCTAGGATCGTTTCGATCGGCTTATAGAGGTAAACGCACATGCTGAATCCATATCTGAGCTTGGATTTCTTAATGATTAGCTGTTTGGCCTGGCGAAGACTGGATCTGGCGAAGACAAAACCTAATTGTCTGGATCAAATATTGAATTTAAGCTATTCTTTTGGATCTTGAGATTTTTTGGGATCCCATCGGAACCTTTGGTCTTGTTTATTCTGGGAGAAAAACATGTCTTTTTGTTACTAAATGATTCCCGTACCTCACCCTAAATGGCAGTAAATCTTACAACGTAATATCTTGTGACATTTCCCAAGCGAAGGGTCGCTGGTTCGAGTCTTGGTGGTGCCGACCGTCTGGTGTAGGGCGAGGGTTAGTTTCGTTTCCCCGTAAGACAAGCCAAAAATCCACCCGGCTTTAAACGGATACCCGGAGAAATCCAGGGAAAGCACGAAAATCGTCGTATGATTTGCCCCCAACCATGCATCGCACTCCCGGCCAATGGCGGAGAATCAGGAGACCCGCACCTGTGCTACGCGACTACTCCTGTCGGCTCAGCTTCCTTTTTTCTAGCAAGCAGACGCTAAAGCCGCATCTCGTGCGGCAACAGACCAGCATCCCTCGACGAGCAAGGAGGCAGAGAGCCCGAGTCAACCAAAGGAGTCTCCTATCGGAGATGACGCTTTTCTTATGGTGACGCAGATGCCATGGGAAGAAGACGTCATATTTAGCTCTGATGATGTCAAGTCGAAAGTAAGAAATAGTATCCCATCCTGATGACAGCCTGTGACATTTTGGTGGTCATCACGAAATGTCTGTCGGTAGATAACAGACGTGAATTTTATTCTTAAGGCGTGTTCTCGCCGTTCCCCGAGGACTCCTCTGGGAATCGAAGGGAACGGCGAGAATAGAGGGAGTCACTGTACGCGGACTCCGCGTACGGAACAGCGAGAACACGGGAAATCCAAAATAGATTTTGTTCGGGGAAAAAAAATTGCAGTTGACGCAATTGATCTGAATCCAGTTTATTTGTGGTTTTGTTTATTCTGATTGTTTTTAATTAATTTTACATTGCACCAACACCAGCAAAAATTGATTCCCCTCCGAATCTGAAAGGGAGTCCTTTTTGATGAGGGTGATGATAATCTGAGCGTTCCCCGTCCGTGGGGACTCGCGAGAATACGGGGATTGAGTCCCCGGGACAAACAAAAACGCTGGGACTCCTCAGGTGGAGTCCTCGGGAACGGCGAGAATACGCCTTTAAGTTCGGAAAATCTAATATGCATAAAAGTAATCGCCACATCCTTCTTGAAAACTAGGATTTTCGTTTGACTTCTCGGGATCTAGGGTTCTGAATATCCGTCTTGTGACAGGAAGTTGTGTGCAAACTTCGGGGTAGCGTTTGAGGCAGATCGAGCTTATGCTGGAGAGAACCGATTGTGCCGACCCAGACAGATATAACCATTATTACAACCGAAAGATTAATACCGTCGAATCAAAGTCGAATCGAACCACCAGACGTGACTGCGATCCCCGTACGTTTCCGAAGAGTTTAGTATTTCCCCACCGATAGACTCACCAAAAATAAACAGCCTAAGGGCTTCGAGTTAGAACACTAATCGGCTCACAGGACAAGACGGTTCAAGCCTACCTATGACGTACGCCAGTTCGGGAAAAGAGAAGAAACGGAATTGAGTTCAAACTATCCCGCTACCAAATCATTGTGCGCCCGTCTTCTGAACCCAACAGATTGGCACCTGTGGCGCCGTGTTAGCACCTGACACGTTGCGTTTGTAACCCCTTAAATCCAGAGCCCCCCCAATGCTGTTGGCCAGTCCGTACAAAAAATGAATCTGCGTGAAGCGCCAGGAAATCGTCGATTTTTTCTGAAAAACAGTCTTGTAAAAATTATCAGCCAGCCGGTTGATATCTTACCCCCCCCCCCCCCCCCCCCCAACATTTCGGCTGGTAACGCCTCTGCTTAGTTCTGGAAATTATAATAATTAAACGAAGATAAATCTCTAAAAGTTTACTCCTGTGTAGCAGTTATGACATTTTACTGCGTAGAGTCAAGCGTTCCCTGCAATAAGGCTGCGCTTCATTTGAGACTGATTTGAGGCGGCAAAGTCATTCTTGACTTGTTCACGCATGAAGATTGGCTGATAATGAAGTCGTTATCAGTTAAAGCGCAGCCTTATCGCATGGAACGCTCGACTTTCTGCAGTGAAAAGTCATAACTACTGTACCCAAACCAAACTTTAGAATTTTCTCTTCGATATATTAATCTTAATATCTTGATTCAAGGGATTACGTATGCAACCTGTCATGGTTGTATACTTACTTTAAGGCGAGCTGTTAAGTTTAGGTGGGCTGGTCAGAACGGCTTGAGCCTGAAGTTGACCCGTGCCAGAAAGGGCCGAAATATATCTCTAATACTACGCAGCTGACGTACCCGTATTGCACTGTCAAATAATCATAATTTGAATTTCCTTAGTAGCTCGTACAATTCACTCGCTTGCATTGGATCGTTATACAGTTTACAACTAGTATGTATAACAACACAATATAATTTTTTTTATAATAATAATAATTATTTAATTACCCAGAAATTCCCAAAGGAAACAGTAGTGGAGTACAAAAAAAAAAGAAAGGAAGAACAGTTCTAAAATAACTACGGTATACGTACAAAAACACCAGCAGGGGGGTTAAGGGGTGGTGTGGTGAAAACCAAGAGAAAGCTGAACTCGACAACTTTCTGTGTAGCGTAAGTAATTTCTCCGAAATATCTGGGACACCGAACTTACGAGTAATGACTCTATTCCGATGCCAAGGGGGGGGGGGGGGGGGGGTAAAGAAGGAATTTACAGTAACGCTAAATTTTTTTTTAATAAATTTGAGCGTTTCATTTGTTTGTTTCAGGTACTGCAGAGGTTCAGCAACAAATCAGTTTTCACCGGATGGTTGTCAAACGGCCCAAGCAAGTTTGTTCCAGCAACCATTACGGTTCCAAGGCCAACAGGTGGCTCCGTCATAGGCCCTTTCTCAAAGCCGGATCAGATTGTTGTGAAAAGCTCTGGAAGCAAGAAAGAAAAGAGCCAGTGAGTGGGTTACTCTTGACAGTTTTTCTCTCTTGCTTTGCAGAACGCGAGAGAAGAGAAGTGGGATTCGTTTCAGGTAATCTGCGATTTTAAAGAAAAGCAATAGAGTAATTACCAAGTTGTTGATGAAAACTTACTAATCTAACGGTCTACCTGTCCATGGTAAGTTTGAGACCAACGGTACTTTTTGATTCTGGAATCACTTTCCAGCGAGTGAAGCGCATCGAGGAAACCGCCGAAACCTTTTGGGGAAATCGTGAAGACCCTTGGAAAATAGGACTTCATAAATAAACCTTCTTGTCTTAACAGATTACACCAATTTGTTTGTATTGGAATTCCTTAGATCGTCCTGTTCCAATAAAGTCACTCGTATCCGAATTTTTAAAGTTTAACTGAAAAGCCAGCGTATTCTTGTATTTTGGATTTGAGTACATCCTGTTACATCAGTCACTCTAATCCAAGTTTTTTGAAGTTTTAAACAACAAGCGTGCTTTTCGACGGCTAATGAAGCATAGAGGTACCACAGATCAGAAATTCGATGAAACCCGACTATATGGATAGCGAAGCCACGAAGCAACGAATTTTCATCGGGTTTTCAAGCCTATTTAAGTAAATAAGTGATGGGTAACTAGAGACTGCGAAAACCGCTTCCCTGCAGCTTTCCCTTAGGAGTGGGGCAGTTATCCGATAGCGAGCTTATCGCAACTCGCGAAAGCTTCCTTCAGTGTTCGCACTTAGCAGTCTCTGCCTTACCTGATGATTTCCTTCCGTCCACGGAACCATATCTTACTAGCCTTTGTATCTTTCTCTTTTACAGATCCGCCCCTTCCGAATACCCCGCGGAGGACATCTGGTGGTCAATATTCCCCGCTGAAAACGACGAGCTTGTTCACAATACATGGGAAGATGATATCATTTGGGATCCTGAGTGTATGGACAAGATTCCAAAGCCAAAAGTTGTCACATTAGATATGAATGATGATAATATCATATTGGGGATACCGGATGACGTGGATCCTCGGACGCTGGAGAAAAGTGACCATCCGCCTGTCAAGGTAACATCGTTTATAATTAGGGGGATCATTAGATTTAGTTAGCTTAAAAAAAAAATGCGTGTATTATTTGCTTATTTATAGTTTAAAACTTCTACGATTCTGGGCTTCTAAATCTGTCAAGGAAGGAGAAGAATTACACCAGAACAGGGCTCATGTCTCTCAACTATTTAGGAAGAAAAAGAAGAAAATTAGAAGAGGGGCCTTGCTTTTTCGCGGGCTTGCGACTACATACGCAGCCGCTGACCCGTTTCCTTGGTTGTTTGAGTGTGTTGAACTAGTTTGAACGTGAATTGCCCCATAAACAACTCGGAAAGAAACGCTCTTCCCAGGCGTCCTAAGCTAGAAAAGTAAAGGCCTCCAGTTTTAGAGAAAATGCTATTCTTGTCTTTAATGCATTGAACTAAGCGCTTTGCCGCTAAATTAACCGTCCATGTCATTAAGCGGGTGAAAATTGTCCTCACGACCGAGCGAGTGTAGTATTTTTTTTTATAGTTATGCGGCTTTGCAAATGTTTTGTTCTTGTATTTTAGATTAAGATTCCCCATCCTCACGTGAAGAAGTCCAAGATGCTTCTCGGTCGTTCGGGTATTATCAATGTTATTGAGGAAGATACCCCTCTTCCACCGGAAGAAGATGATGACAAGGATCCCTTTAACATTTCCAACGATGAATATTATCAGCCGAAGGTAAATAGAAACATTTCAAGTTTAGATCAGAACAATTTTTGCATGCTAGTCGGAAATGCCGTTGCGACGGTTATGATTTTTGCGGGAGTGCGATGGGGGGTTGGAGAACATTAGCCGACCCTTTCTGTCCTTTCCATGTAGGTATCCGTTTTTATACTGGTTCGTGGGGGGTCCTGGTATTTTTGATTCTCCATATTAAAAGCGGAACGAAAGCCGGTTTGGTCGATTTTTGAAGTCCGCAGTACGTACAATCTCAGGCTATGTTAGATATATGTATGTATGGCTCTGCTAGGTTGGACTAACGGTAGTAGTACTACGCAATGATTAAAATGGGTAAATAGCCTCTCTAAAACACGACGAAAGTAATTTAATAGGCGTTTCCCGTTGACGATTTCGCTGAAGACAGTTTTGAAGGAAGGTTATTACTGCCCAAGTGGGCAAGCTCCTATTCTGAAAAGAATATGTCCGATATCGACTACTGAAAACCTCTTCCTATAGAATCGGTCGGGTGGGACATGTATGTGCATTAAAGGAACAGTAAACTTGACTACACAACTTTCGGCCATCGAATCGCCCGGGGGGGCTTAGATAAATATATAGGGTCGTATTGACGACAGGCCCCCCCTTCTTTGTTATCTCGAACCGTCTCGAACCCCCTCCTTAGTGTTCCAAAAGCTAGCTGGCAGGTCCTTGCCCCTTATGCACTGTAATTATGCACTTATGTACTGTAAAAGTTCGCCTTTTAACATGTAGACCACAGAGAAACGACCTCCCCGACAAATTGGCCGGGGTTCGATTCCTAGTCGCGGCACACAAACCTTTTGCTTCTGCAAACCTTTTGCTCAAAGTCGAATTCTCGGAAACTGCCCGGAAACTGCAATGGTCGTAACGAGAATTTTTCTTACTCTCAATATCGACTCAGGGTACATTCTTGATATGTTAGCTAGCTCCCCGAGTCAAGTTTGAGTCAAGTTTTCTGTTCCTTTAAGAATTATTTATGGTCAAGGTAGACTCCCATATCACTTCCTTCTTAAGCATTTCCAGCTCACGACCTTATCGGTGAGAAGAACCCTCCTGTGTACCCGGTTTGGCAATAAAGCCATAACAGATCCCCGTTTCCAAGATTTATTCCCCCTGCCTTTTCAACCCTTACGATCCCGACCTCAAAGACCCAACTCCCAGACCCAACTGATTTCAAGGTGTTCTATTATGATTTCAAGGTGTTCTATTACCGATGTTTTGTTTTTTGTAATAATAGAGCACATTGAAATCATTTTGTCTGTTTATGGGGAAATTTAAAAAGAATTTATGATTTAGTGTTAAGTTTTAAATTTGGGAGGTTGGTGTGTTTGTAATGGCACTTGCCTTCCGGCCAAGTGCCATATACCGATCACTTTTCCGTCGGTCGGTCTGTCGGTCGGTCGGTCTGTCGGTCGGTCGGTCGGTCAGTCCGGTGATCGCGAGTTAGGGTACTTCCAGATGTGCTAGGACGATGAAACTTGGCAGGCGTATTAGGGGCCCGACCAAACTAACTTGGAAATCGTCACTTGCCCGATCCGACCATCGTGGGGGGAGGGAGGGGAGCCGGAATCCGCAATTTAGTGACATGCATAACTTTCGAACGGGTAATCGGATCTTAATGAAACTTGATATTTGGAAAGACACCATGTCTCACATGTCCCAACTCAAGTCCGGACCGAATCCGATGAATGTGGGGGGGGTCGGAGGGGGTAACCGGAAATCATGTTAAACGTGCTTAGAGTGGAGCGATCGGGATGAAACTTGGTTGGAGGAACAAGCACAACCCCTAGGTACATCACTGACAGAACCGGACCGGATTCGTGCACTGGGGGAGGAGTTGGAGGGAGGTTCCGGAATTCCGGTCATACGGAGTTAAGATACTTCCAGGTGGGCTAGGACGATGAAACTTGGCAGGCAAATCAGGGACACGACCAGATTAACCTGGAAACAGTCAGCTTCCCGATCCGACCATCGTGGGGGGAGTGGAGGGAGGGGGAATCCGGACTCTTGAGGTATGTATAACTTCCGAACGGGTGATCGGATCATAATGAAACTTGATATGTAGAAAGACCACATGCCTCGGATGTCCCATTTCAAGTCCAGACCGGATCCGATGAAGCTGGGGGGGGAGTCGGAGGGGGGTCCGGAAACCTTGTGACATGCTTTGAGTGGAGCGATCGGAATGAAACTTGGTGGGAAGAACAAGCACAAGCCCTATGTAGATCAGTGACAGAACCGTACCGGATTCGGGTATTGTGGGGGAGTTAGGGGGGGTCCGAAATTCCGGTGATCGCAAGTTCAGGTACTTCCAGACATGCTAGGACGATGAAACTTGGCTTGAAATTAGAGACTTGACATGATTGGCTAAGAAATAGTTACCCAGATCCGACCATCCCTTAAAGTACTAATGCTAACCGCAAAGTAAAAAAAATACTTTTAAGCAATATATACATTTTCGTTATCCCTATGAGCCCATGATCATTTTTGCCTCAAGGGTTTTGCTTACAACTGAATTCCTTAAAGTACAAACAATACTTTTGAGTAAAATAGACATTTTCGTGCTCCTGGTGATCATCTTTTTTGCTTCAAGAGTTTTGATTACAGATTTTCTAGCGCCCTTAAAGTGCGCACAGCCAAATGCATTGCCAAACGATACAGTCTCGTGATTTCCAAGGACCCATGATCATTCTTATCTCAAGGGTTCTGCTTACAAATGATCAAAAGAAACCCAGGAATTGACGAATTCCTACTTTCATCCTCTGACCCAGCCTTGCAAGTGCCATATGAGCTTCCAGCTCTTGTTTTTGGGATCCCAAAACGTAAGTGGAGGGATACCTATGACATCGCAAAAGTTGTCCGTCCGTCCGTCCGTCCGTCCGTCCGTCTGTCCGTCTGTGAGCACGATAACTCTCGAAGGGAATGAGATATTTTGATGAAACTTGGTGTGAGCATTCTTTGGGTCAAGAGTAAGGTCGAGTTCGTAGATGGGCCCTGTAGCCCTACATTTAGGGGTGGGGGAGGGGGTTCAAATTAAGGGGCAAGCAAAATTTTTTTAAACAGCTAATGTGATAGTCGATTATGGGGTAAGAAGACACGCTGAACACGAATATGAAAACCATTTTCTCGCCGGACAAGTAGTTGGTCCGGAATCCGGCCAAAACCGGAAAGTTTGTTAAAAGTAAAAGTTTTGTTTGAAGTTGATTAGATGTTTGATTTAGGGGTAAGAAGGCATGCTGAACAAGAATATGAAAACCATTTTCTTGTCGGACAAGTAGTTCGCCCGGAATCCGGCCAAAACCGGAAAGTTTGTTAAAAGTGGAAATCTTATTTGAAGTTGATTAGACGTTCGATATAGGGGTAAGAAGGCATAGTAAACACGAATATGAAAACTGTTTTTTCGCCAGACAAGAAGTTCGCCCGGAATCCGGCCAAAACCGGAAAGTTTGTTAAAAGTAAAAGTTTTATTTGAAGTTGATTAGATGTCCGATTTAGGGGTAAGACGAGATGCTGAATCCGTATATGGCAATAATTTTTTTGCCTGACATATAGTTCGTCCGGAATCCGGTTGAAACCGGAAAATTTGTGATAAGTTAAATTTGTATTTGAAATTAATTAGATGTTGGAAATAGGGGTAACTAGATACGCTGAGTTCGTTTTTGAGCTTTAGTTTTTCGTCGGACAAGTAGTTCTGGAAATTCCGCCAGAAACCGGAAAATTCGCAGAAGTAAGCCAGGATCGTTTCAATCGACTTATAGGGGTAAACACACAAGCTGAATCCATACCAGAACTTGGTTTTCTTAATGATTAGCTGTTTGGCCTTAATCTGTTTCTAAATTTTAAGAGTATAAATGTTCATGGAGTCTGGCGAAGACCGGATCTGACGAAGACAAAACCTAATTGTCTGGATCAAATATCGAAGTTTTGGGATCCCATCGGAACCTTTGGTCTTGTTTTTATTGTAAAAGAATTCGAGTCTTGTTTTTGGGATCCCAAAACGTCAGTGACGGATACCTATGACATCGCAAAAAGTTGTCCGTCCGTCCGTCTGTCCGTCTGTACGGTCTGTAACTTTCGAAGGGAATGAGATATTTTGATGAAACATGGTGTGAGGATTCTTTGGGTCAAGAGTAAGGTCAAGTTCGTAGATGGGCTCTCTAGCCCTATATTTAGGGGTGGGGGAGGGGGTTTAAATTAAGGGGCAAACCAAATATTTTGAAACAGCTGATGTGATAGTCGATTATGGGGTAAGAAGACATGCTGAACACGATGGTGAAAACCATTTTCTCACCGGACGATTAGTTCGCCCGGAATCCGGCCAAAACCGGAAAGTCTGTTAAAAGTAAAAGTTTTATTTGAAGTTGATTAGATGTTCGATTTAGGGGTAAGATGACATGCTGAACACGATGGTGAAAACCATTTTCTCGCCAGACAAATAGTTCGCCCGGAATCCGGCCAAAACCGGAAATTTTGTTAAAAATAAAAGTTTTATTTTAAGTTGATTAGAGGTTTGATTTAGGGGTAAGAAGACATGCTGAACACGATGGTGAAAACCATATTCTTGCCGGGCAAGTAGTTCGCCCAGAATCCGGTCAAAACCGGAAAGTTTGTTAAAAGTAACAGTTTTATTGGAAGTTGATTAGACGTTCGATTAAGGGATAAGAAGAACTTTTTTTCTACCCGGATAACTTGTTCGCTCGGAATCCGGCCAAAACCGGAAATTTGGCAGAAGTAAAGCAGGAAGTTTCGATCAGTATCGTCAAAATAGATATGGCTTATAGCGGTATATCTGAACTTGGTTTTCTCAGATGATTAGCCTGGCGAAGACTGGATCTGGCGAAGACAAGACCCGATTGTCTGGATCAATCATTACATTTTTGGGATCCCATCGAAACCTTTGGTCTTGTTGTTTTTGCCACCACAGTAGATGTGCCCTATGGCAGAAGGGCACCTCTCGGCGTGGGTTGTGCTGTTTTTATGGCACTTGCAGCCTCTGGCTCAAGTGCCATATATCCGTCTGTCGGTCGGTCGGTCGGTCGGTCTGTCTATCCGAATATTTTTTGTCCCACATGTTCGAGTTAGGGTACTTCCAGATGTGTTAGGACGATGAAACTTGGCAGGAAAATCAGGGACCCGACCAAACTAACATGGAAATAATCAGTTTCCCGATCCGACCATCTGGGGGGGAGTGGTGGGCCGGGGAATTCTGAGAATTAAGTAGTTTTTGTCACACTTTTTCGAGTTGGGGTACTTCCAGATGTGCTAGGACGATGAAACTTGGCAGGAGCATCAGGGACCCGACCGGACTAACCTGGAAATAATCAGTATCCCAATCCGACCACCTGGGGGGGAGTGGAGGGCTGGGGAATCCGGAAAACTGGAGTAGTGTGTAACTTTCGAACGGGTGATCGGATTGGAATGAAACTTAATAACGGAATAAATGGCATACCTCTGATGTCCCATCTGAAGTCCGGACCGGATTCGACAGCTATGGGGGAGTTGGGGGGGGAGACCGGAAATCTCGAGAAACGATCAGAATTGAGGGATCGGAGTGAAACTTGCTGTGAAGAACAAGCATTTGCTCCAGATAAATCGTTTATACATTTGGACTGGATCCGGACACTAGGGGGGGGGGGGGGCTGGAGGGGAGTTTCCCGGAATTCCGGTAATGGCGGTTTTGGGGATTTTCACGACGAAACTTGGGAGGCGAATCAGGGACCCGATCAAACTGACTTATAAATAAAAATTTACATGATCCGATAGTCGTAGGGGGAGTAGCGGGAGGGGGAATCCGGAATACTGAGTCATGCGTAACTTTGGAACGGTTGATCGGATTTGAGTGAAATTTGATAATTGATCAGAGGACATGTCTCTGGTGACCTTTGTCATGTCCAGACCGGATTCGACAACAATGGGGGGGGAATACGTGACCGGCTCAGACTGCGGAGATCGGGATCGAACTTTGTGGGAATAATAAAGAGATGCTCTGGATAAATCACTTACAGAACCGGATTGGCTTCGGTGACTGTGGGGGAGTTTGAGGGGGGGTCCGGAATTCCGGTGATCGCGATTTAAGGTACTTCCAGATGTGCTAGCACGATCGAACTGGGCTGGAATATTAGAGATTCGACAAGATTGGCTCAGAAATCGCCACTTTCCAAATCCGACATTCCTTAAAGTACCAATCTTGACCGCAAATTTAGAAAAATACTTTTAAGCAAATTATACATTTTCATGATCCCCATGAGCCCATTATCATTTTTGCCTCAAGGGTTTTGCTTACAAATGAAGTTGTAGCTCCCTGAAAGTGCGCATCTGAACCGCAAGGTCGAAAACTACTTTTTTTCAACAAACGATACATCTCAACCCATGATCATTTGTGCCACAAGGCTTTTGCTTAAAAATTTATTTTATCACCCTTAAAGTGCACATTTTAACCGAAAAGTGAAAAAAAAACTTTTTACCAAACGGTGTATATCAATGATCCCTAAGGGCCTGTGATCGTTTTGTCTCAATAGTTTTTCTTACAGATGAATTTCTAGCGCCTATAAAGTGCGTATCATTACAGCCAAGTTCTAAAAGAAAATACTTTTTTCTCTAGCTCCCTTAAATTGCGCATCTGAACCGCAAAGGTAACCATAAAAGTAGGTTTGATCAACCACTACGTCTCAACCCATGCAAGTGCCATATGAGCTTACAGCTCTTGTTTTGTTTTTTTTTGTTTTGTTTTTTTGTGTTTGACTCGTTTTCATGTTACAATAATCTTTTTGAATGCTTTTCATTGATTTTGATTTTTTTATTGTAAAAAGTAAAGGTGAAAATATTAAGGTAAATGTTAAGTGATATAAATAGAATAGTAAAGATAGTTTTTTTTAAAAAATGGAAGAAAGAAAATTTTGATGTTTAAAGATGTGATGTAAAGGGTAAAATGAGAAATAATGGTAAAAGAGGAAAAAAAAAAAAAAAAAAAAAAAAAAGACCCAACTCCCAGAAAGTCCCCACCCTTCAACCTCTCCCACCAATCCACGAGAGATATAGGAAAAGCTTCATCACGTCGTTTGTAAATATTATTAACCAGTGATTTAGGCTATTTAGTTTGTATGGCACTTGCCCTTCGGCCAAGTGCCATATAGCGACCGCAATTTCTGTCCGTCCGTCGGTCGGTCCGGGTTTTGCTAGTTCGGGCACTTCCACATAAGCTAGGACGATGAAACTTGGCAGGCATATCAGGGACCCTAAGTGATTAAGTTGAAAATAGCAACTTCCCCGATCCGAGCATCGTGGGGGGAGTGGAGGGAGGGGGAATCCGGAATATTTCGGAATTCATAACTTTCGAACGGGTGATCGGATCTTAATGAAACTTGATATTTGGAAAGACCTCGTTCCCCAGACGACGTGATTAAAATCTGGACCGGATCCGGTTACTTTGGGGGGAGCTGGAGGGGGAGCCGGAAATCTTGGGAAACGCTTGGAGTGGAGGGATTGGGATGAAACTTGGTGGGAAGAATAAGCACTAGTCCTAGATACGTGATTGGCATAACCGAACCGGATCCGGTCACTGTGGGGGAGTTAGGTGGGATTCGGATTTCTAGTGATCACGTGAGTTCGGTACATCCTGATGTGCTAGGACGATGAAACTTGGCAGGCGTGTCAGGGACCCGAGCAGATTGACTTGAGAATAGTCGTTTCCTGATCCGATCATCTGGTAGGGGGGGTGGAGGGAGGGGGAGTCCGAAAAGTGAGGTATTTTTAACTTACGAACGGGTGATCGGATCTTAATGAAACTTGATATATAGAAAGATCTCGTGTCTCAGATGCCTCATTTTAAATCCGGACCGGATCCGATGACACTGGGGGGAGTTGAGCGGAGAACCGGAAATCTCGAGAAGCGCTTAGAATCGAGTGTTCGGGATGAAACTTGTTGGGAAGAACAAGCACAGGTCCCAGATACATGAATGGTATAACCGGGCCAGATCCGGTCACTGTGGGAGAGTTGCGGGGGGGGGGGGTCCGAATTTCTAGTGATCCCGCGAGGTCGGTAGGCTACATCCTGATGTGCTAGAACGATGAAAGTTGGCAGGCATGTCAGAGACCCCAACAGACGGACTTGAGAATAGTGGTTTTCTCGATCCTACCATCTGGGGGGAGTGGAGGGAGAGAAATCCGGAAAATATAAATATTTTATAACTTTTTAACGGATGACCGGATCTTAATGAAACTTAATATTTAGAGAGACCTCGTGCCTCCGACGTCCCACTTCAAATCCGGTCGGGATTCGGTGACTTTCGAGAGAGTTGGAGGGGGGACCGGAAAAATTGGGAAACTCTTATAGAGTGGAGGGATCGGGATGAGATTTGGTCGGAAGAACAATTATAAGTCCTAGATACGTCAATAACATAACCGGACCGGATCCGGGCACTGTGCGAAAGTTGGGGGTCCCGGATTTCTGGCAATGTCGCGAGTTCGGTACGTCTTGATATACCGTACTAGGACGATGGAAATTAAACTGACTTGAGAATAGTCGTTTCCCCGATCCGACCATCGGAGGGGAGTGGAGGGATAGGGAATCCGGAATTTAGTGTCGTGCATAACTTTTGAACGGGTGATGGGATATGAATGAAATAGGATCCGATACTTGTGCGGGGGTTGGAGACGGGCACAGGAAATTCGTGAAACACTTGCAGTCGAGGGATTGGATAGGCTACGCTCCGATTCCAGTCGAACCTGCTGGGCGGGAAGAGGAGATGTCAGAGATTCGGATTTTAAGTTTTCAAGTCGTATTCGGCCACAGTAGGGGGAGTCCTGTAAATCTTGTGGCTCGCATATGGGTCAAACGAGTGCAGCGATTTAAATGCAACTTGGAATGTAGAGTAAGCATGTGTCCTAGATGCCATATTTTATTGTCTGAACCGGATCCGACCACGGTGGGGGGGGGGCACCTACCGAAAAACGCCCAGATTCGAGTGAAACTTGGTAGGTGGTGAGTAAAGATGCTTCAGGTGATCCATTCACGAATCGGAGCCGGATTCGGCCGCGGTAGGGGAAGTTGGAGGGAGGTACTAGAAACCGTGGCACGTCTAGGGATCAAACCATTGGGTTTATTGGGATGATACTTGGAAATTACAACAGTCATTTGCCCCAGATGATCAGAGGTTATGCCAGAAATGATCAGACTAGAGTGAAACTGCATATTCTATTTCTAAGTCCGAACCGCATTTTGGATGGCGGGTTTAGTTTGTGTACTATTCTTTAATAAGTTCGTTCACCGTTACCTTTTAGACGTTCTCGTGTACTTTCTTGTACCGCCTACTCGTAACAAGTGCCATATGAGCTCGTAGCTCTTGTTTGTTGTTGATTCATTTTATTGTCGACGATTGGTTTTTACCTGATTAGTTAATTACCTGACGTGAAGCGCAAGTTCGGCGCCATGCGCTGTGATAGTCATTTTTTAAATTAAAGTATCTCTCTCTCTCTCTCATGTTGAACTTCACATACTAAGACACTTTTAATAATCTGAATCCCCTTTGACAGGTCGCAGACACGGCCATCAAGAGCAGCGCCGCCAGCCAGCTCATCCAACACTCAACCCCCGTTGTGGAGCTCCGACCACCCCTCATACCCACCTACATGGGTCCTACCAAACTTCGCCAGTTTCACCGACCACCGCTCAAGAAGATCTCCAGCGGTCCACTGGCCACTATCGGCCACCACCCCGTGCAGCCTCTTATTAAGAACATTAAGAAAATGGCACAACAGAGAGAGCAAGAGCGGTCTGCTGCTGGTGGTGGTGACATATTTTATATGCGTACACTGGAAGACCTCTCGGGAAAAGATGGGGAGATCGTGCTCATGGAATACTGCGAAGAACATCCCCCGCTCATGAGCCAGGTCGGCATGTGTACCCGGATCAAAAACTATTACAAGAGGAAAGTTGGGGTGGATACCGGCCCGCCTGAACTGCCCTATGGCGAACTAGCACTTGCCCATACCTCCCCTTTTCTCGGAACGCTTCACCCCGGACAGTGCATTTCTGCTATTGAGAATAACATGTACCGAGCTCCCCTCTTTACTCACGGAAAAGTGAATACTGACTTTTTGGTCATCCGGACGCGAAATGGGTACTATATTAGAGAATATGATGCCCTCTATACGGTGGGTCAAGAGTGCCCCCTTTATGAAGTGTTTGGTCCGAACTCGAAGCGAGCGAATAATTTTATTCGCGATTTTTTGCAAGTGTTTATTTTTCGGTTGTTTTGGAAGAGTCGGGACAATCCCCGAAGGATTAGAATGGACGATATTAAGAAAGCCTTCCCGTCGCATTCTGAGAGCAGTATTCGAAAGAGGCTGAAGCTATGTGCAGAATTCAGGAGAACCGGTGAGTTCGATTTTTTTTTTTTATTAAACAGTGCGAAGAATATGCCATAGGCAGGAGCATGTTTGACGATGCAAAACGGATACGTCAGCTACATTTTATTAGAGCTATATTTCGGCCCTTCTTGGCAAGGGTCCTCTTCAGGCTCAAACCGATCAAGCTGGAAAATGAGCAGGGGCGTCGCAAGTGGCGGTGAGGGGGTGCAGCTCCTCCCAACTTTTTGAGAATTGTCAGCCTGGCTTTAACTTAAACCTTATATTCGATGCTACAAAAATTGGACAGAAAGGATCTAAACAAGTATCTTTAAAATGTGCCTGAGTTCGGAGTACACAACTTAGGCTGTCGAGGTGATTATGATGTTTTCTTACATTTTCCCTTCTTGAACCAGTCAATAAATACGCTTCCATCTCTCAGGCCTCGACTCGAACTGGTGGGTGTTGAAGCCCGACTTCCGTCTGCAAACAGAAGAAGAACTCCGCGCTCTAGTCTCCCCAGAACAGTGTTGCGCCTTCTTCAGCATGATTGCGTCAGAACAAAGACTTAAGGATGCTGGATATGGAGAGAAGTTCATGCTGACCCAGGATGATGACGATGATGAAGATATGCAGGTGAAGATGGACGATGAAATCAAAGTGGCGCCGTGGAATACAACTAAAGCGTATATCCATGCGATGAAGAACAAGTGTCTGCTTCAGCTTTTAGGTAAATTAGCATCTCGGCCTGATAGTATAGCCGACAAGATGGTGTATTGCTTTTTGAGTCTTCCCTTTTCAACACCTCACCGCGTCAGCACGTTGCAGTGCCGGAACAAAATCTGTAGAGGTTCCTAGACAGCTGGACCCCCTTGCTGAAGAGAGCCGGCAAGATGGTGTATTGCCTTTTGAATCTTCCCTTCTCAAGACATCACCGCGAAAGCACGTTCGCAGTGCCGGAATAAAATTTGTAGAGGTTCCTAGGCAGCCGAGGCCCCCTTGCAAACTAACTCTTTGTAGTGCTAAGTACAATCACTAATGCGTTGTCTTTAACCATGTCTATTGTACATTCCATATAAGGTAGCTTGATTGTAACTACCTTTTAAAGGGCCCATCTTACTTGCTGCTCCTTCAGTATTATCCCTAGCTCCTTATGGGATTATAAGCCCAAGAAATCGACGCCCTTTGCCATTGCTTCGTATTTGGAACTCATCTTTATCTTTCTAATTAATAATTCGTTTAATTCCATATTATCTTTTTACAAAAATAGTGGTGGATTGTCATACATGGTCAACAGTCATAAATAATCACATATGTGTTACAGTTTTAAAATAAAATCCTATAACAACATATACAAAGCATGTCAGTTTAAATTCAGAATTCCAATCCGTTAAAATGCTTTACAAAATAGGGAGCAAATTACTTCAGATAACGCTCCGTAGATTTTACGTGCGGTTTCGTCAGTTGTAACTTTGGTGCGTCTGTGCTACGGTTTCCTTAACTTGCAGATTTGTAGTCACAGGGTGTAAAATGGACCGGTGCACATCCGAGGCCAGACATTTTTGCCAATTTCACTAGGAGCTCGTGTCTCCTATCAGAGAGGGTTTGCAGACGCAATGTCACTAGGTTTTTCTTCGTATAGGACTCGTATTTCTGTCCAAGAATGATACAGCAAGCTCTCTTCTGAATCCCTTCTACCTTCTCGCTTTGCTGAACTGTGAGTCCAGCATGCCACACGGCACAGGCGTACTCCATCACAGGTCGGACGTAAGTTTTATAGCAGGTTGCAAGATCACCAGTAGAGAGACTAAATCTCTTTATGCTTGCAAAGGATTTGAGCAGAAATGACCCTTTTTTACGAGGTTTTTCACACGGTCATCCCATTTTAAGTTGCTTTTAATAGTGATGCCGACGATTATCGTAGAGCTGGCCACAAGGCATTGTGTCTCGTCTTCGAGGGGAGGAGGAGTTTTATCCTTCCTCTCTCTCCTTTCTCCCACTTTTGTCTGTATATCATTGTGTGTTTTCTGTATAGGACCGGCCGATCCGACTGGCTGTGGTGAAGGTTTCTCATACGTTCGCGTCCCTAATAAGCCACAGGTCAACAAAGAAGAAATTGAGCAGCAACCGAAGCGAATCGTTTCTGGAACTACGGCGGATTTGCGACGTCTTCCACTGAACGAAGCACGTGCCATCTTGCGGAAGTTTGGCGTACCTGAAGACGAGATCAAAAAACTATCCCGATGGGAGGTAAGTAACGACGATGTGAATTTGGCAGCACACATAGAAACCCCCTCGTTAGGAGGCCTGGGAAACCCCCCACTGCTACTGGAGTACCCTAGAGCAATAGAGTCGACTACCGCATGCGTTTTGGGGCGTTACGTCGATACTGCATTAAAGGCCAACGCGCACTACAAAACTACTTTAAAACTTTCGCTGTGCTTACAGCAAATTACAGTTTTCTTCGACTGTTTTTTGCCTCTTTTCATGTCTCTTTTCATGGATGATAAACCTGGGAAAATTTGCATAACCGGTCTTTTGACGAATAAGGCATCTCGGAAACAATGATCGGGGTCGGGATACGTCACGCAAAGAGAACAAATTTGGCAAGCGTGATCATCAGTGTATTGCTAATAGAGGAGATAGGATACACTTATGAAGAACATAATCTCAAGAACAAGAATGGATGGAAGTACTTGGGAAGTATAATTAATTACTATCAGGTTTTCAACTACATAGAATTATTGGTTCCGTTGATTTTTGGCACAGGCAGTTGCGATGTGCTGCTTCGAATGCCAGAATTTGAAACCTACGCAGGGGCAACCAAGTGAATCGCTTCTCCTCCACTCTACCCCACCAACCATGCCTTTTTCAGGTCATCGACGTCGTCCGGACTTTATCAACAGAAAAGGCTAAAGCCGGCGAGGAAGGGATGGACATGTTTTCCAGAGGCAATCGATTCTCAATCGCCGAACATCAAGAAAGGTACAAAGAAGAATGTCAGCGAATTTTTGAGCTTCAGATCAGAGTTCTTGGTTCGGAGGAAATCTTGTCGACAGACGAAGGAGAGAGTTCTGAAGAAGAAGAACTTTCAGATCTTGAGGAAATGGGTGAGTAAATATGGGCCCAAGTTTCTTATAGGACCCGCTTCTTTATGGGATCTATCCTGTCGTAGAATGGTTGATTTTAATTATTTTTTTATTTTTATTCCCTTACACGAGCAAATCACAATATTCGCGATTGCAACCATTTTCAGAAGGAGCCGAAACTGTTAGGACGCGGATTTTTGGTCGCGTGACAAAAATCTGTCCTGGTGACACGAAAACGCATGACGTAGGAACATGGCTTAAATTACTGTAAATGGCACTTCGAGCGAGATAAAATGTGTTCGGGTTGATCCTCTTGTGGAGTCTCTCACTGGTTTGTAGCTTGGTTGGTAGGTGTTGTTGTTGCTCACTGGCATCCTAGGCTGATTGTCTACTTCTAGGGGTTAGGAGGAAGTATGTGAGAAGGCGGTCAAGTCCGATTGGTCATGTGTGGAAGTATGGGTGAGAATGGTGTACACTTGATGTGTGAATGTAAAAAACGGATGGATTGAGGGAAGAAATGTTTGGAGGAGGAGTGTACGCATCCCTACCCTTAGTTGCAAATCAAGATGCAAAAGGTTGCACGACAGCCGGTAGCTCATGACTCTTTTAAAATCTTACCCCACCCGCCTCCAGGTGGCTACAGGTCTTTGAAAATAAACGGAGTTGACGGTAGGGGCTTAGCAATAAAGTCTTTGTATGAGGATTTCAACTCAGTTGAATTCAGTTTATTTACAGACGAAGCCGAACATTGGAAAATCCTGTTCCTGTTCGACGAAAACCTGGCAACAAGACGACTTATCAGATAAGGACAAACTGCAGAGCATATCCAGTCACTGGCGGTCTGTCACCATACACGCTAGTTGTTAAAGTTAGCGCGCGCTATTTAGTTGTAAAACAATTACTATTCCACAATTTCAAATTATCCTTTTTTCAGGTAAGAACATCGAAAGCATGCTCGTCAACAAGAAATCCCACGCCCAGCTTTCCCTCGAACGCGAAGAGCAAGAGCGTCGCGAGCTCCAGCGCATGATTCTCGGCGAACTTGAACCAGATTCGAAAAAGAAAAGCAAGAAGGACGGCAACGATGACCTCGGACAAACTTTGAGTAGTCATCCAAACCGAATTCTCAAGATCTACCGTACTTTCAAGACCGAAGACGGTCGAGAGTACGTCCGCGCGGAGACTGTGAGAAAGCCCATCGTCATCGACACCTATGCCAAGATTCGTCAGACGAAAGACGACTCGTTCATCCGACAGTTCGCCGCTCCTGATGACAATCACAAAGAGGGTCTTAAGAAAGAGAAGAGGCGACTTCAAGAACAACTTCGGCGGGAAAAGCGGAAGACGTCAGACAAAGAAGTTGTGGTGTCTCCAGTGAAAAAACTGAAAAAGCCCAAAATGGATTCCAAAGTTAAGTGTAGCACGTGCGGTCGGACCGGTCATATGAGAACGAATAAGGCATGTCCGATGTATCAAGGTGGGGGGAAGCAGTCGATCAACGTGGCTATGACGGAAGAGCAAGAAGAAGATATGGAGAAGGCTTTAGACGAGGATGAAGCTTTGGTAAACGTTGAAGGTGCGTAAAAATAAGAATACATAAGGTTCTTAGGAGAACAGATCCCTTCCCTGACCAATTAGCAATTTTTGAAGCTGAGGCGGAGATTTGCTAAAATAATTTTTAAGGCTAAGCTGGGCGGCGAAGTGTTTTTTTATTATGTTACGTGAAAGAAGTCTGCTGTTAATTTCTTTATTGGCGATATGCTACTAAGGGCGTGACATTGGGCGAGTATGAAGGGTCGGGAGCTTTACTACTCCCATCCCTTGGCTTGTACGTGTAGCATGAATAACCCTTATGATATAGTAGCTATTTCTGTTTAATCACTGTAAATGGATATAGTAAAACCTGTTGAAGTGGCGCCTCAAAAAGCCTAGTCTTATCGGTAATGCTCGCGGTAAAAAAAAAAAAAAAAAAAAAAAAAAATGATTCCGAGGTTGCGTACGGAAAGTTAAGTGTAGCTAGCCATACGATTCAGTTATATCTGTGTTATTTTATTTTGTTAAAAGCAAAGTTGCAAACCATGTTGTGCATTGTGTTGTCCGAAATGTAACACCCAAAGACTTATGAGACTTCTAAGATTGTCAAAAGCCGTTTGTCTGTACAATCAACAAGAATCTCCACCCTTCTCTGTCGTTTCACTTATCAACCCATTGGCTATAAATTTCTGACAGTTCGAGTTTTCATTGGTTTCAGGTTTGACACAAAATATTTGAATATTACACCTTGAAATGTGACAAGGCGCCATAAGGTGAACAAACATTGGTATATCTCATAAACGTAAACCATATTTATGACAATAAGTACTACCCATTATTTGAACTATTCCAGTTCACTTCTGGTTGACCTTCTTTCCTCGAACTTACCTTCACGAACTCCCCCAGCCATCGCCTCTCCAATTCCTAAGCAACGACCCCTTCCCGATTTCACTAATCCCTCACACTTTCCCATAATTCAGCTAATTACACAAATATTTGTTTGTTATATCCGTAGACATGATAAGATTCACAGACTTCCTAATGCTCGCCGGCAGGTTAATCCATACCATGTGTGGGAATTTCTATGCTTTTGTGTTTTCCCAAGGTTTAAAGGAACAGAAAACTTGACTCAAACTTGACTCGGGGAGCTAGCTGACATATCAAGAATGTTCCCTGAGTTGATATTGAGAGTAAGAAAAATTCTCGTTACGACCATTGCAGTTTCTGGGCAGTTTCCGAGAATTCGACTTTTGAGTTGGTAAAAAAAAAAAAGCAATAAGGTTTGTGTGCCGGGACTAGGAATCGAACGCATGACCTCTTGCCGGTGTGTCTTTAGTCGTTAGTCTACATGTACAAAGGCGAACTTTTACAGTGCATAAGGGGCAAGGGTTTGCCAGCTAGCTTTGGGAACACTAAGGAGGGGGTTCGAGATAACAAAGAAGAGGGGCCTGTCTACAATAAGTCCCTGTATATTTATCTAACCCCCCCAGGTCGGTTTGATGGCCGAAAGTTGCGTAGTCAACTTTTCTGTGCCTTTAAGGCTGTTATACATTAGGTACACTAACTATCGTCGCTGTCCCTTGAGTAATCGCTGGTTTTTTCTGCGTCTTTACCCAGTTTTCTCTCTTTTCAGGTACGAAGGTCAAACTGTCCAGCAAGGTCTTGAAGCATGCTGAAGAGGTCAAACGCAAATCTCTCCTCCTTAAAGTACCCAAGGAAGCCATCAAGCGCAAGCGTCGTGGCGGCGGCAATGGGGCTGATGATTACCTGAAGCGCCGCGAGAAGGGCACCCACAGGAAGCGCGCCGATCCTCTTGTCACCATGGCCTCCGTGCTGGAAGAAATCTTGAACGAAATGCGCGATCTCCCAGACACCCAACCTTTCCTTTTCCCCGTCAATGCTAAAACTGTACTTGATTACTACACCATTGTACAAAACCCGATGGATCTGCAAACCATGCGCGAAAAAGTGCGAGCCAAGTCCTACCACAGTCGAGAAGAGTTCCTTGCAGATGTCACTTTGATCGTTGAGAATTCAAATCGTTACAACGGCCCGAATCACCTCTATACGCTGACTTCAAAGAGTATACTAGAGCTCTGCATCCAGAGGTTCAAGGAGAAAGAAGACAAGTTGATACGAATTGAGAAAGCGATCAACCCCTTACTTGATGATAATGATCAGGTGGCATTCACGTATATTCTGGAGAATATTCTGAATACGAGAATAACAGCCCTTCCCGAGTCGGGACCTTTCTTGAAGCCTGTCAGTAGAAAGTCGGTGAAGGACTATTACGAGTTGGTCAAGGAGCCGATGGATTTGGAGACGGTCGCCAAGAGAGTCAAAGGTGAGACTCGCTTTTGTTCAACATAATTACGGGCTTTTGATGTTTCTTTGAACCATGTTTGACTACTAAACTTCCTCAAGGCTTTCTAATAAACCTGCCGTGTTATGTATCTTATACCTTTGGGCGCAAAAGAACTGAAAGACACGCCGAGCTGTATTTAACACGCCGCTCGTTGCAGGAGCATAGCTTATAGTGGTAAAGGAAGGTCCCACACATGCATGTAGGATGTCACTGACAGCGTGGAGTTTTGGAAAAACTATAATACGAAGCAACAGAAAAGGCTTTCGCCTCTAAATAACTCTAAGAAATTTTTGCAGAGTTATAAATCCCATCAGTAATGCATTGTAATCGATTCAGCATTAACCACGTCTTCGTAAGGCTGTTATATTAATGTTAAGCCAACCCTAGTCTTTATCTAATTTTAGCAAGCCTAAAGCTGCTTCCGCAATGAGAATTACTAATTGAAAACCAACTCTTGCCTGCGGGGACTTACTCAAGTCATTGTAAATGTGAAGCCAGCGTGAAAGACTGTTAGTCATTGAGCAAAACAAAGTCATAGAAGATTTAATTCGTCCTATTTTTTGTTCTTAGTTTTGGGTTATATACAATTAAGTAAACAACAAACTAATTATGTTTTGTCATTTCTATTTTCTTATACCGTTTGCTTTTTTCCAGCCAACAAGTACCACAGCCGCGAGGACTTCCTCCATGACATCGAACAACTCGTCAAAAACAGCCTCATCTACAACGGCGAAGCACACCCCGTCACAGCCAAAGCTCGGAAGCTCTTCGACACGGCCGTTACCAGTCTCTCGGAATTCGGGGACACGCTCGAGCAGCTCGAAGCAGGCATGAGTGCCGCTCAAGCCCGCGCTCTAGAGCAGTCAGACGGAGAATGGGAGGATGATCAGGATGAAAGGGGGAGTTTAGTAGACAGCTCAGCTAGCGCTTCCAGGGGTCGGGGTAGAGGACGGGGTGGACGCGGGCGTGGCGCAGCAGGAGCGACCAAACGCGGAAGACCGAGGAAGTCAACAGGTGGCGGGGAAGATGTGCTGCAACAAGGTTAGTGTGCTAATCCGCTCTCGGGTGCAGTGGAGATACCTACCGATTTTGTGGGGTGCTCCACTGCATCATAATGGACTTAAGATCCAAATTCATTTATTTACGAAAACCGCATAAAGTCGTTGCTAAAACGGATACGTCAGCTACGATGCTTTCGTAACAAACTTTCGGCCCTTCTTGGCAAGGTTCCTGGTCAGGCTGTTGAACATCAGGGACTAGAAGAAACGAACCTGCTTCTGTGCCAACTATATTTTTTCTTGTCAGACAATAAACATTCAACAAGCAACAACGAATAGTAACTGAAATGTTAATCCACATAATACAAATTAAGTCTTGGAGATGTGCCACTGCACCAAAGAAGGCGCGAAACTTCGTTCGTAATGCGCGTGTGGTGGGGCAAACGGCTGTAATGTTGGAACGGATTACCCTGGGTCACGGATTACCCCCACTCAAACACCTGTGGTTTTTAAATGAAAGCAATAATTTTCTCAGTGTTTGATAACCTGTTCATCATTAGTCTTTTTTCTTTTTTTTTATAACCGCTACCTACACAACCGCTAGATAGGATTCCATATCTTCAATGTCGTACCATCGACGGTCCAAGTATCAGTCTGTGAGTTTCTTGCGTTTGGCGTAGAAAAAGGCTCCCAACTGTCTCGGTCTAATCGAATGGAAAAGTATCTGAGTGGGCTTTATTTTCATGCACACTCTACAACAGACATCCCAGTGACCGGCTTAGATCAGTGTAGTTTTGAAAACCCCAAGGGCCATATACTCAAGAAAACTAACTTAAACACACAAACATCTCCTTCTTTCCAAACTTTCATCAGTATAAACCCCCACTCAAGTAGTATTCATGGTTCGGTTTACAATACGGAGTATGCCAGGAAGCAACAAAAAACCTTATCTAGCCAACATGTGTTCTGAATTGTATATATATAGGATAAGTGTTAAATAATTTATTTTGATAAATACATTGAAAAGTGAGCATCACCCAGGAAGGAATAAAGAAAGGAAATGAGAGTGGAAATTGGATTGAGCCAATATGGAGTATATTGGCAAAGACGTACGACGTCTTTGTCCAACCCCCAAAAATCTTAGAAAGTTTGACAAGGCCAGACGGCCGCAGTTCAAGATTATTAATGTGACGAGGCGAGAAAGCCGCAAAAGAAGTGAACAAAGTTTAAGAGGATACGCACGTATACGGGCGATTGATTCGCCCAAACGTCAACCTTCAAACAACAACAAGTGCGCAAGCGCTCAGACGTGGAGTGTGAAAGTAAAATGTTTATCATATTTTATATACAAACAGCGTTAAAACCAAGACATTTCACATCCCCAATAACCAAACAAGTATTGGAATAACCTTATTTGTAATCATCCCACTTTAAAAGCTTTAAATGTAAACAAACCGCAAGTATAAATCCAAAGAGATCTTGCAAGAACAGCACGAGTTCTAACACTGGATCAGAGAATCAGAACACTCAGTCTGAATGGTCTGCCAGCCAGTCCGACCCTTTACACCTCTTTTCCATTAGCAAGGTAATAAAACGAGTGCAATAACGAAATCGTAGCAGCCTAATACCCCCGTTGTCACAATTCATTAAGAACGGCATATCATCGATCATATGACAACACCGTAAAATTTCCAGCCGTTCATTAAAGATACGTCGCGTCGTCTTATTTGTTGCATCTCTAGACCCAAATACCCTCGACTATACCAGCTTAGAGTTTGATTCCAGTCACGGGCCAAAAACTTGACTCATGGGAAAATTGGGCCCACTTGCCCATGAACGGGGAGGGTAGGGGCCAGGGGGTGGTTCAACTCTACATATAAATCCCCAACCCTATGATCCAAAAGCACAAAGGAATTTCATCGCTCTATCTCCATTTATTGTCAAGTTGAAATCATTAAAAAATGGGCAAGTGGGCCCAATTGCCCCTGAACCAAGTGGGGGTGGGGTTGGGGACCCGCAAAAATGAAAAAGAGACCCCAATACTCACAAACCTACCAAGTTTCAACTTGATAACTGATGATTCCTGTCACGGGTAACGAACTTTACTCCTGGGCAATCTGGGCCCATTTTCCCATGAACGTGGTGGGTGGGGGAGGTGAAACTTTAAAAGTAATTTCCCAGCCCTAGGGTCTACATGTACAAGGAATTTCATCGTCTTTTGTCCAACTCTGGTCAAGTTATGAACATTATTCACTGGGCAATCTGGGCCCATTTGCCCCTCAACCGGGTGGGTGTGGGGGGTGGGACCCTCAAAAGGCACAACTAGACCCCAATACACACAAGTGTACCAAGTTTGAACTTGATACTTGCACTGGTTCACTAGTTATGAGCTCCACAAAATATGGTGAAAACCGAAAACCGAAAGCTGCTAGAGCGCTCGCAAGAGTGGATTGTTCCAAGGAACACTCCACTAACAACCTTATCTAAATAAATTTCTCTTAAATCTGAAAGCACCAGAACCTATGAAAATGGTCCAAATCTTCTCCTCCCTCCTTACCACACTGCCTCTCTCAAAAATCTATTTGATCGTTATATCGGCAATGACATCTTCCTTTTTCGTCTTACAGATTTGCAGTTCAGTTCTGAGAGCGAGGATGATGACGATGAAGATTTTGAAGCTGTCGGTGAAGCGGACATCTCAGCCGATAATCTGGGAGTCCTGGCCGTTGGAGAATCCTCAACGTCGCTCTACAGAGAAGAAGAAAGCCTCGGAGGTAATATAATTTACGACTAATCTTTGTCGCCGATTTCGTATCGTTTTATGCGCTAGTCTAGTAGTACTTGCCGTCATTTAATGATCCTGTAAAGCTCGAATTTCTACATGCAGATGGCGACCGGGTTTATTGCGGAGCGAAGATTCACGATTCGACCATTTTTGGGAAGTCATAAAGTGTTTAATAATAGCTTATTGGCCCTACAAAAAATACGTGCCCAAACATAAAACACGACAACACTTATTAGTGTTGTCGTCATCACTTACGATCACTTACGATTAATTTGTTAATGCTCCAGTTTAAAATTCACTTGTTTTTGTTATTTTTACTTTATCATTGGTTCCAAGAATATGCGGGAACTTCAATACATATCCGCTAATAAAAAGCCCCCGGAGGTCCAAAAATTGCTTGCATATTTTTAGAAAATAGCACACGTCCTTTATTTCATTACGGAAAGGGCAATAACGCGTAATATATCGATTCTTTTTTTTTCCTGTTAGACCGGCTACGCAATGGAAATCATTTTGCCTGGAGCTGAAAGCACAGCCGTAGGGTATTCTCGTCTAATATAACTTAAAATCGGGACCAAACGTTAACTTTTCTTCATTGTATTGCGTTCGAGTTTCTGACTTACGCATTCATTCATACCACTCCTGGACGCTCGTCTGCCATATTTGAAAATTTGCCAATTTTATTTTTCACACGGCAAGTTAGATAGATAGACAGATATCGCTTTTATTCTTCTCGAACTATCGTGCTAAAATCCAAATTTGTCGAAATCGTCAGTATATATTATACGCCCGCATGGCGATGCCAAAATTGCCTTTTTGTGAGGATTTGGCTAAAGGATCGGTCGGACCTGTAATGCCAATGCAACCTACTTCCGTAATCACTCTGCCCATTCTTAAACCCGGCGACCCGGATTTTATACGGTACATTTCAACCCCCTAATGACACCTCACTGACACACTATCCGTGTTTTTGCTAGAAGTCAACGGGTCTGGGCCGTATCCAGGGGGTTAGGGGGTCCCCCCCCCCCCCGAAACATGCAAAAATAGTCGTTTTTTGTAGGGTTGGACCAAGTTCGAACCAAATTCGATTTTGTATTAAAAGTTTGAAGCCTTTAAAGTTTAACCGAAAAGGGCTAGGATAGGACAATCTAGTTACCCATCACCTATTCACTTAAATTGGCTTGAAGACCCGCTGAAAATGAGTTACTTCGTTGTTTCGCTGTTCACGAATAATCGATTTTCAAATAGTGGAATTTTCGTGTGATCTGTGGTGCCTCTATGCGCTTGTATTTTTGTTGTATGCCTTACGAGAAAGATTGATCATTTTTTTTTTCAGGGCTGCAGGCACTAAGTAATCTTCACCAATCTCAGCACTGCCCACTGAAAAGCCGCATTTGTTTTGAGATTAAAATTTCCCGCGTTATAGTAGAATTTACGCTGTGAGGACGGCCGGAGATATTCTGAGCCTCATAACTAGAGCAGATAGTGGAAAATCCAAAAATCCCTTTGCAGAATCCAAACAATTCAGTGTATCCAATTAAATGACACACAAATAAGTTGGCTTTTCAGTTAAACTTTAAGCTCTCATATCTGATCGAACTTGTCTACAAATCTGTGATTATACATTAAAGGGGGCAAGAAAAACGTTTCCAGTCGTTTACGGGCTCAGGATAGTTACCGAACGTCGATAATTCAGTCTCAAAGTCCTATACCTCACAATTTTAAATTATTTGTTCAAGCTCCTTTCCTTTTTCGTCGCTAGGGTGTAATCTCTCTGTATGCATACCCAGCAATAGGAGAGCCACCCTCATGGTCAGCCTCAGGGGTAGCCTACTATATATCAATCAATCAATCACATTTATTTCCAAATAGCTCAAAAATAAAGCTAGAGTAGGAAAAAAACAACAACAATATTTACAAAACACAAAAGCGGAACAGTTTACTAATACACTTACAAAATTTTACCAGAAATAAATGACGGAACGAAACTATGTAAAAATTGGGAAGATGGGGATATGGAGAAAATTGATTGCCAGTGTTCCTCTCAGAAAGACGCACAGACGACGGGAGGGGAGGGGGGAATAGACGGACGTCTGAGGACAACACATTAATTTATACGGTTTCCGCAAGTAAAAGCGTGGTAAGCAGCATCCATTCTTAGAAATCAGTAGTGCCTGTCACATTACCCATGGTTTCATTGAGATGCAGGACGACGCTGTCCTCCTTTCACTGTTCTTGGTCAGAATAGAATAGTTCGTATTTGTAACTCTAGCGTTCTTATCATATCATTTTGCAGTCGATCCGGTTAAAGAAGAGTCGATGGACATCGATATCGACAACTACGACCCGGCGGCTGAACTGCTTGCCGGCAGCTTAAAGCCGAATAACCCTGAGACGGAAACAGAGGCGCGGAATATTAAAGAAGACCTCGAGATAAGTGATTCCGATGAAGATCCTCTGAAGATTGCCAAAACTGAAGAAGACGATGAGGACGGACTGTGGTTTTGAAATGTTTCGATTTTATTTATTTTATTCCAAGGAAATTATTTTGTATGTTAAAGTTTAACCGAAAAGGGCTGAGACACGACAGTCTAGTTACCAATCACTCATTCACAGGATTGAAGATCGTTTTTCGTTTTCGAATCGTTGCTTCGCTATTCACTTTCCTTTCGGATTCGTATTACCTCTATACCTTTATCCTTGGATATTTAGCAACTAAAACGGCAAACCATTCCTAGAGAATATATTAATAAATAAAAAGAATACTGGAAATGGCAGATTGCCAGTCTGGTATTTGCAATCGCCTGATATTTGATTCCTTTGCCACGAACTCATCTCGATCAGAGGGAGAGGCCGAAAAATCACATTGTTCTAAAAAACTTCGCCTGCGGCGATTAATTTAACTTGTTCTGGGTTCAGCCGTTGGAATCTTCGAACATTTTTCCAGACAAAAAGGCAGATTTAAAACATTTCGCCTGCGGCGAATAATTTAACTTGTTCTGTGTACAATCGTTGGAAACTTCAGTTTTTAGCTAAAGCTGCAATGAAAACCCGAATATTTGAATTTAAGGCGTTTTTTGTCGGCACGTTTTTTAGTCCGTCGGCACAAACTGGACGTCCCCCCCCCCCCAAAGGTAAAAGGCTAGTGACGCCCCTGTCGGTAGGTGGTAGACAGGGGCGTCCCGAGGGGGGGTGTCGGGGGGGTGCTGCACCCCCCCCAGAAGGCTTGTGGAAAAAAATTCCGGTAAATTTTGACTGGTGCGGCGAAGCCGCGCCAGTTAATAATTATAAAATTCACCTCAACTTGATTTTTAGTGATTCTTCCGGATCATTGCTCGGGGAACCTACCGGAATTTTGCTCAGGGAATGTACCGGAATTTTGCTGAAGGAAACTACCGGAACTTGTCTCAGGGAATTTACTGGAGGCTGGATCAGGGGATCTACCGGATTTTGACCCACGGAATTTACTAGAATTTTTGAATCTACCGGATCATTGCTCAGGGAACCTACCGGAATTTTGCTTAGGCAATCTACTGAAATCTTGCTCTCAGGGAACTTACTGGAGGCTGATCAGGAGATCTATCGGACCTTGACCCACGGAACCTACCGGAATTTTGCTCAGGGAATCTCTCGAAATCTTGCACAAGGAATCTACCGGAACTTGTCTAAGGGAATTTACTGTAGGCTCGATCAGGGAATCTACCGGAATTTGCTCCACTGAATCTACCCGAAGTTAGCTCAGGGAATCTGCCAGAAGTTGGCTGTTTACCGGATAAGTGTAGACCAATAGCTTGCCAAGATGACCCTGGCACTCAACTTAGCACAGTGATTCTTGCAGACAGACAACACAGCATATCATTCATCGGGTGATTCCGGTAATCTCCTAAGTTTATGAAACTTTCAAGAATTAGGCAACCTACTGAAATTTTCATCATTCCCAACTACAAATACTGTTCAAGGAATAATATCACAGTACTGTCTACTCCAGTTTCGACAGCTTTCTCGATTCCTTTCCGGTGATAAGCCGACGATAAACGAGTTAGCTTTGTTCCGGCATGATCTCGAAAATAGCCAGGAGAGCCTCGAAACAAACCAAAAGTTTGATATATTTGAAGTCTTTCCTGAGTTGAAAGATGTCTTACCACTAAAATGGAAAGTGTTCATGTCGGCTAAGACAATTCCTGTTACCTCATTAAAAGGGAAAAGGAAGAGAGATTCTCCGCGTCTGGATGATTTTTCTTTGTCAGGCAAGCAGCACACACTCCGAACGTTATTAGCAGAGCGGTATATTCAAATATCAGATTTGAAAATAAGCTGCCTTTTCAGTTAAACTTAACAAACCTATTTTTGTTGATGTTTGTAACACGTAGTTGAAGTCAGAATCTCAGAACACAACAATATTCTAGAGTTTCTGCAGAGGTTCACTACGGAGAATTTCTGGGAAAAAAAACTCGAAAAATTCCAGTAAAAAACTTTGAAAAATTCCGGTAAAACTTTGAAAAATTCCGGTAAATTTCTGGAGCTGCACCCCCCCTATCAGGAAGGTGTCGGGACGCCCCTGGTGGTAGATGCACACCATACGGCTTACCAACAAAACGTCCCCATGACAAAACAATCCCTGGCGAAACGTCCCCAAGCATAGATTTCTAAGTTCGCCTCGATCTTCAGGTGCATTATCGAGGTGAAACAACTTCAGAGTGTGCATTACAGATGTGGGAACATTCCTTATAAGCAGGAAAGATCGGACATAGGACCGGTTGCTTCATAAATGTTTTGTTTAAAGGAACAGAAAACTTGACTCAAACTTGACTCGGGGAGCTAGCTAACATATCAAGAATGTACCCTGAGTCGATATTGAGAGTAAGAAAAATTCTCGTTACGACCATTGCAGTTTCCGGGCAGTTTCCGAGAATTCGACTTTTGAGCAAAAGGTTTGCAAAAGCAAAAGGTTTGTGTGCCACGACTAGGAATCGAACCCCGGCCGTCTTGTCGGGGAGGTTGTTAGTCTGTAGTCTACATGTAAAAAGGCGAACTTTTATAGTACATAAGTGCATAAGGGGCAAGGGCCTGCCAGCTAGCTTTGGGAACACTAAGGAGGAGGAGGGGGTTCGAGACGGTTAGAGATAACAAAGAAGGGGGCCTGTCGACAATAAGACCCTGTATATTTTTCTAAGCCCCCCGGGCGGTTCGATCTCATAGGCCTAGTTATCCCTAAGCGCTGAAAAAATAGCCGGGGACGTTTTGTCACGGGGACGTTATGTCGAAAACCCCACCACACATGGCAGGAGAAGTTCCCTTGAACACCGACAGGTGCGCTCCTGAAGTCGTTTCGTCAACCACCATTTATTTCGCATCTGGAACTGTACAGATGAATCCATCCGCCATCTGGAGCTTAAAATTAGCAGACAGAGGTCAAGAAATGAAAACTCTAAGGAGATGTATGTTATTCCTCCAAGTGAAGCTCCTTTACGCGAGTTCTTGCCCTCGTTTTTTCTTCGGGATTTTCGGTAAATCAGCTGTCTGGTAAACGGGTTCGATTGATTACGGTAATCTAGTGACGTAACGATATATATCGGTACGATACGCTTCCATACCAATCTGATTTTCTTCTCGCGATACCATCTGATCGAGAGCAAAGAAAACATTTGAACCATAAGAAAAGAAAATTTCTAACGTTTTTCCTCTTTTCCAGTAGCTTATCCTTTCGTTTAAATACTCTGAAAGCTGCCAAGAAATCGTTTTCAGTTGGCATTTTTCCGAGAGTGAGCGCCATATCGGGCGTATCGCCGAAAACGTCGGCCATATTTGATTCTCAGTCACTCAGTTTCCGTTGGTGCAGGTGAAAGCAGGCTAAAGTTTTGCTCTCCTAGTCAATCAAAACCTCACACAACATGTCTGGAAAGAAGCCGGATCCTCTCTCCTTCGCTAAGGATTTCATTGCTGGTGGTGTCTCTGCTGCCGTCTCCAAGACCGCTGTAGCCCCCATCGAGAGAGTGAAGCTTCTCCTCCAGGTGCAACATGCATCCAAACAGATCGCTGCCGACAAACAATACAAAGGTAGGTTCTCGTTCATCCCCGTTAGCTCCATCATGGAAGTTTTAATGCTATGTGTCCTTTACACAGAAATCCCTGTACCAGATCTTATTCTATTTTGTATGGTTTTAGCTGCTGATTGTGTTCTCGAACTTCGACTGTATTTTTGTCGCCTGAGAAGTTTAAAAATGTACCCTAAAAGGAAATCCAGGAAATAGTGCATTTCTTCCAGGACAACTAATGTTTGTGTAGCATTGCCCAAACATGAATTCAGTTGAGGACCCAAAATTCTGGCATGGATATTTACTGTTTCAGCCCATCATGCAGTTTTTTCCTGTCTCATCTTTGAATTTGTTTTACCGTAATTTGCACTTCGGAGTTCGGAATGAATTAAGATCAGTCTTGATCTGTTGAATCGCTCCGTCATTATTGATGATGTGATGATCAGTTAGGGGTCAGATGCATCCCAGGTGTACTTCGAGGGTACACCACTCCACTCTTCATCTAACGACTTGTTGAAGGATTTCTTGTTGGGTGCTGATGCAGTTTTGTTGGTCAGGCTGTTCCATGTGTTAACAACTCGGCAAGAGAAGAATTGTTGTCGGGTTCTGACAGATGGCTTCTGTTTTCCATGGAAAAAAAGGAATTTTCACTAGTTATACAGAAGAAAGACAAGCTGCGTTGAAAACAAGGAAGTGTTCATTTTCCAGCTTGAGCAACTTGAGTCCCTTGCGAAGAAGGGCAGATATATAGCTCTAATAACATTCAGCAGACCTCTGTTGCAAAAACACATTAAAAAAAAATAAAAAAATTAGGAGGTGTTACAAGACAAGCTCTTCATCCTTTTAGGCATCGACATCAACTCTGGCTGTAGCAGTGTGAGAAGGTTGCATTTAACATTTTAAACACATGTATTGGGTAGTCCTAACTATTTTAGTTAGACTGGTTGTGGTGCATCTTGGGCACATCTTAGCAAGATAATCCCGAGGATAATCCGAGTTTGTTTGAACAGTTTCAGTTTTAACTCCTCACAATTATTATCTTCCTCAGTTTTACTACTGGGTTTGGCAGGAAGCTTGTGCCTGGCAGGCTTTATTCCAAGTATTTAGGAAGTCAGTTTTGGTCAGTCACTGATTTTTCAATGTAATTTAGGCATCATTGATTGCTTCGTGAGGATCCCCAAGGAAACCGGTGTCCTCAGCTTCTGGAGAGGAAACTTGGCCAATGTCATCCGATATTTCCCCACCCAGGCCCTCAACTTCGCCTTCAAGGTAATATTCATGACAAATTTCGTACCTTTCCTTATGAATCATGTTCCATTATAACTAAGATCAGTACTTCGTAACAGTTGCTCACAAATTTAGTATTTATGCTGCACCAGCTAGCCAGGATAGATGCCAGGCAACAGTTTGTGTGAAGATGGCAGCATTTGCAGGCTCATTGCAATATGTCCCATTTTCTGAAATTTGAATATAACCAACTGAAACTCAGTTTATTTTACTAAATTGAATAACAGCCAAGTCAGATGGGTTCACCCACTCCCCAGCACTTGCTGTACACCCTTTCCCGGCACCGACCAAAATTGACGGTGCTGGCACTGGTGCCAGCCATAAATTAGTTGATTCTGCTTCTAAACATGCAAATGTTAGTGTTATAACATCTGGCAAGTGGTGCCAGCACTGAGCACTTACACTAAAAGTTGACAGTGGGCAACTTCAGCAGATTTTTTTTTCTGTTGAAAATCACAAAAATGTGCCATTGGATGGACTGACAAGGAAATGGTTTTATGCAACTTCTGTGACATGCAACATCAGACAAGCTCAAATTTACTGGAATTGACTGAGACCTGAGAGAGAGTTTACTACTTATGATTATCAATATATACAGTACTCCAGTTTCCCTAGTATCTAGCAGATGTAAAGGCGATTATTCATTTCTCGTATCACTTGGGCTTTAAGGATTTACCATAGCTGTATCCATTGCTTGGCTTCTCAAAAAAAAATATCCAAAATTAGTTGAAATCAGTTCGTTGTGGAGTCTATTTTCCTTGGGTTCCAGAAAGGGGAGATAAAAGTCAGTTAAACAGTGAAAACTGGTGTTGCTTGTGCTTTAAATGGGATTTTGCCTTCTAGGATATCTTCAAGAACATCTTTATGTCCGGAGTTGACAAGAAGACCCAGTTCTGGAAGTGGTTCGCCGCTAACTTGGCCTCCGGTGGAGCCGCTGGTGCAACCTCCCTCTGCTTCGTCTACCCACTCGACTTCGCCCGTACCAGGTGAGACATCTACAATATAGAGATAGAGAGGTTAATTCAGACGTCGCCTGATAATAAAACCGCAATACAAAAATTGAACATAGCAAATGTTTATGCACAGTGCCGATTTCAAATAAGAATTCTAGTTGCTTCCGGCCAGGTTACGTCGTCCGGAGAACCCTAACATTTTGTTCATTACTCCTATGACAGTCTTATCTAGCCCATCAGAAACAACAAAACATTCGAAAAGGAATTATGCGTCACAGAAAAAGAAATATGCCAAAGAAAGTTCAAAAGATGGCTTATTGATGATGCTGTACTATTTCCGTTTGCAGTTCAGAGAGGTGCTCGAAGAAGCATACCTCTACTGCACCGGGCCCATCAGTCTTCACTCGTGATTCGCAGTGGCGTTTCCATGCACTCCAGTTACCTGTTTAGACTGATTTTCTGAACTGTTCTGTCGGTAGATGCATAACATATGTTCACCTGAACACTCTATTTGTCTCTTGTCATTGCTGGAAGAAAATATTAATGCCATACACTAAGGTGTGTCCGCCCTAGAGAAAGATCGGTAAAATCTGAAACCATCGTAGCAGTACAGTTTCATACATTAAAAACAACCACTATACTTCTGCATTAATGATTTATGTGAAAATAGGCAGAAACGGGTTTCCATACCGATTTGTACGAAATAAACGTTTGTAGAATTTCCATAGTCTTTTAGCTTTTCTCAATACATAACAGATTTTCAGAATTTCTTGTTTATTCCAGGTTGGGCGCTGATGTCGGTAAGGGAGCCGAGCGTGAGTTCACCGGTCTTGGCAACTGCTTGGCTAAGACCTTCAAGTCCGACGGTCTCGTCGGTCTCTACCGTGGATTCGGTGTCTCCGTCCAGGGCATCATCATCTACCGTGCTGCCTACTTCGGTTTCTACGACACCATCCGAGGCATGCTCCCACCCAAGCAGAACATCCTCATCAGCTGGGCCATCGCTCAGGCCGTCACCACCGTCTCCGGCATTGTTTCATACCCCTTCGATACCGTTCGTCGTCGTATGATGATGCAGTCCGGTCGCAAGGGTGGTGAGATCATGTACAAGAGCACCATTGATTGCTGGTCCAAGATCTACAAGAGCGAGGGCTCTGGAGCTTTCTTCAAGGGTGCACTCTCCAACGTCTTCCGTGGTACTGGTGGCGCCTTGGTCCTTGTGTTCTACGATGAGCTCAAGGCTCTCATTGGTTAAGTCAGTGCACGGGATTATTCTTAGGATAGGCAAATTATAAATTTGTTGAATAATGTGGACAATGTTGATGACCAGCTCAGAATTAGCGCGGAACCAGTGACTAGGTGGTGACCATCTCCGCGCCCGGCTTTTAGCGAATCTGTTTTTTGTGCAACGTATAGGAAACGATTATGGTTTGCAACCGTGTTTTCACGTTGCGAATGAATGGTGAAATGCCAATGGCATTCCTGTTGGTGTATGTTTTTATGTACACCGGAAAACACCAAATAAAAACAGTAAAACAAACGACGTTTACACAGTGGCTCAATCCGGAACAGTGCGTAAATTTGGAAACTTCCAAGCTGTACGATAATACATTTTGCATTCGTAATAGGCTCGCACTTTAGGGGTGGCGACTCAGTCCCCTGCGTTTACATTTCTCTCATGCTGCCATGCTTACACATTCACATTCCCTGGAACTGATAAGGTTATCGTGAGCGTCTGGATAGTCTCCGGTTTGTGCACTGTTCCAAAAATTGGGTTTTGTTTCGGCAAGTATGACATGATCCCGCACTTGCATGATTTTCCCTGTTCCCCCGATACACTGGTTTGCTTGCACAAGAATTGCGTGCCGAAAAGTGTCTTGCAGAAATCAGGCCTGGTAATGGATGGCGCTGGTTCTTTTTATAGGAGATGTCCTTAATTTGACATGCGTATTATCGAATACGAAATCCTATGGACTGTGTGTGTACGCAGCTTTAGCCGAGCACAACGCCCCTCATTAATTTCACAGACCCCCCCCCCCACAATATATACTTATGCCGGTCAAGTACCGTTCTGCGAGTCTCCTCCGACTATAAAGTCTCGCTCTGTGAATGACCTTCACTCGTATAACAGAATAAGTTCCGAAAACGGTTGGATGTTCTTGTTCGGTTTTATCTGGCTCGGTCCAGTCAGTCGGCAGTGAAATTGCAAGATAATTTTTCTGGGCCCGGATCCATTCTGATTCGCCTCCCAAGTCACGCGGGAAAACAGGCACTTTGCCCAGATTATTTTCTAATCAAGGATTTCGGTTGCGTCAGTAGTATTTGGCCAGACTGATAATTTTACCGTAGGTTACTATTTGCATGGGCTTCCCTAGGAATGAAAACGGTTTTCTCTTCAAGGTGTTTTCCATGACGCGTTTTTTGATCGAGTGCCAAATTACAGTTTTCCCGAGCCCTGGAAGTCCCGTTGTATTATTAGCCCGGGAACCGTACGGGAGCAGTTTCATAATAGTCGCAGTAGCCTTTGCCAACTGGATATGGCAACTTCTAGGCTTCCAGAGTTGCAATTTGCCATCAAAGCGAAGAATTATGAGGTTATATCACAGATTATATCAGCCGGATGCGATCTGAACGGTCACTTTCGGAACTGTACAGCGTTGTCGCTTGCTGTACTTAGCAATGATGCAAGAACAGTTGAGCTGTTGCTGATAGGTGGGGCTGATCCAAATATTAGGAGTAAGGATGCCAGCGGAAGACTGGAGCCACCGCTGGTCACGGCCTGTCGCATGGAGAATTTGAAGGTAAGTATTCTTCCTTTACCGAAGCCTCTACCAATTTAGTATTTACAAGGATCTACTACATCCCCTTTAAGAGTATGGAGGTCCAAAATGGGACAATTGAAAATAGCATTTCGTTGATTATTTTTTCATTTCATTGATTTATTTCCAAATGTCCCATTTTGGACCTCTATAGAGAACGATCGTATTCCACCTTTATGTGAGGTTAGTTTGTTTCTTCTCCAAAGGTCACTCACCGCTGCGCTAAGGGTCATAACAGAAGTTTTGCCTCGAAACATAACATTAGCGCCGAAACGAAACCTAACTCTTAACACATATTCTCAACGTTTAACATAAGGATGCGCAATAATGCGTTAACTGTTATCAGACTTCTGAGAGTGAAAGGTTTGGTATTGGGATCCCACACTGACAGAAGTTTCATAACAGATAGCACTTAGAATGTTAGCTTCTGTGATTTTCAAACGCTACGCATTGAAACGTTACGCATACAAGAAGAGCCGAAACACCGCCGCAATAAACATCTACTTATTTTAGGTATCCCAAAACGTAAGTGACAGATACCTATGACATCACAAAAGTTGTCTGTCTGTCCGTCCGTCCGTCTGTGAGCAAGATAACTCTCGAAGGGAATGAGATATTTTGATGAAACTTGGTGTGAAGATTCTTTGGGTCAAGAGTAAGGTCGAGTTCATAGATGGGCTCTGTATCGCTACATTTAGGGGTGGGGGAGGGAGTTTAAATTAAGGGGTAAACAAAATATTTTGAAACAGCTAATGTGAAAGTCGGTTGTGGGGTAAGAGGACATGCTGAACACGATGGTGAAAACCATTTTCTCGCCGGACAAATAGTTCGCCCGGAATCCGGTTGAAACCGGATTTTTGTATAAGTTAAAGTTTAACCGAAAAGGACTGGGATAGGACAATCTAGTTACCCATCACTTATTCACTTAAATTGGCTTGAAGACACGCCGAAAATGCGTTACTTTGTTGTTCCGCTATTCAGGAATAATCGATTTTAAATAGTGGAATTTCCGTGTGATTTGTGGTACCTCTAATTTGTTGTATGCATTACCAGAAAGATTTAAGACTATTTTTTTGTTCAGGCACTAAGCAATCTTCACCAATATCGCCATTGCCCACTGAAAAGCCTTGTTTGTGTTAAGATAAAAATTCCCGCTTCATAGTAGAATTTTCGCTGTGGGGACGGCCGCAGATATTCTGAACGTCATAACTAGAGCAGATAGTGGAAAACAAAAAAATCCCTTTGCAGAATCCAAATAATTCAGTGTATTCAACTAAATGACACAAAAATAAGTTGGCTTTTCAGTTAAACTTTAAAGTTTTATTTGAAGTTGATTAGATGTTCTTTATATGGATAAGGAGGTACGCTGAATTCGTTTCGCCGAAACTGGAAATTTGGCAGGTAAAGCAGGAAGTTTCGATCAATGTCATCTAAATAGATATGGCTTATACGGGTATATCTGAACTTGGTTTTCTCAGAATATTAGCCTGGCGAAGACAAGACCTAGTTGTCTGGATCAAGTATTAAATTTGTGGGATCCCATCGAAACCTTTGGTCTTGTTTTGTTTGTCGTCATGATATCGGAAGTCACCAGATGCCTTCTAGGCAGTTTTTCGGCTATTTATTAGACGACTTGATCATATCCACTCTGATACTTTCTAGCAAAAATCAGATTCATGAGTAAACATCCGTTTTGAGCAGATTCCGACTGGACTACCTATCGGATGCGAGAATAAGTAGTATTTCTCGATTCACTACATCTTTTTCGAGTTCACTCATTTTTCAGTCCAGTTTTATCGACCTCACCAAACTATCAACTTCTACCGAACTTCCGGTTTTGGCCGGATTCCGTCAAACTACTTGTCCGGCGAGAAAATGAGTTTCCTACAGATTCAAGATGTGTTCTAACCCTTAACCCACCGATCTTCTACCAAATTTTCGGTTTCTGCCGGATTCTGTGCGGACTAGTTATCCAGCAAGGAAATAAGTGTTCAGATACGGATTCAGCATGGATTATTTGTTCCGATGTTCCGGTCGACTTCGCTACAAACATTTGCCGAAATTCTGGATTCCGGTTAGTCCGGCGAGGAAATAACTGTATAGGTGGATTCAGAATGTATTCTTTGTATTCGACTTCATAGCAAACTTTTACTTCTATCAAATCTCCGTTCTTGAGTTCATCCGTTAGTCTGAAACCCCCACCTCTAAGCTGACGGCTAACGGGCCCATCTACGATAGTAAGAACTGACCTAAACCCATGGGACCCGCCAAGTTTGAATAAAATATCTCAAACCCTTCGAGAGCTATCGTGCTAACAGGTGGACAGACAACTTGACCAAGTCAAAGATATCTCGTCACTGACGTTTCAAAATTACTCCAACCATGAATGAAAGTCGATTTCATTAGGACATACCAAATTTAGTATGGATTTACGGGTTACATTACTACTTTCTGTTATCGTAGATGCGCGTCACCTAGCCCAAGAAATTTGGGAAGAAAGGTAACCGAGAAATAATACTAGATGGCGTTTGAGAGTCCCATCGTCGAGTGTTAGGTTGAAAAAGACTTCGCTTTCTCGGGCGCATTATCGCTTTCTCCATCTAAATCAACTGGACACATTAGTTGCGTTTTTGCGGATATCATGGTATCTGTTACCACGGTAACTGGATCTGCAATTAGTCGTTTTTGCAGTTACCGTGGTTTCTGATAAACGGTCCACTGCAAAAACGACTGTTGCAGAAATTGCACCTTTCGAAGTCATCCCAAAATAAAAACTGATATCCAGTTACATCACTAAGTGCTGAACTTCTTTTTCACCAATTTGACAAAATTTGATGAAAGTGAGATGCATTTTCCAGATACCACGACCAGACATCACGGTCGGACCGTGATATCTGAATATCTGTTACCACGGTAACTGGCCAGTTACCACGACAACCGCAAAAACGTCTTTTGACCGTGGTATCAGATACCACGATAACTGCAAAAACGACTTTAGACCGTATATCAGATACCATGGTAACAGCAACAACGCAACTATGGACCTTTTTACCTTCCCCTTTGCAGATAGTACAACTGCTGCTGGCCTGGTCGGTGAAGATAGACGCGAAGGATTTCTACGGCCATACTGCCCTGTGGATGGCGTCTAAACAACTTAGAACAGATGTCGTCGATCTCCTTTTACAAAATGGCGCCCGACCCGGTAAACCCTCATTGTGGTCTGAATGTCCACTCTTTTACTGCTTGAGAGAAATGGACACAAGCAGATCTACCCGTGAAGACATAGCTAAGAAACTGATTCAGTCGGGATTCAGATCGGACTGCAAAGATTCAAAAGGCCATGATGCTTTTTACTGGGCCGTGTTACACAGGTCTTCAACAGTCGCAACACTACTACTCCGGACTGGTTACAGACCCTCCAGAAACTTTGTTGAAGAAAATCAAGAACTGCTTATGGAAATGAGTCTTGAATTTCTAGAGCTACTTGTGTTTATAGTGGAAAATGTATCATCTCTTTTAGAATTGTGCAAGTTGACGATTAGGAGACAGCTTGAAGTGAGTTCTGGAGACTCGAGAGAGGTGAAAGACAGATTAAGGAAGCTGGAAGTTCCGAAGTCTTTGGTTGAGTTCCTGGCGTCGGATATTCACTGCTGAACAAACGACTGTGATGTGTTGGTTGAGATCTTTTTTTTTTTTTTTACAAGTGGGACAAGCTTTGTCCAATAGGAAGTTGTATTAAAGTCTACCGAGTGTTTTCGGATATCAAAATTTGAAGCAATTTCGATGGGCTCGCGCTTCACTGTCATATCCAGACAATCCTAGTGTCCACAGTATGACAATTAAAGGGTGCCCTCTTGCTTATTCTGCCTTTTCCGTCCTCCCTGGATAACTAAGGAATAACGAGGTTCAAACACCGTTCTCAGCCATCGTTTCGTTTTCCACGCCAAGACGAGTTTGCCAGTCAAGCGCAAGCTCTAAGGTCCGCAGACAACTCTTTCCAAAAACACGGACACAAGGGCTTCAATTTTTTTTCCGAATTTATTGGCCACGAGGTCTATCTTTACTTCAGGCTCCTTTTTCTTTTGCTTGGTTTTCCCACTTCTTTACCACGGCACGCAGTTTTCAAATATTTTGCGCCGAACCTCCGCTTCGAAGAGGGAAGTCTGGACAGTTTTGACAAGTGCTGACAAGAAAATCGCTTATTTCACAGGACAAGTGCTTGTATTTCCGAAAAGCCTGAAGATTTGATTGTGAAGAGCAGGTCATTTCTAGTAACATTTGTGCTTTAACCAAAGCTGGTTCTCGCTAATAAAATATATGATTCGATGACAATGTACTACTATTGATGACGCGCCACTCAGGTCTCGAGACCATCATCCCCTGGGCCAGGAAATCCCCCCCCCTCACACAACCACTACTAGTCGACTGCAGCGTTGGCGCTTTTCTCTGACGGAACCTGTGACTTTTGGCCGCAAAAACCTGTGACATTCTGACGCGCACGAAACTTAGGTAGCGTTCCATCGACGTAATATTAGTTACGATCGTTACAATTCTTGTTATTATTGCCGTTCCAGAGCCCGCCGTAATAAGTAAATTGGCTCCTCCCACTTATTATTTTCGTTCCAGGACTGTTACGATTTACTTATGATGGCCGCGACCATCATAAGTGATAATAACTATCGGTTCTGCAGGAACTCCCGTAAGAGTGATGACGTATGTACGCGTTGTTATTTTTTGCGTTCCAGAGAGCGTGATAACTACCACAATACGACGATCGCCCCTCCTCTTATTATCGTAACTTGTAATTACTTCACTGGAACGCTACCTTAGTCACTTTTACAACTATAAACGAGAAAGCCCGCTTTATCCTCTTCATAGTTGTATGCCTCAACTTGTGTGCTTCATTTTATATTTACTGGTAAGGAACCGGTCGCAGACTTCTGGCTCGCTTTGTCGAAAAAACGAAAATCTGTGACAAATCGCAGAATTCTGCGACCAGTGGCAAAACTGTTCGACTGGGGATTATTTCTTCAAACTGACCACAACACAAGAGATATTGTTTTTTTTTTGTATTTTTTTACTTGATTCCCGGATCAGTAACAAAACAGAATCGCTTAAACGGACTCTTGGATGGGTGGCTCGTATCCCTCAGGTCTGGAAACGACGACGCCGGTGCCATCGTCAGCGATGATTTTCGTCACGCCGGATTCACCGTGCATGTCGAGGAGCTTGCCCATGTCGAACTTGGGCTTCTTGAGAACCTTCACCTAGAAATACAAGACGAGAATAAGGATGGGATCGAAAAAAGGCCGATGTTTTATGAAGCGTGCCACGTTACCAAAGTTACTCACAATTGGGAAAGCCGTGGAACCCAACAAAACCGACACATATTTTAGTTCGTATTCTTTATAAAAACCCTTCACGTCGCACTAGATCCATTCTTTCGTGACCCTCCACCGTGATTTTCTAGGGTTCATGTATTTGGAAATATGTTGCAACTGAGCTTGTAGATTTAGACTAACATGGGGTTATCAGTCATAATGACTGAGCATCAAAGAGTGAGTGAAGAGCAAAGTGCCCCCCCCCCAGTGCAAGTTTTTCAAATGGTCTAGGTTATGTGGAATCGTCTTAGATCTAGACTAACATGAGGTTATCTAGAGTGGAGCAATTCAAGTTATCTCCCTTCTCAACACGACACTCAGTCCCAGAGGCTTGGTATCATTAAGTGTGATAAGGATACTATATTTAAAACAGTCACCAGAGGAGCTAGTGTCCCCCCCCCTAGTGCAAGTTTTCAAATGTTCTAGGGTATGTGGAATCGTCTTAGATCTAGACTAACATGGGGTCATCTAGAGTGGAGCAATTCAAGTTATCTCCCTTCTCAACATGACACTCAAGTCACACAGGCTTGGTATCATTAAATGTGACAAGGATATTGCATTTAAAGCAGTCATCAAAGGAGCTAGTGTCCCCCCCCCTAGTGCAAGTTTTCAAATATTCTAGGGTATGTGGAATCGTCTTAGATCTAGACTAACATGGGGTTATCCAGAGTGGAGCAATTCAAGTTATCTCCCTTCTCAACATGACACTCAAGTCACACAGGCTTGGTATCATTAAATGTGACAAGGATATTGCATTTAAAGCAGTCATCAAAGGAGCTAGTGTCCCCCCCCCTAGTGCAAGTTTTCAAATGTTCTAGGGTATGTGGAATCGTCTTAGATCTAGACTAACATGGGGTTATCCAGAGTGGAGCAATTCAAGTTATCTCCCTTCTCAACATGACACTCAAGTCACACAGGCTTGGTATCATTAAATGTGACAAGGATATTGCATTTAAAGCAGTCATCAAAGGAGCTAGTGTCCCCCCCCCCCTAGTGCAAGTTTGCAAATGTTCTAGGGTATGTGGAATCGTCTTAGATCTAGACTAACATGGGGTTATCTAGAGTGGAGCAATTCAAGTTATCTCCCTTCTCAACGTGACACTCAAGTCACACAGGCTTGGTATCATTAAATGTGATAAGGATATTGCATTTAAAGCAGTCATCAAAGGAGCTAGTGCTCCTCTCCCGTGTTAGTTTTTCAAATGGTCTAGGTTATGTGGAATCGTCTTAGATCTAGACTAACATGAGGTTATCTAGAGTGGAGCAATTCAAGTTATCTTCCTTCTCAACACGACACTCAGTCACAGAGGCTTGGTATCATTAAGTGTGATAAGGATACTATATTTAAAACAGTCACCTGAGGAGCTAGTGTCCCCCCCCCCCCCTAGTGCAAGTTTTCAAATGTTCTAGAGTATGTGGAATCGTCTTAGATCTAGACTAACATGGGGTTATCTAGAGTGGAGCAATTCAAGTTATCTTCCTTCTCAACACGACACTCAGTCACAGAGGCTTGGTATCATTAAGTGTGATAAGGATACTATATTTAAAACAGTCACCAGAGGAGCTAGTGTCCCCCCCCTAGTGCAAGTTTTCAAATGTTCTAGGGTATGTGGAATCGTCTTAGATCTAGACTAACATGGGGTTATCTAGAGTGGAGCAATTCAAGTTATCTCCCTTCTCAACATGACACTCAAGTCACACAGGCTTGGTATCATTAAATGTGACAAGGATATTGCATTTAAAGCAGTCATCAAAGGAGCTAGTGTCCCCCCCCCCTAGTGCAAGTTTGCAAATGTTCTAGGGTATGTGGAATCGTCTTAGATCTAGACTAACATGGGGTTATCTAGAGTGGAGCAATTCAAGTTATCTCCCTTCTCAACATGACACTCAAGTCACACAGGCTTGGTATCATTAAATGTGATAAGGATATTGCATTTAAAGCAGTCATCAAAGGAGCTAGTGCTCCTCCCCCCTAGTGTTAGTTTTTCAAATGGTCTAGGTTATGTGGAATCGTCTTAGATCTAGACTAACATGAGGTTATCTAGAGTGGAGCAATTCAAGTTATCTCCCTTCTCAACACGACACTCAGTCACAGAGGCTTGGTATCATTAAGTGTGATAAGGATACTATATTTAAAACAGTCACCAGAGGTGCTAGTGTCCCCCCCCCCCCCAGTGCAAGTTTTCAAATGCTCTACGGTATGTGGAATCGTCTTAGATCTAGACTAACATGGGGTTATCTAGAGTGGAGCAATTCAAGTTATCTCCCTTCTCAACAAGACACTCGGTCATAAAGACTGAGCATCAAAGAGTGTGAGAAGGATAAATTGTAAACGGTACGCGCAAGCAAGCGATTTACACCCCCCCCCCCCCCTTAAGTGCAAGCATAACCGACATCACTCAAATCAACCGATGACACATTACTTGGCTTTGCAGAACCCAAGCTAGGTGAGCTCAGAAAAGCAAGATAGACGCCAGCTACAGTAGAGGTATGCTAATATGAACGTTTGTTGACAGTGGACTTAGCCATTTTCATGCACTTGCTGTGTCTAGAACTAACTACCAGTTTGCCAAAGGTGATTAAGGGCATCTGAACACCTGTAAATGTATTTTGGATCTTCATTCTACCATTTGGCCCAAAACCGCACTGTTCACCTTAAAGTAACTGTTCACAAAAGCATACCTCTACTGTACAATCATTTTGGCCACCAGTTCAGCCGAGTATGGGTTTATAAGTTCTTGTCCTGTTTAATATTTGTTTTGTATTTTTTAATCTGTAGTGTATTATTTTATTTTAATTATGACTGATTCGTTTTAAGATCAGGAAAAGTCGGGTCACCTTCGTATTTCTTCATTTTTTTGGGATAATAGCTTTTATTAGAACTTCATGACTGTATTAGTCTTCACCTTCTACCATCCACTAGCAGCCATTGGGATCTGGATGAGGAGGGTCACTCGGACCTCAACAACTTCAACACGGTCACTCAACTTGGACGGCCAATAATTTGGGAAGTAACCCACTTAAGAAGATAATCTTCGTGGATGCCCTAAACGGCTCTGGGAGGACACAGATACCGTTTTGGCAGACATGGATCCAAATTTGCACGTTTGTATTAGTTTGGTGAAGAATCACAACCAAGAATGCGGTACCTTTCTGAGGTAGACCTCATGGATTGGGTAGATGCCATGGCAGGCCTTCTCGATGTCCTTGGCAATGGAGTCGGGGATGAGCTTGTTGACGGCGTCCTTAAGATCACCAGAGGAGATCTCCTTGGTGATGATGTCGTTCATCTTCTTACGGATGGCCCTGACCTACAAATAAGACCATGAGTTAAGGTCCAGCTAATAAGCACAGGAGGTTCGAACTGCAGCATTTTCCAAATGCTGCTTTTATAAAATTTCGTTGTATATATATACCCACATATCCTTCAGATTTTATCACCGTTTCGGTTCGTATTTTGACTGCTGTTGGCGTTTTTCGTTTTGAAGTATTTTTGTGACCTGACGAAACGTATGTATTAAATTTTTGTTATATCCGTGGTTAAGAGACCGAAAATTCGGCGTCCGTAAATGGTTTTGAGAATAAACTGAATTGAATTGAAATTGAATAAATGTCAAGAGGCTTCGTTCGCACCGTTCGTACAGTAGCACCGACAATTTTTATCTACTGCTTCATACATGCCTTTTTGAACACCTTTCGAGCAACGTAATACCAGCAACGCACCTAAAACAAAGACAAACCCCACACAGGCCTGGCAGTGACTTGAGACTAAATATATAATACAGGATGTTTCATATTTAAAAACATATGAAATAAAACAGCTTATTTGACTAGAAAAATTCTCACAACCCAGCCAAGTAACAAGGAACTGGTGAAATCGTTTAGTAATTAACCAAAAACTTCGACAGGAAAGTTTTTATCCATCGAGTTAAGATAAAAATACAAAATATAGGACACAGGACAAAAACCAAGCAAAATCTGAAACATAAGACATATTTCAAATATATGATGTATATGACCCATTCCCAGCCCATCCCCATGAAGTCGATCTCGATTTACTGTGCCAAAAGACGACTGCGTTTTGCCTCGAGACTAATTAGATGGTTGGTTTACATGTCTTCTCAAGAAAACTTAGGGAGAATATTAACCCTAATCATGATACTATTTTAATTAAGTTCTTCAACCAGTCGTCCCACAAAAAAAATATGAGGGCTCTCCTCAACAATAATTCCAAAACACATCAGCGAGTACTATATCTAAAAAAAAACCTTTCAGTGACGTTGACGAGCAAATTGAACCAGCTACCAGAGGAAACGCTCTGATCCACAACCACACAGATATCAAGCCTTGACTGCACGCGAAGTACTATCTGAGGACACAAACAGTCGACTCCAAAGTGCCGACAAGACTAAGGAAAACTGATTAAAGGACACCTGAATGAAGAGTACCAAGTATCATCCCTATCTGTATGACTTCCATTAACATTGCCTGCGGAAAACCCAATCCAAATACGAAATAGTGTTTCCAAGCTATGATTTTTGCTCCATTTTGCATCTGTCCTTATTTCAGTACCGTTAGAAATGAACGAATGTCTCCAATCAACCCTTCTTCTGGAATATTTTTAACCAGTTAAGTCCAAACATATATCTAGAAAAAATTCCAGTACGATCCGGCCAGCGCTGAGTTGAATGAACTGCGCGTTTTGTCTCGGAGTCTGCATGTGCAAACCTCCAGAAACGAACATCCCTATTTTGAAAACGTCACGCTCAGGAGAAGAATGCTCTCCGTGGCCATGTCTGTAAATGCATTCTCCATGGTGTGTTCAAGTATGGTTTCATTGTTCAGGTGTCCTTTAAGGCCCCTGGAAAGTGGCGAACAAAAAGATAAGGTTGTTGATGTTACCTGGGTGGCCTGGGCATAGCAGGTCTTTCTCTGGGACCTCTGGTCCTTCTGGGTGAAGCCAATGCAGAAGAGACGGAGCAGGTAGTTGTCAGTTGTCTTGACATCAACACTGCACTCGATCAAGGTTTGCCATTTCTTGACTAGGGACCTCAACTTGTCAGTGGTGAAGTCCATGCCGTGGAAGTTGGTGAGGAGGTTGCGTCCCTGAAAAAGTAATATAATGAACACAAAGGCAACATATGAGTGTGATATGCGTTCTTTGACTTTTAAAGTTCGTCTGAAAATTCCTAATGAAACGTAACAAATTTTTGCTCCTCAACCAGAATTCCTTAGGCAGGGGGCACACATTCCCCCTACCATTAGATGCCACTGCAGTAATCACACTCACGTCATTTCCCTCTTCTTGTTGCTGTCCCTGAAGCCCCTGGAACAACACAGGCCTGTGAATTAAATTTTGTTGTTGCAAGTTAAACAGCAATAGGCATGTATCTGTCTGACCCATCCGTGCCCCTGAAACCGGCATCCACAATTTGCCTGGTGTGGTGTCTCTGCGGGAATGTCAGTTGGCATCCTGAAGCAACTCAACTCCCATGCTTTTGCTTGTAAATGGCTGGATAGGTAACAAAAACACTAGCACATTTTCAGCACACTCTGGAGGGGCCATTATGGAGGCTGACGGGCTATTTCCATATCAGGCTCAAGGCTCATTTAACTCATTTTTAACTGATCACTGTTTCTGAGCCAGGCTCTTTCCATGAATTAGTCACCTCTAGCTGAGGTGAGAGAACAAAGCCTATTAGACACGGACACTCAATAAAGTTTAACTGAAAAGACAACTTATTTTTGTATCATCTAACTGAATACACTGAATTATTTGGATTCTTTTATCTTCCACTATCTGCTCTAGCAGTGACGTTCAGAATATCTTTGGCCTTAACACCTACTTTTCGTAAATCGTTTTCGTCAAGCATACAACACAGGCACAAGCGCATTGAGGTACCTCAAGCCCAACAGGTAAATTCCACTTTATGAAAACTAATTATGGTGGGTTCATAATGAGATAATGGTGCCTATTATTTTTATGAATAAAACTGAACTGAACTTATTATTCTCGAATAGCGGAGCAACGAAGTAACGCATTTTCATCCGGTCTTCATGCCTCTTTTGATGGGTCACTAGATTGTCCTATCTCGGACCTTTTCGGTTAACCTTTAATGGTTTGCAATACCTATCAATGTCAAACAAAACTGACTCACCTGAACTTCCTCAGCTATCAACCTGAATTTCCTATAGGACCTGTCGGCTTCGGTTTCTCCCTGAAGATCGGCGAGGGACACTTCAAAGACACGTCCCTTAAGGCTGTCAGAGGCAATCTCTAAGGACAAAACACAAATCAATTATTTGAGACACGTTTTCACTAGCCACGTTTCGTTCTAAAGCCCTACCATTTTAGTATGGCTTTAAAGTTAAGCCACATACTTAATCAGGCTAGGTTTGACATTTTTTTTCGAGGGGTTGCCCACTCTCAAAATCGGTGTACACCGGGTGGCGGATGAGTGGCGCGTGTGGCAGATGGGTGGCGCAATATGGTGTACACCAAGCGGCGGAGAGTGGGTAGCCCCTCGATTTTTTGCCAGATTTTCATGTGAAACATAAGAAAAGGAGAAGATGAAAAAAAAAAAATTTTTAGTGTCCTCGCATGTTTTTTCTTTCTTCCTGATGCATTGCAAGTGGATGACAGGAAATTATGATATACAAAGGGCATGCCACCTGCATATGATGCCTCTAAAACATAAAAAAATGAACAGGGATTAATGGTCTAAACAAAAAATTTCTTGTCTAATGGTAGGTGGTCAAATCAGGGAAATCAAAGTACAGAATGCAGCTATACCCAAGATCTCTCCGCTGATAGGTGCCCAGAGTCCATAGACCACTGCCAGCGCCCTGCCCAGCAGGCTAAACTAGATCTGGTCAAAAGACTTCGAATTCACAATGAAGGTTTCTTGTGTCTAAATGCAAGTACGTCATCCCCAAGCCCGTACGTTTTCAGCTAGCCTCCACAAGGTACACTCCCCCTCCATGTAAGCATATTTGCTGGTGAGTATCTGATGCAATATCTTCACTATGCACTGAGTAAGCACCACTCATCAAATGCATGCACTGTCAGAAATTTCGTAAGGATGTGCATTTTCAAAGGATAAAACTTCAGATGTTGGCCTTTACGTTTTTCAAATGTTATGTATACGAACAGAGCCAAACATAGCAAAAACTACTGACTTTTTGTTTGTCCTCAGATATCAGAAGTGTGCAAATGCTTTTTGGCTCTTCCTGGCAATGCTTGTTGTGCATAAGGTTAGTAAAATCACAACAGATAACATCCCAAGTGGTATCTGCTGAAACTGCACAACCTTTTGTTATCTGTGATGAAACTTCTAACAGTGTGGTGACCAAATTCACAGGATCCCAGGTGGCAAACTATATAATAATTCACAGCTTCATAATACTTACTTGTGCCAGCAGTTCGGTTGACAAGGGTTTTGCCAATGTCCCTGTTCTGGAACATGGATGGGGCCTTGGTATCATACCAGTCTTTCCTGGTGAACGGATCAATACTGGAAAAGAAAGTAATTATTGTCAGTTGTCCTGAGTATCAGCATTCTCAACATTGGGGAGGCATGAACAGATTTATGCCAATGGATAGGTTTTTTGGGATCCAAAAACGTTAGTGACGGAAAAATTAGTGAATAAAAATTAGTGAATAACCTTTCTGGAAAATATTGTTGAGTGTTTTGTGATTATTTATTTTTCTTTGTCTTTTTCTACTGCACTTATGCCCTTGGGCAGTGCGTAATAAATCATTCATTCATTCATTCATTCATTCATACCTATGACATCGCAAAAGTTTTCTGTCTGTCTGTCCGTCTGTGAGCACAATAACTCTCGAAAGGAATGAGATATTCTGATGAAACTTGGTGTGGGATTCTTTGGGTCAAGAGTAAGGTCGTGTTCGTAGATGGGCACTGTAGCCCTACATTTAGGGGTGGGGGAGGGGGTTTAAATTAAGGGGCAAACAAAATATTTTGAAACAGCTAATGTGATAGTCGATTATGGGGTAAGAAGACATGCTGAACACGATGGTGAAAACCATTTTCTCGCCGGACAAGTAGTTCGCCCGGAATCCGGCCAAAACCGGAAAGTTTGTTAAAAGTAAAAGTTTCATTTGAAGTTGATCAGATGTTCGATGTAAGGGTGGATGACATGCTGAACACGACGGTGAAAACCATTGCGGAATTTTTTTAGGAGCAAAAGTTTTATTTGAAGTTGATGAGATGTTTGATTTAGGGGTAAGAAAACATGCTGAGCACGATGGGGAAAATCATTTTCTCGCTGGACAAGTAGTTCACCCGGAATCCAGCCGAAACCGGAAAATTTGATAAAAGAAATTTTTTTATTTGAAGTTGATTAGATGACAGATTTAAGGGTAAGAAGAGACGCTGAATCTGTATATGATATGACAATCATTTTTTACCCAGACATATAGTTTGTCCGGAATCCGGTTGAAACCGGATTTTTTTTTATAAGTCAAAGTTTTATTTGAAGTTGAAGTTGATTAGATGTTCGCTGAATTCGTTTCTGAACTATCTTTTTTTTTGCTGGACAAGTAGTTAGCTCGAAATTCGGCCGAAACCGAAATTTGGCAGAAGTAAAGCAGGAAGTTTCGATCAGTATCGTCAAAATAGAAATGGCTTATACAGGTATATCTGGTTTTCTCAGATGATTAGCCTGGCGAAGACAAGACCTAGTTGTCTGCATCAAATATTACATTTTTGGGATCCCATCGAAACCTTTGTTCTTGTTCTCCTTTAGATTTTAATAATTAAAAAGTCTTTCAGGAACCCTTCAACTCAATGAATGTGCCAGCGAAATATGACATTTCACTTTGTCACTGTGACTGATTCTTTCTTTCATGTTCAGGTATGAATACAGAGGATAGAAATGTATTGTTTTAGCCAAGTTAATGTGCTGTTCACAATACCTTTTTCTTTTGAAAAATCTTCTCCTCACTCACAATGCAAGTTGAATACTGTTAACAGGCTGATATCTAAAGCCTATACATTTACCATTGCTATGCTACAGAGTTTGTAACTGATTTGACATTAACATGGAAGGAATTCAACAATCCCAGTGTGATCCTTGGATCCATCCTAACTCTTGCAGTGCCCTACTCAAAACCAGGCTAGGAAAAATCTTAGATTTTTTTTCTGTCCTAAGCTGTTAAAAGAAGAAACCTTGTCTACAGCTGTGGTTTGATTCTGTAACACTTACCCAAATTCAAGACCACACAGGTTTTGTTTTTCTGCTCAAAACAGTCAAAGGGGAAATAACAAATCTAAGAAATGTCTTTTAGAGAACCAGTTGTTTCAGCTTCCTTTTGACAAAAAGAATGATACGAAATTTTTTCTGTCTGTATAACTACACAAAAAAGAACAGAAGATTTACTGTGCATACAAATATAGTTAGTTTTCTTTGGAACCATTCAAAGCTAGATGATGTCAACACATACAGTGGAAGTATTCTTCATTTTATAAATTATATAATACATTTTGGACTACCTTGGTTTTACTTTTTGCCACTACAGAAATGGGAAGATAATTAAAAAAGGTTAATTTGTGTTCCTATTTATTTTAGAAAATTCCATTCTCTGTTCGGATACTTTGAATTATATGAAAAATAATGCAGAACGGTTGCAATACTTCTGACAGCTTGATTTTGTAGTTCAAAGGATGAATCCCCAGTTGCCTGGAGAGGGGAGGGGATCATAGCAATGCAAAGCTTCAGTGTGGCTAAATAATTGTTTGTGCTCACAACTGTGTGTTAATGTTAGCTAGGTCTGAATTTTTTCTGTTCTTCGGAGTTGTAGGCATCATAAAAGCATACCACTACTTGAAGATGTGATGCCGTATACAGGAGAGGTACCTGACCTCGTTTTTACACTAACTCGATTTTTGCCGCACAATTTTATAATGAAATGTACATGCTGTCCTAACAGTCAAGAAAAAAAGTGACTTTTTCTAAAGTCATGTGTTCAAAAATATGCAAATTCTGTACTTTTTCTCCATTTTGAAGCTGTTTTGAAAAGCTGTTTTCTCCCTATTGACTTTGCTAACTTTACCTTTTTCATCATTTTGTAAGTCAATCGAGGTGTGGTTAGAATGAAGTAATCTTGTTTGAAAAGAAAAATTTGAACTAGAAATATTGAAGCAATATTTATTTATCCAATATGTAGACCATTCAATTAGCTTCAATCTAGTATTTTTGTCATATTTGTTGGTTCCTGCCAGATGGATTATTCTGAAGGAAAGACTTTTGGGACACAAGCTCTGAAATATGAGTGCACATATGTTGCGGTACAGCAGAAGTACCCAACATCGAATATACATAACCTCAAAATTAGCATTAAAAATGTTAACAAGAATTTTCTGTCGGGTAATGGTTCAGAACCATAATTCAATGCATGGGACCTAGTTCGGACTGCACAGAAAATATCCTTTTAGCATTTATTAGACCAACTTTGGTCCTACGTACATTCAAGTATGGATTCCTCTCATTTATACAGGAGGGGTATCCAACCTCAGACAAGATTTCAAATTTCCAGAGAAGGCTTTCCTTCAGAATAATCCATCTGGCTTAAAAAGGAACCAAGAAATATGCCAAAAACACTAGATTGAAGCTAATTGAATGGTTTACATATTGAATACATAAAAATTGCTTCAATACTTCTAGTTAAACATATTTTTATTTTCAAACAAGATTGCTTCATTCCAACCTGACCTCGATTTACGTAAAAAATATGAAAAACGAAGAGTTAGCAAGGTCAACAGGCAGAAAACAGCTTTTAAAACAGCTACTAAATGGACAAAAGGTACAGAATTTATTATATTTTTGGACACATGACTTTGAAGAAAGTGATATTTTGCCTATTGATTGCCAGGATAACTTCTATCTCTCATTTCAACATTTTAGCGGGCCACGGTCGAGGTTGTGTAAAAACGAGGTTGGATACCCCTCCTGTACACTATTTGGGCGGCTTTGGGTGTTCATTTTACTATTCAACCCAAATAGGACTGTTCCAAGGTAAGTTAACATAATAACGAACTGTAAATGAACATGTGTGTTGCACATTGTGCAAAGTTGTTGCACTCACATCCTGTTGATAGACAGTTTAGTCCTGAATGCAATGGTATTTTTTTAATATTTATTGTCATTGTGAAGATGTTTTAGATAGTTAAAACTGAAAAACAGATAAGGAAAATTCACAGCAATTCATGCTTACAATGTACGTTATAAGTTACATTACAGAAAATCGGCAAATTCGCGGCACTGTCCATGGTGTTTTTGTGGCTACCCTACTGTTGGAGTAGGGTGGCCACAAAAACACCTAGTGGCAAAAATTGGCGATTTTTTTGTAATGAATGCAGGAATTGCTGTGAATTTTCCTTATCAGTTTTACCTATCTAAAACATCTTCAAAAAATATTTTGAAAATACCATTGCATTCAGGACAAAATTGTCTTTTTTGTAAGGCCATCAGTAAGATGTCCTAGCTATTTAATATTATTTCTTAATATTCAATGTAAATTTAGATGTAAAAAAAAGTAGCTGAACTTGCCTACAAAAATTTGTTGATACTAAGGAGGAAAACTCAGCAGCCTATAGCAGCAATAGGTCTATTGGACTATAACCTTAATGATCTTACTCATATTTTCTCATCTAACTCACTTGCTGGGGCTCCCCATGCACTCAAAACCAGCTCAAAATACCCAGTTTCAATGAATTTCATTGAAGCACATAGTTCCAAGCTGGTCACTAGATGGACAAAACCCTAAAGTCAATGGATGAACATAGGCATTTCCTTATGTAAAATACTGTTTTCTAAAGAAGATTTAAGATGCTTAGAGGCAAGATAGAGAGGTGATTTTGGCCTCAAATCGAAGCTAAAAGATAGGAGAATCACATTCTTATCTTCAACAGCTCAGGTTTGATTAAAAAAAATTTACTGGCTACCCTAGTTGGAGTGTTGGGTTAAAAGAGTGGCTGAAAAAAAATGCGAGGCAGTTATGTTCCACTGTACTGTACATGCAGTATGGTCACTGCTGATGAAGTACAGTAGAGGTATGCTTGTGTGAAAGTCTTCTGACTTCGGACGTTGCCATTTTCATGCACTTGCTGTGTCTAATTCTAAAGCTAACTACCAGTTAGCAAAAAGTAGGTAAGAAGGGCAGCTGAAAACACCTGTACAGGTATTTGGATCTTCAGTCTACCATTTAGCCCAAAATTGCAGTGCAGTGTTCACATTAAAGTAACTGTTCACATAAGCATACCTCTACTGTAGTTTAAAGCTGTTTTAAGTAGAAAACAGCATATTTTCAGGCCGTCTTATGGGTGCTATTACCTTGATTCTGTTTATAGTAACCGAAGTTATCCTTTTCAATCGCCCCAATTACTTGATTAAAGTACCCTACAATGGTGACAAATGATAACTTACATCTTTTTCTTGAGTCCTTTCTTTCCTCCCTTGGAGAGACCCTTATTCTTTCCTACCGCCATTTTAGGACTTCAAAAGCAACTGAAGAATAATTCTGTAAATTCAGAAAGCCATGAATGTGAGGGCGACCGTTTTCGTCGACGTTGTTATGACAAAATATGTCCAAAACTATCCGACACTGATGCAGTTGTACGGAGCTAAACGTCCGTAACAAAACAACCTTCTGAAACTGAAAACGCAGACTTCGGTACTGTGTTCTGTGGGTTCTGTGGGCACTCTTGTTTCGCGCTGCGTGGCGGAAAAGATTCGCGTTCTGTGGGCACCTAGCTGAAATCATGGGCGGCTCCGGTCGGCTCTAAATCGGCACTCGTTCTCCTATAGCAGTTTTTTTTCTCTCTTGTAAGTTTTTTTCAGTATACCAAAAAGAGTAGCCAAATAATATTATACTTCATGCAGACACATGCAGTTGACAACTATAGTTGTCAGTGTCTCTATATTCCTATCTATGGTAGAGATGCCCAGACCAGTGCTCAACTGGAATTCGAGGCTATGGTCTAGCTAGACGTAGACCCCGAAGCCACGCCGTTTATCGGCGCGCCGCCGCCGAAAAAGTGTCGGCGCGCCGCCGCCGTTTTTCAGATGGCGCGCCATAGCTAACGCCGTTTGAACGGCGGCGCGCCGCCGCCGTTTTCTTTCGGCGGAAATACTTTTCATTGTTGCCCACCGTGTCTTTTGACAATGAAAAAGTAATCAAAAGACCGTCATATACCACTGATGTTTTTTTGAGCACGTCCACGCACACTGTCCGACCATGCTGTTTTTTTATGTTAATTAAGCTTGTCTGGGACTTGCATTGGTTTGCTCAAGTACCATAACGTCTGTCTTGCTGTCGGCAGTCGGACTTTCACTAATCCGGGCACTTCCAGATAAGCTAGACCCAGAGGCGTCATTTGGGGGGGGGCAGCTGCCACCCCTTGACCCCCAGAGCTACCCAGGAAAATAGCCTAAAAAAATCAGTTTTTCATCACAACTGTGACATCTCGTTGCGCCATACCAGTAGATCTTAAGTCACTGATGAAAATTGAACCTTTTTTAATCCGAGCTAATGACCCATTGTTCGAGGATCGAATGTTTTCAGCGCGTTTGAGGCTGGATCAGTTGTGTGTCTGAACTCTGAACATGAAGGGCGAGACATTATTTTTGTAACATGGCATTCAGTATCATATTGTGATTTGTTCCTGGATAGCTGAGGCCCCCCTTGGAAATTCAGGTGGGGGCGCCTTCCCGACGGAGCACAAAATGTAAGAGTAGGAAGGGGAGAGGGTCATCAAACACTAAGTGCCTTTTCACTTAACCCCAGCTTGTTTATTTTGTAAAATGGTAAAAAGAGTTTTAAATCTGCGTTTAACGTGTGTTGCAGCAAAGGCTAACCTGTTTTAGTTTTTTTTTTCGGAAGGTCATTTTATTTGGAAAGGGTCGAGTTGAAGCACCATCATGTACCAGTTTTCAGTTTAATGTCTCACATTGTTTGAAATGTGTCGTGACCAAACATTATGAGTCGTGGCCCCTGCTTTCATTTGTGATCCAAAAAGGCCCTTTGATCATAAAGAAATCCAAAATTTTCGCCTGCGCCGCTTGTAGTATGCTCTGTTTACTTTGAGGTTTGGACTTGCAGTTTGGGGGAGGGCCATTTTAGAACCTAAAATTTGTTCAGGAAGTAGTTAAATTTTGTTAGAAAACATGCAAATTCAACATTTTTTTTTGCCTGCAGCGCTCATTGCCATTTTCTGGCCAAAAATTCGTTTGAAGCTAGCTCTCCAGCGAGTTCTAGTTAGTTTCCGCTCTTCAGCCGTGGTCTTACCTATGTAGTTCCGAACATGAAAATAGCAAGGAGGGGCCCAGAAGGATGTCATTTGCCACCCCCTAGATTTGTCACTGCCACCCCTTAGATTTTCGCGAAATGACGCCTCTGGCTAGACCACGATAGTTGGCGTGCGAAGAAAGGACCCAGAAAAAATGCTTACATTTCATCACAGCATCCCATCGTCGGTTGGGGGGGGGGGTCGTATCTTCTGTGTTATTTGTTGTTTCAGGTAGTAATCGAATTTGAGAATAATTGTTTTGTTTAGAAGCAATCGATCCATAAAAGTCGTCACCTAATTTTTATTTGCCATATTTCGCTGTTTCCCGGGTACTCCTTGACGAGTCAAGGGGAGCCACGAGAAAAGAAGGAGTCACTTTCTGGGGACTATCGAGAATGGAAACAGCGAGAACAGATATAATGTATCTGTATCAAGTTGGTTCGAAAATTTGCTGATCTATTTCCTTGCCAAACTCATTTGGTTGACGAAACAAAGTTAGTCTGTCTAATGGTCCACGTTATTTCACTTTTCTTTGATTTGATTTGCTTACTTAGTTTTATAACTGCACAGTTTAAAAAAAAATCAGTCAAATAGAGTTTTATTATTTTCTAAGCGTTAGTTAAACCACTGACACCAGCAACTCCTCAAATAAGCTCCACGTCGAATCCGAAAGGAGTTATTTTCTAGTTATTCGAGTTGAAGCAATGGCTGACGACGGGGACCCGTGAGAATGGGCGGAAGGGAGTTGCTAGTACAATCAAAAAATCTGGGACTCGCAGTGGGAATCCGTCTGGAACAGGGAGATGACGCCTTGCACAAGAATAGCTGAAATTACGCTGATACCAGTGAGGTAGCCTATAAACTTGATAGGCTACCTGGCTGGCCAGTCAACCGATATTTTAATTCCGTACTAATTATTTACACCTACAGCCAATTCAGGCACGAAATTGCTCCAAATCATGGCCGCAAAGTTCCAAAATTTAAGCTAAAAAAGTCCGGAAAACGGCGCCAAACAGCGGCGCGCCGCCGAAAATTTTCGGCGGCGCGCCGCTAAAAAAATTTCGGAGCGCCACGGCGCGCCGCCACGCCGAGGGTTTTCCGGCGCGCCGCCGCTGAAAAAAAATTCGGCGCGGCTTCGGGGTCTAGCTAGACGGACAACAATCGCGACTGTTTCCTATAGTTGTGATGATAAAGTCACTGCTCCACTGAGTTAGAGCAAGAACAAATAATCCGTGACAACTATAGTTGTCACTATATTCCTCTCTCTGGTAGAGATGCCCAGACCAGTGCTCAACTGGAATTCGGGGCTATGGTCTAGCTAGACGGACAACAGTCGCGACTGTTTCCTATCGTTGTGATGATAAAGTCACTGCTCCACTGAGTTAGAGCAAGAACAAATAATCCGATAGAACCTCCGTCTTTGGTCCCACGCAGCGACTATGGACACCCCAATAAAACTGGAGCTGGAGTTACATGCTGTGAGGTTTGAGTTGATACCCGTCTACTTCCCTCTACGCCGTTGCTCATACGAGGTGAAAAACCGTAGGATGCCTTGCAGGCGCGGAGAGCCGGCTCCAGGCCCGCTCTACAGCGCGTCACACGTGACGTCAGTATGGCAGACAACCAATCAGCTATAAAAGACGACCCAGATGGCGTTCCGATTATTCTGGAGTTGTGCCACGATACAGCTGTTTGTAGAGATAACAATTATGATGTTCTGCGTAGCCCCTCCTCCGCTCGTTTGCATCGGATAGGGTATCAGAATATATTCGACTCTGGATGGTCGTATCACAGAGATGGCGAGACGGAGGTTCTATCAGATTATTTGTTCCTGGTTAGAGCTTGTGAACGTAGTTCGCAAACCACTACTGTAGTCAGATAGAAGCGGGCTATAGGAACAGTAGTTCCGCCGAAGGCAAATTCGTCCACATCCACACGTCGCGGGTTTATATGATATCACGTAAAGAAGGAATGTTATACAAGGGACTTTTACCGTGACAAATAGACCAGAAATAAATTTGTATTAAATTTAGAAGTCTAGGACACCAATGTCGGAGACTCGTAGACAGTCCAGGGCTGGTAAGAGATGTGGTAAAAGTCCTTTGCATAACGTTCCATCTTTACGTACTATTGTGATTAAGATATAATATAAATTATGCGGTTATAAAGTTAAGTAAAAAAAAGAGTCAAATAGCGACAAGCTTTTAGCTTCCCGTTTTCTGGAAATAATAAACAAATAAAAGAAACAAAGCTGAAAATAAAGTTAGTCGTGTCATTACCTTTATACACTAACTGCATCACCTCATTATCGTGTTACCGTTGTTTTCGGCCGGGGACAGGGGCGGTTCGAAATAAGCTCCCATGCCGTACTTTCGTTCGGTCGTATGCTCGTCAGTCGATTTTTTGGGATCCCAAAACGTTAGTGACGGATACCTATGACATCGCAAAAGTTGTCCGTCCGTCCGTCCGTCCGTCCGTCCGTCTGTCCGTCTGTACGCACGATAACTCTCGAAGGGATTGAGATATTTTGATGAAACTTGGTGGGAGGATCCTTTGGGTCAAAGTACAAGTCAAGTTCGAAGATGGGCTCTGTAGCTCTATATTTAAGGGTGGGGGAGGGGTTTCAAATTAAGGGGCAAACAAAATATTTTGAAACAGCTAATGTGACAGTCGATTATGGGGTAAGAAGACATGCTGAACACGATGGTGAAAACCATTTTCTCGCCGGACCAATAGTTCGCCCGGAATCCGGCCAAAACCGGAAAGTTCGTGAAAAGTAAAAGTTTTATTTGAAGTTGATTAGATGTTCGATTTAGGGGTAAGAAGACATGCTGAACACGATGGTGAAAACCATTTTTTGACCGGACAAGTAGTTAGCCCGGAATCCGGCCCAAACCGGAAAATTTGTTCAAAGCAAAAGTTTTATTTGACGTTGATTAGATGTTCGATTTAGGGGTAAGAAGACATGCTGAACACGATGGTGAAAACCATTTTCTCGCCGGACAAGTAGTTAGCCCGGAATCCGGCCAAAACCGGAAAGTTTGTTAAAAGTAAAACTTTTATTTGAAGTTGATTAGATGTTCGATTTAGGGGTAAGAAGACATGCTGAACGCGATGGTGAAAACCATTTTCTCGCCGGACAAGTAGTTCGCCCGGAATCCGTCCGAAACCGGAAAATCTGTTAAAAGTAAAATTTGTATTTGAAGTTGATTAGATGATAGATTTAAGGGTAAGAAGATACGCTGAATCTGTATATGACAATCATTTTTTACCCGGACATATAGTTCGTCCGGAATCCGGTTGAAACCGGATTTTTTTTATAAGTTAAAGTTTTATTTGAAGTTGATTAGACGTTCTTTATAGGGATAAGGAGATGCGCTGAATTCGTTTCTGAACTGTCTTTTTTTGGCTGGACAAGTAGTTCGCTCGGAATTCGGCCGAAAACGGAAATTCGGCAGAAGTAGTTTCGATCAGTATCGTCAAAATAAATATGGCTTATACAGGTATATCTGAACTTAATTTTCTCAGATGATTAGCCTGGCGAAGACTGGATCTGGTTTACCCTGACATATACTTCGTCCGGAATCCGGTTGAAACCGGATTTTTTTTATAAGTTAAAGTTTTATTTGAAGTTGATTAGACGTTCTTTATAGGGATAAGGAGATGCGCTGAATTCGTTTCTGAACTATCTTTTTTTGGCTGGACAAGTAGTTCGCTCGGAATTCGGCCGAAAACGGAAATTCGGCAGAAGTAAAGCAGGTAGTTTCGATCAGTATCGTCAAAATAAATATGGCTTATACAGGTATATCTGAAATTAATTTTCTCAGATGATTAGCCTGGCGAAGACTGGATCTCGCGTAGACAAGACGTAGTCAGGACGTAGTTGTCTGAGTCAAATATTATATTTTTGGGATCCCATCGAAATCTTTGATCTTGTTTTTTTACTTGTCAGAAATCTGTCGTATGTTTTGAGCTTATGCGTCTCAGAAGAATAGTATTCTCGGTCGTACAGTAGAGGTATGCTTCTGTGAACAGTTACTTTAATGTGAACAGTGCAGTTTTGGGCTGAATGGTAGAACGAAGATCCAAAATACCTATAGCCTACAGGTGTTTTCAGATGCCCAATTACCAACTTTGGCTAACTGGTAGTTAGCTTTAGACACAGCAAGTGAAAGAAAATGGCGAAGTCCACTATCGACAAACGTTCACATAAGCATACCTCTACTGCACATTCTTAGCTTGTCGTATGTTTTAAGCTTTTCAGAATGACGGCTGTATGTTCGGAGATTCTGTGTGACTCAGAGAATCCTACTCTCGGACTACTACTCGGAATGCCAGTCGCAAGTCTTGAGCTTCCCAGAACGACAATACCAAATCGTGAATTCCCTGCAGCAGTTTGAACACGGTATGTTTTGTACCAACATCTCTCGTTTTAAGCAAAAACCTGCAGTACAGCTTGAACACGATCGGTTTTGGACCAAATTTGTAGTTTTGTGCAAAGATCTCTCTATTTTAGCAGAAAAGAAGTTGATATTTTTTTTCCTGCAGAGCGAGATTTGAAGATAAATCGGCTTCGGAAGCATTGAGAGAAGCTGAAATACCGAGGGTAGTAATCCAGTATTAAACCACACCTCGCACTATTTACTGTTTATTTTCAGTATTCGCCACTAGTAATACCGTAAAACTAGGCTCTGCTTTTAACAAATTAAACACAGCTGTTATAAGCATTTTCCCATGTCCTTTGACTTCTAGCAAGAACACGGCAAAATTTAGATAACCGGTTTTCCGCATCAATAGTACGATATCCGAACACTCGCCGGGAGCATGATACGCATGGAAAATAGTGAAACGCGGCAAGTGTGAAAATCGGTGAGGTGTCGTTAGCGGGTTTAGAATGTAACATTTGAAATTCGGGTCTCCCTTCTAGGAATTAATGTATGCAATTACGGAAGTAGGTTGCATTGACCTTGTAGGTACGACGGGTCATTTAAACACGCCTTTTCATATAAACAAAATTGTTTTTACTGTAAATTATAAAAAAATCTACTTTGTTTCAGTTCTGGAGTAGCAGTATTTTTTTTTTTCAGAAAAAAAAAATGCCTGGTAATGTTCCGGATATCTCGAACAGGCAGATCTGTAATAAGTGGTCCTTACTTTCATTTGTGATCCAAAAGACACACTAAAGGGGACATTTCAAACATTTGAGACATTCTTTGATGTATGTTCTCTTAAAGTTTAACTGAAAAGCCAACTTATGTTTGTGTCATTTAACTTAATACACTGAATTATTTGGATTCTGCAAAGGGATTTGTCTATTTTCCACTATCTGCTCCGGTTATGACGTTCAGAATTTCTACGGTCGTCCCCACAACGAAAATTCTACTATGACGCGCGAAATTTTAATCTCAATACATACGGGGCTTTCCTGTGGGCAGTGGTGAGATTGGAGCAGATTGCTTAATGCATGAACCAAAAGAGAACATCAATCTTACTCGTAAGGCATCAGCAAAAATACAAGCGCATAGAGGTACCACAAATTCCACTATTTGAAAATGATTATTCGTGAATAGTGGAACAACGAAGTAACGCATTTTCAGCGGCTCTTCAAGCCAATTCAAGTGAATAAGTGATGGGTAACTAGATTGTCCTATCCCAGCCCTTTTCCGCTAAAATCTCAAATCTCCTGCTGCGACCATTTCATTTTGTAAGGATACAGTCGTTAGGAGTTGTTGCGGGGGCTTTGCCCTCCCACGAATTTTTGTAATTACGGATGACCTTTATCCTAACCTTATAAAACTGGTGTTTGTTTAGATTCGTACAATTTTCCGCACGTGGTGTTGTGCTGTGCTTCTTGTCTGTTGTTTCTAACTGGTATAGCTCTTGAACCTTTCCGGAAATCCACCATTCGTATATTTTGAGGTAGTAAATTATGCCTTGCTCTCCGCCAGTGTTGCCAGATCGTGAACCAAAAAGTAAGCCGCAGCCTTTGAAAAACAAGCCAAAAATAAGCCAGACAATTTTTTGCCCAAAACCTAGCTTTACTTTTAAAGTGTCCAAGTTTTGAAGGCTGTTTTATAGAAAAATTATTCATGTCCTTTGATCCTACAGGCGTTATCCACCTTCCAATTCGTTCCCTGGCTTGAGAAAGTTCAGTTCCAGTCTAGAGATTATTGTGAGGCTGTATTTAGTAGAATTGCGAAAAACCGCTACCCGAGGCCGTATCCAGGGGGGTTAGGGGGTTCGACCCCCCCCCCCCCGAAACCCACAAAAGTAATGGTTTGTGTAGGCTTTAACTATGTATTTTTTGTACTTTTTGGTCCGACCCGTGGGCACCCCCCCCCCCGAAATAAATTCCACGGACAACCCCCTCCCCCGAAATAAATTCCTGGATACGGGCCACCCGCTACCCCGTGTGGAACTCTAGAAACTTTACAGAAATTCCCGCGCGCTATCTCCAGAAAATGCTCGACCGTGCTTACTTTCCTGTGCATTAGTACGGGGAAAATTAATGACGAGGACGCCCACCGGCTCGACTTCTCCTGTGTTAGTTCGAGCACTGTCCGTGTGTGCGCTGCAATTTCTGTATCCCATAATTTCACTGAGTCAAGGTCGGGCTTCACTACCCAGACGCCCCAGAACCTGGGGTCCGGATTATGTGAAGACGGTCCCAAACAGAAATCAAATCAAATGTCTGTTCAACAGTCCACTTTTGGGCATTTTTCAGCACTTCTGTCATTTTCTTAGATTTTACCACCTCAGCACAATAATTTCTCCAAGTCAAATGAAACCTACTTTCAAATTCACGCTTCTTTTCACCCAGAATCCGGGAATCTGGTAGATTTTTCTACCAGATTTCCGGACGCGTCCGGGGTACTTTTAGACCGTTTCAGACCTGTCTTCACTACCCATACCGGTATCGAAGAAAACGGAACCCAGAATCCGGGCGAAAAATCTTGGTAGTGAAGCCCGACCTTCAGACCTCTCATTACTATAATGATACTCTGTGACCCAAGGCGTTTTAATTTCAACATTTCGATTCACTCAGAGATTCTTTTAGGATTTGACGTGTCTTTTAGGATTTGAAAACTTCACCGCACTGCCGCGCCGCGGTTGATTCGTATTTTGAAACGTGATTTTGACCTTCCGTGAGCATAGAGGCTCCAACTTCGTTCAAGGATCGGATTCATCTCAAATGCATTGCCAAAAATATGATTTCTTCCCGAAAAAGCAAATCACGCCAAAAAATAAGCCAGCTCAAAATAAAAATAGCCAAGTTTTAAGCCACAAGCCAGTTCCAAAATTTTTCACGCCAGTCACCAACAAAATAAGCCAGTGTGGCGTAAAATAAGCCAATCTGGCAACACTGCTCTCCGCTCACGCTCGGGGTTTAAACTGGGGACGCCAGCGAAGAAGTCGCATACTGGAAGAGTGACCGTGATCAGAAACAAAAATGGATTAAAACCAGATCAATTTTCCTTATTTGCTTTCAATCAATCATCGTATTTATTCCTGAATATCTGTTTTACAACATGATAACATACGACTGTCAATTTTCCTCTCCTTTCTCTCTCGTTTTTTATTTTTACTTTCGCTTTCACTTCCTTCTCTTTGACTCCAAATCTCAGCCATTCAACCATTACCCCCAGTATACCCCCGCCCACTCCCTACGGGTCCGACCAGGTAGTCCCTCCCAAGCCCAAACCCAAGTCCTTCGAGTCCCCGGGCAAAGCAGGTATCGGATGAACAGAGAAGAACATGAACTACCGTTAAGAAGAAGAAGAAAAAATACGCTATCTATACCTGTCGGCTATATTATTATTGTTTGTTAATTTTAAGAAGTACGAAGCTATTTGGGTCTCTGTAAGATATGAGGCTTTAAGTTGTAAATAGTATATTACGTTAATTTAGGAAAAGTGTGAAGGTTTTAATTAAAGGTATAGGCTGTGTAATTTAGTCAGATTGATGATTGGAATTGGGATTGGAAAACAGTGAGAGAATGAAGAAAGTCACAGTGAGAAAAGCATACCCGGATTAAGATGATGTTTTGAGAAAGACCCCTATCCCAGCCCTAACCCTGCCCGAACCCTCTTATTTATAGTATTGATGAAGCCTTTTGGTTAAATATTTCTATGATCTGTACACTCTGTACAGGAGGGGTGCCTGATCTCGTTTTTACACTACCTCAATTTTTGCCGCGAAAATGTTAAAATCAAATGTACAAGCTGCCCTGAGTGCTGCCTGAGTGTCAAGATGCAAAATATGACTTTTTCAAAGTCATGTGTCCAAAAATATTCAAATTCTGTGCCTTTTTCTCCATTTTGTAATTGCTTTAGAGCGTGTTCCACCCTACTTACCGTAGTTACTACGCTAGTTACCGTAGTTACTACGCTAGGCTGGAACGCTTTTTGAATTTTTCGGTCACATATCAGGCCGCGGGGTGATCCGACCAATCACGTTACAGAGATGCGTAGTTACTACGCTAACTACGCTCCCGAGCGTGGTAAGCAAATAGTTACTATTAGTTACTATTTTGAGAAGGTTGGAACAGTCAGCGTAGTAACTTTTCGTGAGGCTGGAACGGAAATAGTAACTAATAGTTACTATTGGTAGAGGGGTGGAACACGCTCTTAAAAAGCTGTTTTCTGCCTATTGACTTTGCTAACTCTTCCTTTTTCATCATTTTTAAGTACAGGAGGGGTACCTTACCTCGTTTTTACACTACCTCGATTTTTGCCGCGAAAATGTTAAAATGAAATGTACAAGCTGTTCTGACAGTCAAGAGGCAAAATATGACTTTTTTCAAAGTCATGTGTCCAAAAATATTCAAATTCTGTGCCTTTTTGTCCATTGTAGGCTGTTTTGAAAAGCTGTGCTAACTCTTCCTTTTTCATCATTTTTAAGTCAATCGAAGTTAGGTTAGAATCAGTCTAGTACACTAGCCCCTTTTTGGAGCATGGTGCTCAAACGTCTAGCACCATGCCTGGGTGCTGGACGTTCAAGCACTGTACCTTGGATTTCATGGACGGTGCATGGATTTCAGTACACAGTGCATGCATGAAAAACACAGTTTCTGTCATCACAATTCTGCACCAGCTCGGACAGGGCTGAAATTACCACCATGAATTAGAGAATTCAAAGACAATCCTATCATATTTTTCATAGCAAAACAGAAGGACGCGACTGATGATGGAGATGAAAAATCTGACAGCACCCTATCTATTTTCTATGTAGTCTGCCTCAGGCAGGCCCCAGGAGCCAATATTCTGGTTGGCTGCTGGGTAGAAAAAGCTGAGGCACACAACACTTTACATGAAAAACCCTTGACTGTGTAGAAAAGGAAATTAGGTTTTTCATCTCCATCATCAGTCGCGTCCTTTTGTTTTTGTTATGAAAAAAATGATAGGATTGTCTTAGATTTCTCTAATTCATGGTAGTAATTTCATCCCTGTCCGAGCCGGTTCTCAGTTGTGATGACAGAAACTGTGTTTTTCATGCATGCACTGTATACTGAAATCCGTGCACCATACACGAAATCCAAGGTACAGTGCTTGAATGTTTAGCACCCAGGCATAGTGCTAGACGTTTGAGCACCATGACTGAAAAGGGGCTAGTGTACTAGACTGGTTAGAATGAAGTAATCTTGTTTGAAAAGAAAAATATGTTTAACTAGAAACATTGAAGCAATATTTATTTATCCAATATGTAAACCATTCAATCAGCTTCAATCTATTTTTGTCATATTTGTTGGTTCCTTTATAAGCCAGATGGATTATTCTGAAGGAAAGACTTCTCTAGAAATTTGAAATCTTGTCTGAGGTTGGATACCCCTCCTGTAAATCAAGGTAAGGACACTACTAAGGTTAGAATGAAGTAATCTTGTTTGAAAAGAAAAATATGTTTAACTAGAAATGTTGAAGAAATATTTATTTATCCAATATGTGAACCATTCAGTTAGCTTCATTCTGGTATTTTTGTCATATTTGTTGGTTCCTTTTTAAGCCAGATGGATTATTCTGAAGGAAAGACCTCACTGGAAACTTGAATTCTTGTCTGAGGTTGGATACCCCTCCTGTACAAGCATGTATGAGCTAAAGCTCTAGAAACGTCAACCTACAAACAACAACAACAACATTATTATTGTTTTGAATGAGATTATTATTATCCAGGGCAGCATGCAAAGTTCTAATGCTAACCGAAAAATCTCTTCAATAAATTTGAGGCAGTAAGAGTTGTACAAAAATCCCAATTAGTTGGTCTAGTATTGCGTGGCACCATACCTGAGCTGAGCTGGTAAAGTTATTCTAAGAAAAGACAGCTTATCTATCAGCCAGAGTAACAACCATAGATTGTCAGTATCGTGGAAAATTAGCGGGGTCGAACAGGCTAGAGCTGGAAATCAGACCAGTCTCTGTTTGCCTTCTTAATATCAGCACATATTTTGTCTGACCTGGTATCTAGTGTCGTAAAATTACCGTAAAATACAAACTCGGTAAGTAAAATTGGTAAAATTGGTAAAATAAGGTAAAATAGGTAAAATTGGTAAAATAGGGTAAAATAAGGTATTCCATGAGGAATATAGGGTAAAATTGATGTTTTAGAGTGGCTCACAAGATTCAGACCTGGATTCAGACAAGTTAAATATTTATTTGCATCTGGTGCAATTGGTATGATTGTGCAATTGCATTATTTCCAGCTGGCAAAATTGATTTTGAGGAACTTCAGAGAATTTACTTTTCCGTTTAGTTCCAAATACAAATAGGAAAAGTGGCATTAACACCTTGATCAAAGTAATAAAATAGCTCAAGGTGACTTGAGAAACTGGGAGAAACGCCAGCTGTTCCGTTATCTTCTTATTACCCCCTATCGAGCTAAAAAAAATCTTGCGGAGTCGGTAACCACATCAACCAGTTGATCCTACAATATTGTGTGTCCAGGACTTTCAGTAGTAGTCTAAGGTATATTCGCCTAATCTCTGTGCATTATTTCCTTTTCTCTGGACATGGGCTTCATGGCAATGCCTGCATACTGCAGGTAGCAACACAATAACACATAACTAAACACTAATTAGGCTACACTAAGTTAAAATACATCATAGTACTTCTTGCTCATAAAACATGTCATAGCAGACCTTCACAATCGGCACTACTGTCACTTTCTTACAAATTCCACCCTACCATTCATGGTGTTCTCCCTTTAAAAATCAGATGTCATACTCATGCTTTGCTTTCTGATGTCGCCCTGGTCTCTGGAGACCCTGGGTAGTTTTGCTTTGACATTAAATGTAAAGACGTCAGTGGAATACGGGTAAATTCGTAAAATGATGTTTGAAAACCGGCTTCCTAGTCCTCCCTGGAGGCCCTGGGTGGTTTTGCCTGTCATCATGTGTAAAAATGACAGTAAAATACGGGTAAATTACGTAAATTACGTAAAATACCGGCAAAATACGTAAAATAGGTAAAATACCAATTTTAGGGGGGTCCGTAAAATTACGGTAAAATACGTAAAATACCGAATTTTACCGTGACCAATTTTACCATTTGCAACACTACTGGTATCATCCGGCAGCAGTTAAAAATCAGATATTCTGACTAGCAGTGTTAGGTAGTTCATTCAATCCAAGTACCATGTTTATATAGATTGCTGAAGACCTAGGCATGTTTTCCAGTGGATAAGATGTCTCTTATCTTTTATAATTCCTGATAACCGTAACTGGTAGGTGGTTTACCTATTGCCAGTTCTTTGGGTATGTTGTAACCTGGGTGACGTAACTCACTTTTGCAGAAATTGGCTCCAGAAATTCAGAACTTTCGCATACTCGGTACAGGAATTTAATAAGGGATTTGTAGAGTAGGTTACTGTTTGTAGATTTCAGTTATTAGATTAGATTTTCTATAGATTTCAAATACAAAGCCTCCCGAATCCCAGTGTTGTAACAGAACAAAAAAAAACAAGACCAAAGGTTTCTATGGGGTCCCAAAAATTTAATATTTGATCCAGACCATCGGGTCTTGTCTTCGGCAGATCCAGTCTTCGCCAGGCTAATCATCTGAGAAAACCAAGGTCAGATATACCTCTATAAGACATATCTATTTTTACGATACTGATAGAAACTTCCTGCTTTACTTCTGCCAAATTTCTGGTTTTGGCTGGATTCCTGGCGAACAAGTTGTCCGGGTGGAAAATACTCTTCAAATAAGTGTTCACCATATCTTCTTAACCCTAAATCGAACATCTAATCAACTTCAAATAGAACTTCTACTTTTAACAAACTTTCCGGTTTGGCCGGATTCCGGGCGAACTACTTGTCCGGCAAGAAAATGGTTTTCACCATCATGTTCAGCATGTGTTCTTACCCCATAATTGACTATCACATTAGCTGTTAAAGAATGTTTTGTTTGCCCCCTAATTTAAACCCCCTCCCCCACCCCTAAATATAGGGCTACAAAGCCCATCTTCGAACTTGACCTGTACTGTGACCTAAATAGTCCTCATGCCAAGTTTGATCATAATATCTCAACTTTGCGAAGTCATAGGTATCCCTCCACTTACGTTTTTGGATCCCAAAAACTGTCAGGTAGCCTATCTTTCTTGATGTCAAAGTGAGTAGGAACAAATATTTTCTTCTATATTACTTGTGTGTTACTAGCTTGGATGCTGTTATACTTTTTAGAAACTTGTTAAAGAAGAGAATACAAAAACAAAAGGTTAGTTTTGACACCAATGTTTGAAATAAGTTATGTCTACAATAAATAAAATAAGATGTTTAGGAAGAGCTTCTTATTTTGTTTCACACTCATTAAGTTCAACATAGGAGGGAAAACTTAAACTATGGTCTTCATTATTGTTCTTCTGTTTTTCAGTTTATAGACATGGCCTCAGCAGGAGATGATTCAGATGGAGACAGTTTGAAGTCTGGGAAGAAAGGAAATTTCCTTCCAGTTTGGGGAAATGAACGAACAATGAACTTAAACAACTTGATTCTGACAAATATACAATCCTCACAGTATTTTAAAGGTAAGCGTCTTTTCGAAATATTAAAGTGCACTGGACACACATTACGCTTCTGGTATTTGCGTCTTTCCTGCCAAAATCAAACTATACAGAATTCAACAGATTATACCTAGCCTATTTTTAAATTTGATTTTTTTTTTCTAATACTTAACGAATGAAAATTTCTCTTGACTGTCAGGTGACATGCTGGAATCAGCAAGGGTAGACCAGCAAACAACACACTTAAACTATAATCTTTCCAACAGTCACTATAAATTAACCTTGAATATTATAAGACATCTAGCTTGTAATTTTATCCCCTCATTTCGTTCAGCTTCTTTTTGGCAAAATGCGGCAAATGAAAGAGCTTCAGCATTTAGTTTTTTCATCTTGCTGTTTTTTTTTCACAATGGTATTAAAGTTAACAGTCACCTGCAGCCTATTGATGGTACCAATGCTACCTAGTTTCATTCCTCTGTTGAACAGACAGCAAGTATTACCATCCCATGGCAATGGGGTGATGTAAGTGTTGTTTAAAATCTTAAAACCTCTTAAAGGCAGAGAAGATCAAAGGTATTGTTCCTTATTTTTTTTTTTCAGGGAACTGATGTTTCTTTAGTGCAGTAGCGATTCTGTATCGATTTTGTTTGGAACCGTTATTGGGCCATATATTTTCTTTGTAAAGTAGAGGTATACACTGTGGATGGCTATTTAACTTTGAACAGTCTAGTTTCTGGCTAAAGGGTAAAATAAAAACCCAAAAAAACCAAACAGACATTCCTGGGAGCTCTGAAGGAATTATTTTAACTAACCAGTAGTTGACTTATACCACAGCAATTGGATGAAAATGGCACCGTTCAAAGTAAACTGACGTTTAAAGAAGCATACTTCTACTGTAGTTAATGCCCTTTTTTCTTCCAGTAAACTTGTTTGAACTGAAGACATACCATGAAGTGGTAGATGAAATCTTCTACAAGGTCAGCCACCTAGAACCATGGGAGAAGGGGAGCCGGAAAACCTTTGGACAAACTGGGATGTGTGGTGGGGTAAGAAAATTCGTCTTGCTGTGAGGACACCCTAAGACTCCTTTACTGGGTTGAGAGTTGACTGCCAAAAAAAGAAAGCCGTGTTTTCGCGTCACGGATGCTACTTTCGCAACCACTGAAAGTCGGCTCTCTTTGGGTCCCATACCCGATTGTCAGAAACCTTAGCTTGTCGTTTGGCCGATGGAATGGGGACAATCCTACTAGGTGATGCTTTTTTTGCAAGTACCAACTTGGAGTTCTTAGAGGTCAGACAAGGGCTGAATAGCCGTAGCCGCAGATGCGGCTGCTAAGGCCATGATTAGAATAGTCCGGAAATTACACTCTGCCTCCCTCTGTACTACGGCGATCGATTTTTCTTTACTTGGTAGCTCTCGAGCCCATAAACTCATGAACAGTCGTAGGGGACGTTTTCGAGTTGATGGTTGTTGAGATGCCATCCACTCGAAAATGTCGAAGGATGATGCCATTTTCATGAAAATTTGCGTGAGACAGAGGAAGATGCCATTTTTGTTTGACAGTGCTACCGGAGCACCGTCGAACAAGCGTTTTGTCTTGTGCTCAGTCCCGACGTCCTCATTAAGGGAACATTTTCGCGTGAATGGCTGTTGAGCTCGACGTCCACGCGAAAATGTCACTGGATGATGCCATCCACACGACAACGGGTTGAGACAGAGGAAGATGTCATCTGTCATCTTCCTCTACCCGTTCAGCAGAGCTCGAGGAGCGTCGTTGAACGGGAGAGACTCATTCAGCTGGATGGTGACGTCGCACGTCGAGCTTTTCACGCAAAAATGACCATCGAGCTGGATGGCATCAACGCGAAAACACCCATCATGATGATGGGACGTAACATCCAAGGGAGCCATACACGTGGAAATGTCCCTAAGGTACTCATGCAAAAATGACTTTAAAGCAGATGGCATCCACGCCAAAATGCAAAATGGCTTGTCTCGTTGAACAACATAGTCGTAAGTCGATGCGAAAACATCCTCGTGGTGTTGGTGTCCGTTCCACTGAGTTATTACACTGTCGGAAGTTAACAGATAACACAAGGGTGCGCACCCCAGAAATGGTTTATAACTCATATTTTGACGATGCAAAACGGAGACGCCAGCTATATTTTATTAGAGCTATGTTTCGGTCCTTCTTGGCAAGGGTCCTCTTCAGGCTCAAGATGGAAAATGAACTTGTAGAAAACAATTAAAGATCCTTCCTTAAATATTGAATTTGTCAACTTCTTCTCTGGAAACTGGTTGCAGTTTAAGCTGGTGCTGTGATTTCATTCTTGACATGGCTGCTATTTTTGCTGTTCGATTGGGTCGTCGAAAGGCTAGAAATTCTTCTGCATTTTGGTTTAGGAGTCGCCTGTCTCTTCTTCTTTCCAGCTAAGATGGATACTTGTTGGCGGCATGTGTGGGTGATTTGAAGTTCCGTACTTCGGTGAAAGATATTCCTTCAGCCCAAGCAAAACGGTTTTGCATCGTCAGAATACGATTCGCAGCAGAGATTCGCAGTCAGCTTGGGCTGAAGGAATATCTATGGTTTATAACTCTAAGAATCAGTCACCAGTGAACCGGGAAACCAGGGACTACTAGTGGTTAATACGTCGGTAAAAAACGCAGCTCTACCATGCCATGCGTTGTATTATTATTAAAGTTTAACTGAAAAGCCAACTTATTTTTGTCTCATTTAGTTGAATACACTGAATTATTTTGATTCTGCAAAGGAATTTTTATTTTCCACTATCTGCGCTAGTTATGACGTTCTTTTTTTTTTTTTTTTTTTTATTAAGGATAAATAAGCGGATACAACATTTCATGCGCGAGCAATTTGGTAGATCTTTGTCACTGTACATACAAAACAAGGACAACCAATACATAAACTTGTAAACAACCGATAACGTATTACATCAGCTGATTGTACTTTTCAAAAAATCGAGGTACGAAACTATTGCGGTATCGCTCGGTTCTACAAGAGATAGGCGCGAGTTTTGGAACTTTCGTAGCCACATCTCGTTCGGGTCGGCTTCTTTCGGGAACATGAGGAGGAGGCAGGAAATGGCGATAAGTGGGATTACCAAGGAGTTTCAGTCCAAAATTTGTACAAAGGTGTTCCCTGCGCGCCGATAGGGTAGGAAGGTTAAATTCATTCAGAAGGAATGAGTACGGCATTTTACACCCACCGTAAATAATTTGAAGGGATCGCTTTTGAACCCTCTCGATCTTATCTGATTCGCACTTAGTTAGCCCATAATGCCAGGCTGGACAAGCGTATTCCAGTAGAGGACGAGTAAACATACAGTAGAGTAATATCATCTTTTTTTTGGGCACTTTAAACTTTTTCAGTACTTTGAGCATATAAATCGCCGAATTAGCCTTTTTTATAATATTCGAAGTGTTTCTATGCCAAGTTAGGTCTGAAGAAATAATTAGTCCAAGGAGTGTAATTGAATCAGTAAGAATATGGGGTGGAATGGGAGGGTTGTACTGAGGCTGTGACTTTAGAAAGGAGAAGGGGATAATTGCTGACTTATCGTTATTAACAACCATATTATGAGACCTTGCCTCAGAGGCAATCTCTTGGATTGTGGAGATAGCCTGGCTTTTGAAATTCCTCAAAAGAACTTCAACTAAAGACAGGTCGTCTACGTATTTCCACCTTTCCTCATGATCTTCGACGATATCAATAACCATAATCAAGAAACACAGTGGACCAAGAACCGTACCTTGCGGAACACCATAAAACACTTGTTGTGGATCAGAAAAACAATTTTTATATTTTACAATTTGTTCTCTATTAGTCAAAAAACTCGCAATAATATTTACAATAAATTCAGGAATATTTTTTTCTTTCATTTTCTTCAGCAGAATTTCGTGGTCAATTAAATCAAAAGCTTTTTTAAAATCAATTGCGAGTAAGTTAACCCACTTACCCGGTTCATCAAGATTTTTTAGTATAAAATCCAGTAAACTGACCAAATAATGGGTTGTTGATGCTTTCGGGACGTTCAGAAGATCTGCGGCCGTCCCCACAGCGTAAATTCTACTATGACGCGGAAAATTTTTATTTCAACACAAACGCGGCTTTTCAGTGGGCAGTGGCGATATTGGTGAAGATTGCTTAGTGCCTGAACAAAAAAAAAGTCATAGACCTTTCTTGTAAGGCATACAAAAAAAATACAAGCGCAAAGAGGTACCACAATTCGCAAGGGAATTCCACTATTTGAAAATCGATTATTCGTGAACAGCGGAACAACCAAGTAACGCATTTTCAGTGGGTCTTCAAGCCAACTTAAAGCACAACTCTTACTAGAAATGATCTTTTCCTTATGAAATTAATCAGAATAAAACATTTTCGAAAATACCATTACTTTCCACCTGAAATAAGCGATTTTCTTGTTAGCGCTTGTCGACTATGTACAGCCTTCCTGCTCTCCGACGCGGCGGCTGGGCGCAAAACATTTGAAAACTGGTCGCGCCGTGGTTAAAAAGTGTGAAAACTAAGCAAATAAAAGAAGTTATAAACAAAAGCTTCTCAGATCCATATGTGTGAAAGAGTTGTCAGCAGACGTTGATGATCCCGGCAAACGTTTCGCTGTGTGACGGGCAAAACTCGGCAAAGCCAGAAAAGCGCCAAAATTTCGTAAACACAAAACGAAAAAATGGAGAAAGGTGGGGATTTTTGAAGCTTATCATTTTTTATGGGAGCTAAATATATTATAAAAAGCAGAATAAGCAAGAGGGGTCCTTTAAGTGAATAAGATGGGTAACTAGATTGTCCTATCCCAGTCCTTTTCGGTTAAACTTTAAAAGCGAATTTTCTTAGGTTCGTGGTGTTGGTGCTGGTGGGATTGTATCCACGGCCTTCTGTCTTCTGTATAAACTCTACACGCTCAAGCTAACCAGGAAACAACTAACAGGACTAATCAATCACTGCGATTCGCCGTACATCAGAGGTCTAGGATTCATGTTTATTAGGTAAGTAGAGAAGCGAATGGTAAAATTAGACATGAAGAGCTTCCCTCTAATCCTAACCGCAGCTCCACAGGGATTAAGCTTTTCTCCAGGCCCGTTGACTTCCGTGAAAAACACGGACAGATTTAAGTAATAGGATAGAATTCCTTTGAATACAACTACATAAGGTGGTTATCTAAAAAGAAAACTCTTATTTATGCGTTTGTAATTGCTCTCTTAGCCTCTATTCTCCGTTTTTTTTTCTGACGATGGAGCGTCTCGAAGCATTCGTTGGGAGCGTGATACGCATCAAAAATAGCGGAACAATGGAATTGTGAAAATCTGCGAGGGAGGTTAGAACGCATCGTGTGAAATTGGGGTCTCCAGGGTTTAAGAATGGATGGAGAGATTACGCGAGTACACTGGTTGTGTAAGAACGGATGAAGTTTAAAGACTTCCGGAGTCAATGTTTTTTTTATACCGTATCCTGAAGAACTCCCTGTATTATCTAGGTACCTGGTTTTTGACTTACCCTTGTTTTGCTAGAGTTTCTTAAGAAGCTAAACGAACAGCTAGAGTGCTAGAAGTGTCCTTATTTCAACTGACATATCCAAAGCTATTTTTATACATTTAAAGGTATTACGGATTAAGTCATGATTCATTTAAAAAGCCTGGTGGTAGGGCAGGTCTTTCAGGTTTGAAAAAATAATAGCTGCGTTTTTGCTGATACCATGGTATCTGATATACGGTCTAAAGTCGTTTTTGCAGTTATCGTGGTATCTGATACCACGGTCAAAAGGCGTTTTTGCAGTTGTCGTGGTATCTGGCCAGTTAGCGTGGTAACAGATATTCAGATATCACGGTCCGACCGTGGTATCTGGTCGTGGCATCTGGAAAGTCATCTCACTTTCATCAGTTTTTGTCAAATTGGTGAGAAAGAAGTTCAGCACTTAGTGATGTAACTGGATATCAGTTTTTCTTTTGGGATGACCTCGGAAAGTGCAATTTCGGCAATAGTCGTTTTTGCAGTGGACCGTATATCAGATACCACGGTAACTGCAAAAGCGACTAATTACAGATCCAGTTACCGTGGTAACAGATACCATGGTATCTGCAAGAACGCTACTAATATGAATTAAAAAATGGTATGTTTCTAAACCGCAGGCTAAAATGACAGTGACGAACCTAGCAAACAAATCTAGCTACAACTAGTTCTGATCTTAGAAAGCTCAGCATTGCAAGGGCGTAAGTGGTCTGTGTTCAGTGGCCCGTTTAAAGGTTTATAATTTCTGCAAAATTGCTTCTATTGTTAGCCTAAGTAAAATACTTTCTTCTTACAGATACACCCAGCCACCCGCCGATCTTTGGGACTGGTATGAACCATATTTTGAAGATGAGGAGGTTAGTGCTCCCAAATTGGGACTCTCGCTTGGGGGGAGGGGTAGATTGCGAACGTACCTTGCTTCAGTTGCTTCTGCATATAGATAGGCGTCATTTGCGTCACCCATGGGGTAGCAGCTACCCAAGAAAAATCGTAAAATCTGCGAGAAACAAAGTGCTTTGACAAAGTTATGACAAGCTGTGAAAAGTTGATCGAAGGACTCTCACCAAACTTAAGCCGAGATAATGACCCGAAACCGCTTCCCCAGTAGGTTTTCGCGAAATAACCTCAAGTCCAGTAAGCCTCAACCTTACCGGAATCGCGACACGAATTGCGCTTGAAGTTTATAGCCAAAAGAGTGAGTTTTCGGCCGCATGTGCGGACTGCCTGTCCGAGGAAGCCGCGTCACTTATTGTACGTTCGGATAATGACCGTCTGTAGTCCACGACTGTTTTACCGGGATGCTGAACTTCAGTCCATAATTCTGCAATAATTAAAGTCTTCAGCAACTGAAGGAAGACGCTTAATATTTTAGTGAAAGGTAGCGTGGATATTCAGTAGATCAAAGTTAGTGAATGCTCGTGTGCTGCTCCTCGATTTCTGTTGACTTGTCGCGGGATGGGAGGGAGTAGCTGAGGGGGGCGGGAGATTTTGTAGTTTTGGGAGTCTCACAGAACTTTTTGAGTTATAGAAGTGCCCTATTAACGCTTGTTATCTTCACAGGCAGGACCTCGGCTTACAGTTTGTGGAAGTTGGCCGTAGTCTCAACCCCCTGATATTGCAGCCTTACAAGTAATCAGATAGGTCTTTCAAGTCCTTTGCTTGTGTGTGGCACTACTCCCAAAACTGCAAAAGGAAGCTAGATGCCCAGCTATATTATGACCGATGCCTTGAGCTGAAGGACAGCGATGAAACTGGGTTCCATCAAGAACAGAAGGCTACGCTAGAATTATAACTTGCATAAGCTACCATTTGACACAGCTCTGCCGGATTCGTCGAAAAGGTTGAGAATGTGCCGCAAGGAAACCGGCGGTGTTGTTGGCACCCAATGTTTTTAAACGGTATTAGTTACCGATGACAGCTAGTTCTGACACCTAAGCAGGTGGAGTGCCTTGTAGCTACAGCTCGTCTAAATTGTTCTGTCTTATTAGTTATTGGTCAAACTAACGCTGATCCGGCATTCCGGCGCCGACTAGCAGTGTTCATAGTCGAATTTTCATATTCTGGCTTGGCAAAATTTTTAGATTGGCCTTGGCGTAGCGATCCTGCTATACATATCGTTGATTTGTGAATATCAGGATAACAAGAAAAAAACAGACACCCGCTCCTTAAAGATCTAATAAAAAAATATTGGAGGGTTTTCGTGAGATTCCGGAATAGCTTTCCAACGAGCTTTTACAACTTGACTTCCTGCTAAGCTCCCGGAATCTCTTTCCGAGAAGGCTGCTTCGGTTTTCAGAGCGCTAGAGACCTTTAAAAATTTAACCGAAAAGCCAACTTATTTTTGTATCATTTAACTAAATACACTGCAGCTCGCGAAAACGCTCCTATAAAATAACCCTCCAGAGAATCTTTTAACTACTATCGGTGATCTGAGGGAAACTTAGTTAGCCGGCCGCAAATCTACAGAAAAATGCGGTGCCCATTGAAGATGTGTTCGTTCATCGCGAATTACTACGACTTATAATTCTCCGGAGGGGTGGAGTAGGGGATGTATTGTTAACTAAGTCGTTCTGTCGCGTTTGACACTATCGTGGGGGGAAACGGGTTCGGTTTTCAGTCTGTCACCGTAACCAAGTACTTTCAGATGTGAGCCCACATAAATTTTGCAACCTCCCATATTCTCTTTCTCTGGGAGCTCTGCTTAAATTCCTTGTATTTGTAGGAGATCGACGTGAAAGCAGGTGGAGGTCAGACCATTACCATCGGCGACGTGGTGAAGCAGATGTTAACCAAGTTGGACTGGTTCGACACTCTTTTCCCGCGTATACCCGTTCCAATCCAGGTAAGAATATGTGAGTAAAGGGACAACTTTTTATTCGCTAAGCCTTAAAGTTGAACTGAACGGTCAGTATCCTACTTGGTTCGTGGTTAGGAAAAAAGGGGTTTTGCTTGACGTTTGCCTTTTCTCGTGTTGCCGTTATCAAAAGCATTGGTATTCGCCTGGGGTCCCTTACAGCGTTTTCGGAGTCCGTAGGCAAAGGGCGAACGGTAAGCTTGATTTGGCTGCAAGGCTTTTTTGTAGACAACACTTCAGGTCGAAATTGAATGGTCTAAGGCAAACGTGAACGCTTGATTGTGGAGAGTGCTTAGTTTGAGGTCTGAACTTGAATGACGACTAAAAACTCCGCTAAATAGTTCCGGATCCCTGCTAAGGATACTCCTTCCCACTTCCTTCTTTAAAGTGAGACATGTTTCTTTGATTGGGCAACTGTAGGGTTAGTCATCAATGCCCGAACACACCTCAAGACATAGAGCGTGTTCCACCCCTCTACCAATAGTAACTATTAGTTACTATTTCCGTTCCAGCCTCACGAAAAGTTACTACGCTTCCAACCTTCTCAAAATGGCACTGTCTAGGGAACCGGGAGCCCTACTTTATGTCCTACGGTCTACGGAACCGGTAGTTCTCACGGAAACCAAACCGTAAGAGCTACGATTCCGGGATCTGACGTCATTGACTAACGGAAACTTGTATGTGCTGGCTCCTGTTCCGGTAGTAAATGGAAATAGCTCACGGAAACTTCATCGTACCAGCTTCTCGTCCGGTAGTCTCACGGAATTATGTACTCAGAAGCTAGGGAGCCGGTAGGTGATACCGGAATATGATTGGAGCTTGTGCTCCGGTAGTGTCTACATGGGATATAGAACTCATGGAATAGTTTGGATGACAGCTAGGATGCCGGGATTTTCACTGACTTAAAGAAAATAACATGGGGAAAAAACAACTACCGGAACCCATATACTGAGAGCTAAGGTACCGGTAGCAACAACTATTTGGTTGAAAATGACCAGCTAACGGACACAGATGGCTATGGGCTAGGGTTCCGGTATTGCACAAAAAAAAAAAATGTTTACTCACGGAACCATGTTACTGAAGACTAGGAGACCGGTAGTGAATATTTTTAACTCACGGAACCCAACTCCTGTGGGCTAGGTTCCGGTATTGCAAAAAAAAAAATGTTACTCACGGACCCATGTTAGTTAAGACTAGGAGACCGGTAGTGAATATTTTTAACTCACGGAACCCAACTCCTGTGTGCTAGGGTTCCGGTATTGCAGAAAGAATTTTTTTTTTACTCACGGACCCATGTTAGTGAAGACTAGAGACCGGTGGTGAATATTTTTAACTGACGGAACCCAACTCCTGTGGGCTGGGGTTCCGGTAGAATAAACAAAAATTACAAACTCACGGACGCTTGTCAATATGGACTTCGGGTGCGGTAGCATATATTATCAGCTCACAGAACCCAACTTGCATGGGCTAGGTTTCCGGTAGTGCGTGATTATACTTATAAATACTTGTTACCCCAGTTCGTATTTTTTTCGCCCTACCGGAACCCTAGTCCATGGGAGTTTGGTTCCGTGAGTTAAAAATATTCACATGGGTCCAGGAGTAAAAAAAAATTCTTTTTGTCAATACCGGAACCCTAGCCCACAGGATTTGAGTTCCATGAGTGAAAAATATTCACTCCCCGTCTCTTAGTCTCCACTAACATGGGTCCGTGAGTAAAAAATATTTTCTTTTGTCAATACCGGAACCCTAGCCCACAGGAGTTGGGTTCCGTGAGTGAAAAATATTCACTCCCGGCCTCCTAGTCTTCACTAATATGGGTCCGTGAGTAAAATTTTGCAATACCAGAACCCTAAACCCTAGCCATCTGTGCCCGTGAGCTGTTATTTTCAACCAAGTAGTCGTTGCTAACGGTACCTTAGCTCTCAATATATGGGTTCCGGTAGTAAATTTTTCCCCATGTTATTTTCTCTAAGTCAGTGAAAATCCCGGCATCCTAGCTCTCATCCAAACTATTCCGTGAGTTCTATATCCCATGTAGATACTACCGGAGCACAAGCTACAAGTATATAGTTTCCGGTATCACCTACCGGCTGCCTAGCTTCTGAGTACATAATTCTGTGAGACTACCGGACGAGAAGCTGATACGATGAAGTTTCCGTGAGCTATTTCCATTTACTACCGGAACGGGAGCCAGCACATACAAGTTTCCGTTAGTCAATGACGTCAGATCCCGGAATCGTAGCTCTTACGGTTTGGTTTCCGTGAGAACTACCGGTTCCGTAGCCCGTAGGACATAAAGTAGGACATCCCGGTTCCCTAGACAGTGCCTCTCAAAATAGTAACTGATAGTAACTATTTGCTTACTCGGGAGCGTAGTAAGCGTAGTAACTACGCATCTCTGCAACGTGATTGGTCCGATCAGCCCGCGGCCTGATACTTGACCGAAAAAATAAAAAAGCGTTCCAGCCTAGCGTAGTAACTACGGTAAGTAGGGTGGAACACGCTCATAATGGCCACGCTGCACTTATAGGAAACCGATGGACTGTTTCGCGCAGAGGCACTCGACAGCACCTTCGCACCTGCTGCTCTCTGCAGTGTCAGCAGTTTCATATAAGATAACACAAGGATTCGAAGTTTCAGCTGATAAGAGCTGTTGTGTTGCTCGAACGTTACACATTGAAACGTTATGCGTACATAAAAAGTTGAAACAACGCCGGAAAAACACTCTGCTGTCTTTTTTGTTTGTAGTCATGATACCGGAAAAGTCAGCATGTGCTTTTTTGGCACTTTCTGGCAATACTTGTTATGCATAACGTTTGCAAAATCACAACATATAACATCCCAGGTGCGGAGATGGGCGAATCCGATCATGAAAGGATTCGAATCCGAATTCATATCCATGGTTTGGTACGAACCCGATTCCGAATCCACCATTTCATGCTGAGGATTAAAATCTGATATTAACAAAAATTCAGAGGTGACAAAAAAGCACTGATATCTAAGGTAATCAGATAATGTGATAGATTACTGAGGATGGTTGGTGGTGGAGATAAAAAATTTGGATTGTCTAAGCCCACTGTCCAAAAAATTGGGAAACGGAAAGTGGAAGGATTTAGACAAGAAATTTTAGCGGGTTCGTAAGATTGGAGGTTTGGAATCCGAATCCTAATCCAGCCTGACAAGCAGAAGATACAAATCCGGATTCGAATGCAGCTAAAAAGACAAATCCTGGATTCGAATTCGCCCATCTCTGCTCAGGTGTTGTCTTTTGAAACCACACATCCTTGTGTTATCTTTTGTGAAACTTCTGACAGTGTATACGGTTCGATTCTACTCCAATTCGATTTCACGAAGTCGAACTCTTTCTCCTTGGTTGTGCTTTTCATTGTCTTTACGCGACGTTCAGTGAGAAAAGAGTAATATAATTATCCACCAACGAGACTGAAAATAAAAAGAAAAGTCGCTTGAAATACAAAATACCCTTTTCAGTATCCCTTCAGCCGTAGCTGACTGCGAATCATATTTGACAGCGATCAGGGACCCTTGCCAAGAAGAGCCGAAATGTCGATGTAAAATCTTACCTGGTTTGTCCATTTCGCGGCATCAAATATAATACCCTTTTTTAATGTTCAGCCTGCACCTCCGACCCAGCGTGGGTAGTCTTCTATAGAGCTAGGACTTGAAGTTGCAACGACATCCTTCCTAACGTTTCGTTGTTGTAGCGTACCAAGCAGTGGCGAAACTAAGGGGGGGCGTGGGGGGGCAGCTGCCCCCCACGAAAATTCTTGTCGGTAAATCGGCGTCGGTCGTCGGTGCGAAGCACCGACGAACGCTTTCCTCTTTCCGTTTCTGCTACCACAGAAGCTCGGTTGATCAATCAGGAAACTTATTGTCGGTAAAGCGGCAGTGTTTGTCGTGCGCCCGCGAAACGTTTTCTCGAGATATCGGCCGAGTTTGTTGTGCGATCAGAAAAACTTTCGTCGGGAAATCGACAGTGTATTTCGGTGCGGATACCGTTTCAGATACCCACAACAGCTCTGTCGGTAAATCAGGAAACTTCATACGCGGGAGTCGGCTCCACACCGGCAAACAGTTTTCCTTGCTTCGTCTATTGGTTGTTTGTCAGTAAACTCCCACGAACTACCCACATTCGAGGCATGTATCCTGCTACAATGATTAGAAAAAGCCATCTCGGTATATCGAAAGCACCGACAAATCCGTTTCTCGTTCCGTTTCTGGAACCGACGGAAGCTTTGTCGGTAAAGCCGATGATCTGAAAGCTTTGTCGGTAGATTAAGATCCCTCGTTTTGTTTGCTGGTGGTTTTCTGACGCGGTCACCTTAAAAAGTCCGATGGTTCGGGCGAGTTCTGTTTTTTCGTTTCGTTTCTGGTAACCGACCAAAATCAAACCGGGAACACTCCCATTTTCTTCTAGACTCGACAAAAAAAATTGTTGGTAGCCCATCAGTAAAAAAATTAAAAAAAAAAAAATATTGGTGAGAAGACTTAATTTCTGGTGACGACCAGTGACTGTGAATGCCAAAATCGGAAAACATTTAGTGTAATAGCACCGACGAACACTTTCCGTTCCGTTCCTTGTCGGTAAGTCGACCGCACATGGAAACTTTTCTTAGGTCATTTGTCTGTTTGAACCCACTAACTGCCCTTTTTGGTTGAAGTACCTCACACAATGTCATCGGAAAAAGCCTTGTCGGCAAATCGGGAACGTTGTTTCATTTACTGGTCTTTTCATTTTGGTAAAGTAACTGGGAAATAGTCCACTTTACTCAGTGACTTGCGGCTTTCAAATTCCAGTTATTGGTAGCCTACTCACCTCAACAGAGAATTGTACCGGGACCAGGTCTTAAAATTGCACACTAGGGCACACCACCTTTGTACTGCCCCTACCAGACCTCCGTGAAACTGCCTCGACCGTTGTCGGATGCGGATAAATGGCATATCTCGGGGCCTCTGAATGGTACATTGCACTCTATTCCGAGCACCTTCTAGGGATTCAAGTTTCATATCAGTCATTCTGTTCTTTTGGTTTGACGATGCCTGTCGCGGAACTTCTGTGGCCCCTCCCTCCTCGAGTTCCCCTCGCCGTTGTCGGATGTGGTTCGGACACAAATAGTGTAACTGTGGCATTCGTTCCTACCCTACCAGCCATCAGTTGGATTGCAATTTACATATATCACAAGTTCCCGGATTCCTTCACCCCCCCCCCCCACCACAAATGATCGGATAGTATTTGGTCGGGTCATCTATACAACTGTCAAGTTTCAACGTCCTAGCTTATGTGCTAGTCCTGGCTTACGAAAAAAATTTGGGTGGGGCCAACAGGAGTCAGAGACCGACAGCGGACAGACATTACGATCGCTATATGGCACTTAAGAGCCGAACGTTACACGCTCCACACAAGTTTCAAAGACGTTAGTTAAGACGTTAATTAAGTAGGTTAGTGCAGTGCCTATCATGACTTTTCTGGTTTGCTGAATTTCTGAACAACAAACTTTCCTTACAAAAATATCTTAACAGATATATCACAATTGATTATTTCAACGCCTCTGAAATGCGTTAGAGGGGAAAGTGCGCCGTTGCCGCGAAGCGGCAACGGTGCGTTTCGTCGGTAAATTGTCAAACCACGTCGGTCAAATCTGGGCTTGCCCCCCCACGAAAATGGGCTAGTTTCGCCACTGGTACCAAGTATAGTTTACTGTTCTAGATGTCAATTGAAAAGAAGCTAACAGAAAAATACCCCCACATGGCCAACCGCGGACTCCCGTCTAAAACCCCAACTGGTCGGCCTGACGGTCGGGTAGCAATTGAACCAGAACCATCTCCGAGAGGAAGAGGCCCCTCCCCAGTCAGAGAGCGACGCTCCTCCCCTGTTCGTGAAAGGAGGGCAAGTCCGTATAAAAGGAGGAGTCGATCGAGGAGCCCTAAGCGACGTGATTCGCCACCGAGAAAAGAAAGGCGAAGATCAAGAAGCCGGGATAAAGATAGGCCTGAGCGTAGACAGGGCTCGGATAGAGGTTCTAGCAGAGGTGGTGGCAGGGACCAAAAGAGGTAAGTGATGATTTTGATCCAGTATCAGTCCGAAATTGGTCAGTAGCTGTGCTTTTAGGTTTTTGGGGATTTCCCGGTTACGATTGTACGTTAAGCGAAATCAGACGACGAGTAGGATATTGCATTTCCCTTCATCCGATGTCAAAGGGGGTCCAGTTCCCTGGCAGCTGGGCACTAGGCTACCAAGTCTCGGGCACTGTGCGCTTAAGTTGAGGATGCCCCTGATTTAAAACATGTCCTAAAATTGAGGATTCATGTATAACCGTTTAGCACCCCTTAACAAGCTTTTGGGTGCAAATCTCGCAGAATAAGTTACATAATTTTTTTTTATAACACCAGTACACTGTGCAGTCCCATGATAACAGTCCTATTGCCAAAATCCCCAGTGCCAAAATTTTCTGGTATTCCCCTGATGTTAAAAGAAATAAGTTCCAACCGTGCGATAACAAGTGATAGCGCACGGCCAGCCATGCGATATCAAGTGATAGCGCACGGTTGGAACTTTTTGGGATCCCAAAACGTAAGTGGAGGGATACCTATGACATCGCAAAAGTTGTCCGTCTGTCCGTCCGTCCGTCCGTCTGTCCGTCCGTCCGTCCGTCTGTCCGTCCGTCCGTCTGTCCGTCCGTCCGTCTGTCCGTCCGTCTGTCCGTCTGTCTGTCTGTAAGCACGATAACTCTCGAAGGCAGTGAGATATTTTGATGAAACTTGGTGTGGGGATTCTTTGGGTCAAGAGTAAGGTCGAGTTCGTAGATGGGCCCTGTAGCTTTACATTTAGGGGTGGGGGAGGGGGTTTAAATTAAGGGGCAAGCAAATTTTTCTTAAACAGCTAATGTGATAGTCGATTATGGGGTAAGAAGACACGCTGAACACACAGTTTGTTAAAAGTAGAAGTCTTATTTGAAGTTGATTAGATGTTCGGTATAGGGGTAAGAAGGCATGCTGAACAAGAATATGAAAACCGTTTTCTCGCCGGACAAGTAGTTCGTCCGGAATCCGGCCAGAACCGGAAAGTTTGTTAAAAGTAGAAGTCTTATTTGAAGTTGACTAGATGTTCGATATAGGGGTAAGAAGGTAAGCTGAACACGAATATGAAAGTTATTTTTCGCCAGACAAGTAGTTCGCCTGGAATCCGGCCGAAACCGGAAAGTTTGTTAAAAGTAAAAGTTTTATTTGAAGTTGATTAGATGTTCGATCTAGGGGTAAGAAGAGATGCTGAATCCGTATATGACAATCATTTTTTTGCCGGACAAGTGGTTCGTCTCCATCACTAGCCGAAAACTATATCTGTTTTATCGTTACATAAGCGATTATATTTGTTTTTATGGCACTTGCAGCTTCGCTCAAGTGCCATATACCGATCACTTTTCCGTCGGTCGGTCTGTCGGTCGGTCGGTCGGTCGGTCGGTCGGTCGGTCGGTCGGTCGGTCGGTCCGGTGATCACGAGTTAGGGTACTTGCAGATGTGCTAGGACGATGAAACTTGGCAGGCATATCAGGGACCCGACCAAACTAACTTGCAAATAATCACTTCCCCGATCCGACCACCGTGGAGGGAGTAGACGGCGGGGGAATCCGGAAAATTTAGTAGTTTTTGTAAAACCCCTACCCCTTTCTTTACACTAGTAGGTCTGCGCGCGCCGTGACGTCACTCTTTGCATCGGATCACTGTGTTAACATTGGAAAGAGCTAGTGCATTCGAGGGTCAAAGGGGTTTGTATCTGTGGTGCAGTGCGGGGGAATATGGAAAATTGAGTGTTGTGTAACTTTCGAACGGGTGATCGGATTGGGACGAAACTTAATATCTGAATGAATGACATATCTCTGATGTTCCATTTGAAGTCCGTACCGGATTCGACAGCTATGGGGGAATTGGGGTGGGGGAAGACCGGAAATCTCGAGAAACGGTTATAATGGAGGGATCGGAGTAAAACTTGCTGGGAAGAACAAGAATCTGCTCCAGATAATTTGTTTACACGTTTGGACTGGACCCGGACACTTGGGGGGGGGGAGGTGGAGGGGAGTTTCACGGAATTCTGGTGATGACAGCTTTTGGGATTTTCACGACGAAACTTGGGAGGCGTATCAGGGATCCGATCAAACTGACTTGTAAATAAAAATTCACTCGATTCGATAGTCGTGGGGGGTCGGAGAGAAGGGGAATCCGGAATATTTAGCCATGCGTAACTTTGGAACGGGTGATCGGATTCGAGTGAAATTTAATAACTGAACAGAGGGCGTGCCTGTGGTGATCTTTTTCATGTCCGGACCGGATCCGACAACAATTGGGGGGGGGGGCAATACGTGACCGCATTGGACTGGAGAGATCGGGATGGAACTTTGTGGGAATAACAAACAAGTCCAAACTGAACCGGATTGGCTCCGGCGACTGTGGGGGGGGGGGGGTTTGAGGGGCGGGTCCGGAATCCCGGTGATCGCGAGTTAAGGTACTTCCAGATATGCTAGGACGATGAAATTTGGCTAGAATATAGAAATTCGACAAGATTGGCTTAGAAATCGCCACTTTTCAAATCCGACCATTCCCTAAAGTACCAATCATGACCGCAAATTAAGAAAAATACTTTTAAGCAAAATATGCATTTCCATGATCCCCATGAGCTCATGATCATTTTTGCCTCAAGGGTTTTGCTTACAAATGAAGTTCTAGCTCCCTTAAAGTGTGCATCTTAACCGCAAGGTCGAAAAGTACTTTTTATCAAACGATACATCTCAACCCATGATCAGTTGTCCCACAAGGGTTTTGCAAAAAAAATAATTTCTTGCACTCTTAAAGTGCGCAAATTAGTGGGAAAAAAAAAACTGATCATACGTATATATCAATGATCCCTAAGAGCCTGCTATCGTTTTTGGCCCAAGGGTCTTCCTTACAGATGAATTTCTAGTGCCTTTAAAGTGCGCATCATTACAGCCAAGTTCAACGATAATATACTTTTTCTCTAGCTCCCTTAAAGTGCGCATCTTAACCGCACAGTCGAAAATTGCTTTTGATCAAATAATACATCTCAACTCTTGCAAGTGCCATATGAGCTTACAGCTCTTGTTACCATGATTTCTAAAATTCGTTTTCTTAATGATTAGTTGTTTCTCCTTAATCCTTTTCCAAAGTTCATCAGTAAAAATCTTCAAGAAGTCTAGCGGACACTGGAGAAGACAAAACCGATTTGTCTCGATCAAATATTCGGTTTTGGGATCCCATCGGAACCTTTGGTCTTGTTTCTTTTAACATCAGGGAAATACAATACCACAAAATTAAAACAAGTGTACTAGCAGGGGGGCACAGGCTTTAAAATCTTTGACGTCTAGCCGGGTGGGGGTGGGTGGTTTGGTCTCAAGGATTTAATCCGGGGTGGGTTTCCTTGCAAGATTTCCAGGCCAAGTTTGAACTTAGGTAAATTCAAAGTTGGATACCTCTCCTGTATAGCTGAGGGTTATCTTAGTTCAGTTGAAAATTCATTTTGAAAAGTGTTTGAATGTCGCACTATGCTGTATTCTTACTGAGACATTATCGACTAGAACCAACTCAAACAAAATAGCTTGCCCATGCCGGCAGTGCTTTTCAGATATCGCGCCAGGCACTACAGTGTTGTCGCTTGCGCTTATTTCGATTTTTCAAGTGTACTGGTATTATAATCATTATCGCCCTTGCTTTTCTTCGGGCGAAAGCGGAAAATTTGGCCCGCGGGTAGCATGATAGGCTGATATCGCCCGAGTGCAGCGAGGGCGATAATATATAATGGCAAAAATAATTCTTGCCATAAAATAATCATTATTCCCCCGAGAAATATTGTATTTTATTTGGGGGGGGGTCATAGATTGAGATATATACATATTTGGGACTGGTCAGGGGGTGATGGGTTGCCAACGAAAATATCAGTTTCATCTTTCTCGAATCGAAGAATTTGTATCAGCTCTACCTTCCCCTCCCCGTCACATGACGGCTGTAATAACCAGTGTTTTCTTCCCACAGGTACGATTCTTACGAGGACATGCTACGACAAGAGAAAGAGCGGCAAAGAGTTCCCTCCGACGGACACCGCAGAAGAGACAGTAGCAGAGAACGGAGATACTAAGCGCCTCCTTCTGATTCTTTTGTAACTATTAAACGTTTTTTTCTACCTGTTGAGTTATGTAAAATCACGCTTTATTTCTTATAATGTGACTAAATAGTACATACGAGTTTAATATGACACCGGGTGTTTCAGACGTTGGACTTCTACTCTATAAAGTCCCCTATTAGAGTGCCCCCCAAAAAGGTCCCCGACCCAGTATTTCCGAATCTAAAAATATCCCCGGCCAAAAACGGCCCTGAGTATAAAAGTACCTGTCCAAAAACAGAGTACACTACACTGTCAGAAGTTTCATGACATTTACGTAAGGGATGCGCACCCTCAGTGGGTTAGTGACAACAAACTATCTCTGGTCGTTGTCGTTAGAGAATTTTCCCTTCTGATCTTTTAAGTGTTAATTTTTCGGTAAGAGTGCTATGTTTTACAGAAATTGGCTCGTAACACAATTTTTCTATAACATCAACTGTATAGTGTGTTATCTCGTATCCATTGAAATTGCGCATTATTTTGTAAATTTTATGAAGCTTCTGACAGTGTAATAAGTAAGTGTAACAGTGGTATTTTTTTCGGACCTCGCATTCTTTTAAGTTTATCTTATCATATCTTAACCTACTGGTACAGTATCCAGAGTCGCATTTCGTGGAAACCTAAGGAGGGGGAAAGGGCGACGCTGTCGTCCTGGGCCCCTTCGCTTTCTTTGACGTAAATCTTGCATAGTCGAGACAAAAAATTAACAACATATGGACGTTATTCGGGTTTGCGCTCGTCAGCTAGGCTTTTCATGGGTAGCTGTGTGATCCCTTGGAAAGCCGGGGGGGGGGGGACAGCTGCCCCCTTCTTAAATGTCGACGCTGACAGTGTCCATCTTTTTTCATATAAAGGGTTGCTACAAAATCTGTGATGTAAAATTTTTAGGCTGTCATATTTAGACGTTGTGCTTAAAATAACCTTGGAGACGTCCTTGTGGGGGGATGTTTTCAGCTGGGGACGCTGAATAGGGGACACTTTTTGTCGGGACGTTTCACAGCTAGGCCTGCAGAAAAGCAACGTTCGATCCTCTCATGGAACAGAAAGTGATGTATCGCCATGGATAGCGTGTATAGGCAAGTCATACAGCCATATGGCTGTTATATTAAATCCGCTCTGAGGCTTCGAAACTGTAACTAATATATAAACAAATAATTTGGAATAAATGGCACCAAACATTCAGGCCGGACTTTCTTAAGAAAATACATTGACGCCCAGACCACTTTGACTAAGCAACCATGTTGCACTCGATTACAAGCCCCCCCCCCCCCCTAAGGCTCCAGTGTCACTCCACGGGCTTGCAAGGGAAATTGGCGGCATTCTTTCCTTAAGACACACTTCCACAGATTCTACCATAATAACCTAATTATTCAACAATTTAGATCAACCAAAAGGAGGAACCCATCACCTAGAGAGACAAAGCGCTCTTCGTTTAGTAGCGTAAATATAGTGTAAATCTTTAAAGCCGCTTTTCCCCTGGTTTGCATTAGCCTATCCCATCGACATGCGCCTGTGCCAGTAGGTGGTGGGTTGAACCTCAGTTTAGGATCGGCAGGTTTCGGCAGCTTCTGCTATCCACTCTAAATCTAGTTTGGCAGCATAATGCATATGTATCACAGCAATCACTACCAAGACGTGCATAATATGATGCGAGTTGAAAAACATGTCCAGCTTTCCTGGAAACCATTTTTCCGGAATTCTCAAGGCCCCAATAGCTCCGCCTGTGACGGCAATGATATCCTAGAAATGGAAACGTTTTATAGGCTTCCCTTGTAAATTTGGATAGAATACTGGATCAGGCGTCGTTGCTTGTCAGAGTGCTCTGAAGCAGAATCTAGGTCACATAGCTGGATTTGAATTTCCTTTGAGCCGCTACAGCCAGGAACTCGGCTAGCTTTTCCGTGCCATCAAAGTCCCATGATTTTGAGGGCGTGTCACCCCCGGCGCTGACATCTTGAAGTCGTCTTTAATCCAAAATCGCATTTTTCCACAGACGATTTGACGGTGATGATGATTTACGTTTTTAAAGAAACTTTCGCGGAACATTTACCGAACTTTGCTTTTCTGTTCACGATAATACAGGGCACGATACTTGTAAACAACCCAACTGGGCTTGCCGTTGAATCTTACTCTATTTTCGGCACAACCGCATAAGATTCATCTACTGGGACGGAAGTAAACCTTCTTAGGTAGAAGCAGGTTGCCAGGAAATAAGAGACATGCCTCGTAGTCGCTACGGGCTATCACTAAATGTGGACTCTTTGTATTGTTCGTATAGGCAGAGGGATAGAATGGCAAAGCCTGTCTTTGCAGTTCTTCTGAGATTCGGCCTCGATTCTGGCGGAATTCGGCCGATTTATTACCGACAAAACTGTGGTTAACCTGTGGTTTTTAAACATTTTCTAGTCCTATCTTGTTGGCATTTGTCCTGGGAAAGGAAGTCAGTTTTGATGCTTACTTTTAATGTACGCGTATGTTAAAGGGCAGGTTGTACTTGTGATAGTAATTCATCCCACTTCAGTAGAATTTCCACCCATTCTTGTTCCCGAGTTTCTGTACTTCATAAGTGTATCCTATCTCGTCTATTAGCAATACACTAATTTACATTGACCCTACTGAACTTGAACTTACTAACCTCGTTAAACTTGAATATACGAAACCCTAATTGCAATCTGAATATGTATCACTAATTATTTTAAGACAAGACCGCGTTTACTTTGTTCTCTTTACGTGACGTATCATGCGCCCGATCATTGTTTCTGAGGAGCTTATTGGTCCGGAGACCGGTTATGCAAATTTTGCCAAGATTGTCATCCAAGGCAAGGGACATGGACAGAGGCTAGAAACAGGCGAAGCCGTGTGTAATTTTATGTAAGCATAACTTACTTATGAAGTGGTCAACTATTTCCGAACATCTGAGCAAAAACACAATGTAGCCTAGTAGGCTGTGAGGTGTCCTTTAAATATCGCTTTAAATGAATAAGCTGGAAAGGCCAAATCGTCGAAAGTTTGGTGCTCTACTTTTGAAGCTCAAGCATTTTTAGTTCGCGATAGTTGCAGTCGCTGGATTGGAACGCGAAAGCGGTTGTTTCTAACAACTTTAGGTCACTGTATAAAAAAAATTATTGTAAAACCAAGCAACACCTAGATATAGGGTGGTTTAGAGGGGACTTGCTTTGCGTTAACTATGGTTCGCCGATAGATTCAAGCCACGTGTCTTAAAGGACACCTGAATGAAGATTACCAAGTATCATCCCTATCTGTATGACTTCCGTTAACATTGCCTGCAGGAAACCCAATCCAAATACGAAATAGTGTTACCAAGCTATGATTTTTGCTCCATTTTGCATCTGTCCTTATTTCAGTACAGAACAAATTTTAGAAATGAACAAATGTCTCCAATCAACCCTTCTTCTGGAATATTTTTTAACCAGTTAAGCCCAAACGTATATCTAGAAGAAATTCCGATACGATCCGGCCAGCGCTGTCCAAGATTTGAATGAATTGCGCTTTTTGTCTTGGAGTCTGCATGTGCAAACCTCCAGAAACGAACATCCCCATTTTGAAAACGTTACGCTCAGGAGAAGAATGCTGTCCGTGGCCATATCTGTAAATGCATTCTCCATGGTGTGTTCAAGTATAGTTTCATTGTTCAGGTGTCCTTTAAACATAGCTAGGAGTCAATCATACCATGCAAAGACAGGGAGATCAGATTACAGGGATACAGGGTGCAAGCGAATGCTAGTAACATCAGTCCTACTGAAATACCTGTAAATAGACATGAACAATCGCCTCAGGGGCACCGCCTCCGATCCCGGCTGTCCGCAAGTAGAGTAAAACTACTCTAATCGAGATCGGAAGTAAAAAACAAAGTCGACGGTCGATCGGATTTGTGTTGGCGGCATACAAAGCCTGTTAGTAAGAAAGAGCTGTCATGGATTAAGTAAAACGTGCAGTTAAAGGACAGCTGACCATTGCGGCGGAAGTTAGGACTCGTCCCTGAAGGTTCCAAAGCCCAAGGTTCGTCTTCCTAGCTTTCGCCTGATGAGGACCCTTGCCAAGAAGGGCCGAAATATCGCTAGAGTAGTTTAGCGCCATCAGATACGATTCGCAATCAGATTGGGCTAAAGGAGTACATACTCTGGTTCGAAAGAGCTCCAGTAGAGGGCAGAGGCTGTCGAAACTTCTGCTGCATTGGTCAGGTGGACTAATAACTAGTTCATGCCGATTCGGAAACGTTGAAATCCATTCTTCTAACCTTTGTTAAGTACCATGTTATAGCTTTCGTGTCACCGGTGAATGGAACCCATAGCCTTAGTAATAAATTAGACCATTGACAGATAACGGACGTGGTGAAGCTCATCCGGCGCTCCCAGACACTTTGTGCAGTCACTGCCTAAATCAAGGAAAATTTAGGTACTACACTGTCAGAAGCTTGAAAACATTTAAAGGACCCCTCTTGCTTATTCTGCCATGTATAATATACTTAATTCCCTTATGGAAGTATAAGCTTCTAAAATCCCTACCTTTCTCCATTGTTTCGTTTTGCGCCTATGAATTTTTTCACTTCTTCGCCCGTGCCGAGTTTTGCCCGTCACACAGCGCAAAGTTTGCCGGAATATTCAACGTCCGCTGACAACTTTACTCTTTCATACATAAGGATATGAGAATCTTCTGTTTTGACTTCTTTTATTTACTTAGTTTTCCCACTTTTTAACCACGGCGTGTTTTGTTTTCAAATATTTTGCGCCCAGCCGCCGCGTCGGGGAGCAAGAAGGCTGGGTGAAGTCGACAAGCGCTAACAAGAAAATTGCTAAATTCAGGTGGAAAGTAATGATATTTCGAAAAACTTTTTTTTTCTGACCCATGTCAGAGGGAAAAGGTCATACGTAGTAAGAGTTGTGCTTTAACAATTCACTTTATTCCAGTTTAGCGCCTCTAGCGGACTAGTATCTGAAAGTTCTCAATACTCTTGATGACCAACTCTTCGTGCCCATAAATAATGGCGGTGGGCATAGCGAAGAACCGGAAACGCCACCACAGCTGTTCCTAACAAACACTGTTGATTGGTCGACGTAGGATTTGAATCATCGTTCGGGTGACGTTTCTGGTTGTTCCCGAAGTTCACTAGCCTGTTTTGTGACAGTGACAATAATAAGTTGGATAACATTGAACGCAATGGTCCGTTTTCTTCTGTTGAGTATTATCAAACCTCCGACAGTGTAGTGGTTAAATGACATCCGTGCACAACCAGAGGTGGAAGTAGGGTCAAAAGGAGTTCGCTAAAGTCATTCGCCCATGAAGAATTTCCTTTTCCGGATAATCCAGATAGAGAATTAAGCTTTTTCACGACATTTTTGTCGTAATACCGAGAACAAATAATCTGATAGAACTTCCATCTCCCTATCTCTGTAATACGACCATGCAAAGTCGAAATTCTGACGCCCTACCCGATGCAAACGAGCGGAGGAGGACCTGCGCAGAACATCATAATTATTATCTCTACAAAAAGCTGTATCGCGGTACAACTTCGAAGAAGAATCCGAACGCCGTCGAAGTCATCCTTTACAGCTGATTGGTTGTCTGCCGCACTGACGTCGCGTGTGATGAGCTGTAGAGCGGGCTCTCCACGCCTGCAAGGCATCCTACGGTTTTCACCTCGTATGAGCAACGGCGTAGAGGGGTATCAACTCAGTTTTGTCGGGGTATCCATAGTCGCTGCATGGGATGCTGCATGTTCTTGGTAATACGTACGAAACATGTCGTAATCTCTGACCAGGACTGACATCCTTTTGTCTCAGTAAATGCAAGAGGCCGATTAAGCTCTTACAGTCTTGTACTGTGAAGCTGAGGACTTTTATGGGCAAAGGAAAGCTCTGGAAAGCTATTATGGGCACGCGCCACCCCCATTTTCAGATGAACCCTGAGGGTACAGTCAGCTCAGGCTCCTCAGATTCGTGCTGGCAAGGTGCTAATGAGGTGGACTTAAGGTGCTTTCACACTGGCCTAAGTGGTTACGTGACCCGTTTACATTTGCTTACACACATACGGATTTTTTCCCCGTAACGGAGGACCACAGCTTTGCCGACTTACTTTGATCGTGAGCAGACTTCACCGAGACCTGCACTACGTAATTTTTGAAAATCAGGTGTCAGAACGTGGACTTTTTAGATGATAGTGAGATTATTCGCCAGGCAGGTGGTACGTAGGCTACAGTACTGTTCATAGATAGAAAACTATTTACTTCGGGATCAGCAATTCCACACGCACAAGAGATTTGAAGAAAAATATGCCCTAACTTAAGCATAGCTATGTTCCAGCGTGAAAGGTTCACGTAAGGTGTAAAAGGTTCTCGTAGCGTAGGAAACTTGACGTGTACTTAGCTGACTTAACGTAAACACTTACGGATTTTTGTGAAAGCAGCTTTCGACTTACCTTGTGAAAACCCCAAACACAAGTTAAACAGTAGAATACGAACACCAATACTCTAACGGCACTGGAAAGGCAGTAAGTGGAAGCTGTCACCGTGGTAAGCGCACCTTGGGAATAAATAAAGTTACACACTTGTTATACACTCTGGTTACACACTTGGGAATAGATCGAGTTACACACTTGTTACACACACGAGTTACACACTTGGTAATAAATCGAGTTATTGCGACACGCTTGTCAGCTACACTGTCAGAAGTTTGGTAGCATTTAACCCAAGTTTCCGCATCCTTGTGTTAAACGCTATGGGAATGTATCTGTTATCACCCTTTTAAAGCACAACTCTTACTAGAAATAATATTTTCCGTATGAAATGGATCAGAAAAAAACATTTTCGAAAATACCATTACTTTCCATCTGTTGCGATTTTCATGTTAGCGCCTGTCGACTATGTCCAGCCTTCCTGCTCTCCGACGCGGCGGCTGGGCGCAAAACATTTGAAAACTGATCGCGCCGTGGTTCAAAAGTGTGAAAACTAAGCAAATAAAAAAAGTAATAAACAAAAGCTTCTCAGATCCTTATGTGTGAAAGAGTTGTCAGCAGACGTTGATGATCCGGGCAAACGTTTCGTTGTGTGACGGGCAAAACTCGGCAAGGCCAAAAAAGCGCTAAAATTTCGTAGGCACAAAACGAAACAATGGAGAAAGGTGGGGATTTTAGAAGCTTATAATTCTGTATGGGAGCTAGATATATTGTAAAAAGCAGAATAAGCAAGAGGGGTCCTATTAAATTTCGCTTTATTCTAATAGTGTGAACAATTAAAATTTTCATAACAGATTCTCATAGCGACTGACGCAGGGATCTGCAAACATGTGTTATCTGTTATCAAACTTCTGACAGTGTAGGAGTATAAAACTAAACTCCGATACTTATTGCCAGATCTACCACTGACAATATGCCGACACACTACACTGGCCTGAGTATAAAACTACGCAACTCGGTACTAATTGCTAGATCATATCACTTAGTTCTATCCTCTTTCTAAAGTGACTTGCAGAACGTAAGCGATTTCTGACTCCTCTGATAGGTCACTGGTATCAGCCTCAGATGGCTTGTTCGGATATAAACCGAGGGCTGCAACAACACGATTCGATTGAGTGCGTAACCCCTCGTATGATCTCAAAGTCTCGGAAACAAAGTATTGGTGAAGGTAGGGACAAGGGTAGCAAGCAACTAAGCAAGTAGTTTGCGTAGGATTTATTCGCATAACACTTATTAGGTAGCCCGTTCTAAGGCACAAAGGGCATGACGATATATCCTTCTTTTTCATTTCCAGGGCTTTAAAACTCTACACAACAACTCGGAAACCCGTAAAATTCCGATACCGCATAGCTTCTAGTCAATCCCGTTTCCCTTGCGTGCCTCATGTCGGCATTAATCAACAGAATATGTTAGTGCAGTATCAAACTTGTATTAGCGGTAAATCGCGTAAAGAAAACTCGGGCGAAACGCTGATGAGTAAAACCGATTGTCTGAATTTTGCCGAGTTTTTGCTACAAATCAATGGGTCTGGAAAAGGCTTAAACAGAAAAAAGCCGTGGACAATTTGTTAAAACCACTGCCTGGTTTTAGAATATTCAACGATGGATATGGAACAAAAATAGTAAACAGTGCGAGGGGTCCTTTAAGGATTACCGCAATGCGTCTGAACAAATCACTTACCGAAAGTCTGCGTCACCCATATTCCCATCATATCGACTTGAAGGAGCTTCTTGTATGTGTGACAACCAGATTTGTGACACATGAAGAGGTGATAGATAGATGAGCCAATCCACGAGCTGACCGTGGCACAAATGTGGAGCCAGGGAAGGACAGAATAAGGGAATGTCAGCGCAGGCCAGGATAGGTCACTTGGAACCCAGAAAAGCAGGAATACCATTGGAATGGCTGACAAGAAAACGTCTGGTTAGGGAAGCTCGACCGAATGATATGGAAGGAAGCTACTGGATATGTTCACACGTTCTGGGAGGATAAGCGGTCTTGCCCCGCATTAGATGGGACTCAGATGCAAACCTGCCACGCTCCCATCCAGTTGCTGCCTTTTAATTTTTCCTGCCTCGCTATTTGTTTAGACGACGATATGTCGGCAGCAAGATTCGGTTAGCGTCTATGTATTACCAGGAACAAATAATCTGACAGAATCTCCGTCTCCCTATCGCTGTAATATGAATATGTGGAGTCGAATACCCTGTCCGCTTCCCCATACCCTGTCTGTTACGAACGAGTGGAGGTTTGTAGCTTCGCGCCACATCACGTTTCGTTACCTCAACAATTAGCTAAATCGCTGTGAAACTGCCGTGGGGAAAAGTGCTGATTGATTCTATGGACGCGGTCCAGAGCGGGTCAGCGCGTGGAGTACGCCTCTTGCACTATTTTTTCTTCTATGAGCAACGACGAAGACGGAAGACGAGTAAACAGGTGTCACCATCAGCTCCAAGCTAGAGTAAATACCTCTAGTCCGCTCAGTTTTGTCGGGGTATTCATAGTCGCTGCGTGAGACTAAAGACAGAAGTTCTATCTGATTATTTGTTCTTGATACTAACTTTACAACTTCGACTTTTAGCCGTGGTAATTTCGCAAGTCGAGACACTTATCGGTCGACTGGCGAGAACTGCTAAGTTGAAGTTGCTATGCAGAATGATATTGACTCAAGGTTAATTGTCTCGCCCTTCTGGTTCCTTGTCACCAGGGTTCTTAGTAAGATGTTCATGATTTAGTACTTCGCAAAGGCCTTCCATTAAGTATACTTCAAGAGAGCTATCACTCCCCCGTTTATTTGGGGTTAGTTTCGTTCACTGCCTTTTATGGCGCTGACGAGCAGCTTTCTCTCACTCACTCTACCTCAGGTGCGCGTCATCTAACGGAGATCGTTTAAAGTTACAAGGCGGGAAGAAGTTCGCAGCGTGATTACGCCAGTGGAATGCCCTTGTGAATAATTATCTACAACATATCACCGGCCCCTGCATCCGAGGGGTTGTCCACTCAGTTTTTGGGTGCACAGCAGGTGCCGGCTGGTGCCGACCGGTGCCGGCTGGTGCCGACTGGTGGGCATTTTGATCGTGGGCATTCTGGCGTGGGCATTGTGAGAGTGGGCAAAAAAATCGTGGTGATTTTGGGAACCACCCTTCGCAAGGCTAATCATTTGAGAAAACCAAGTTCAGATATACCTGTATAAGCCATATAATTTGCCATGGCCCTTGTGGCTTTTTAGCGCAAATAAATCTATCTATCTATCTATCTATTTTGACTATACTGATCGAAACTTCCTGCTCGGCCAAACTTGCGGTTTCGGCCAAATTCTGAGCGAACTACTTGTCCAGCAAAAAAAAAAAAAAAAGTTCAGAAACGAATTCAGTGTATCTCCTTATCCCTATAAAAAACATCTAATCAACTTCAAATAAAACTTTCTTATACAAAAAAATCCGATTTCAACCAGATTCTGGACGAACTATATATCCGGATAAAATTGAATGTCATATACAGATTCAGCGTCTCTTCTTACCCTTCAACTGTCATCTAACTTCAAATAAAACTTTTGCTTTTAACAAATTTTCCGGTTTTGGCCGGATTCCGGGCGGAAAACTTGTCCGGCGAGAAAATGATTTTCACCATCGTGTTTAGCATGTCTTCTTACCCCTAAATCAAACATCTAGTCAACTTCCAATAAACTTTTACTTTTAACAAACTTTCCAGTTTTGGCCGGATTCCGGGAAAACTACTTATCCGACGAGAAAATGATTTTCACCGTCGTGTTCAGCATGTCTTCTTACCCTTAAATCGAACATCTAGTCAACTTCAAAGAAAACTTTTACTTTTAACAAACTTTCCGGTTTTGACCGGATTCCGAGCGAACTACTTGTACGGTGAGGAAATAGTTTTCATCGTCGTGTTCAGCATGTCTTCTTACCCATAAATCGAACATCTAATCAACTTCAAATAAAACTTTTACTTTTAACAAACTTTCCGGTTTTGGCCGGATTCCGGACGAACTACTTGTCCAGCGAGAAAATGGTTTTCACCATCATGTTCAGCATGTCTTCTTACCCCGTAATCGACTATCACATTAAATGTTTCAAAATTTTATTTGCCCCTTAATTTAAACCTCCTCCCCTACCCCTAAATGTAGGGCTACAAAGCCCTTCTATGAACTCGACCTTACTCTTGACCCAAGGAATCCTCACCCCAAGTTTCATCAAAATATCTCATTCCCTTCGAGAGTTATCGTGCTTACAGAGGGACAGACGGACAGACGGACGGACGGACAGACAGACAACTTTTGCGATGTCATAGGTATCCCTCACTTACGTTTTGGGATCCCAAAAACCGTTCGCATAAGCATACCTCTACTGTAACCTTAACAGATGAAATGACCCTTGTTTCAGTACCTTACAATACTTAGTCCTTCAAATTAAACAGGCTAAAGGACGGCTCAGAGGGCGTTCGTAAAGTGCGTAAAGTCGTTCGTAAAGTTGCTCCGCTATAACCCGCGTAAAGTACTTTACGGAGGCAGCCAAGAAGTTCAACTTTAGTTAACTTTTTTCGTAAAGTTTGGAAGGTTGACCGATAGGAGAAGAGATCGAAAACAAGTTATGAAAATAAATTTGAAAATGGGGATTAGGAAACGGAAAAATGATGAGATGATGACTCTTGTGGTTTGTATGATAATAATAATAATAAGGTCGAATAACTTGAAACTTGTTTTTTGCAAGAATAATAATTAGGAACATTTTTTTTAAATTAATTTTATTCTTGTTGATTTTGTCAGGTGAATTGGGAAAAAAGAATTACTTATTGAATTAAATTGTTTAGAACTGACTTATTTATTTATATTATTTTTGTTGTTGGATTATTCTAATTTATTTATTGGAGTTTTTTTCTATCTGGATATTAACCATGGTCAATTATGGCTTTTAGTGTTAATAAATATCTACCTATGGTTCATATATGATACAAATAATCTCTAATAATTAGAATCTTTTTCTTTCTAGAACAAATCGCCATAAAAAATTAGCGGCGACAAACTTTCCGGAGCATACTTTGCGAAAAACTTTACGAAGGCCGTCTGAGTCGTCCTTAAAGTTGTCAATACTAGATCCCATTTTAAGGTTCTTGTTTCTTCTGTTTCTTCTGAAACAACAAGACCAAAGGTTTTGATGGGATCCCAAAAATTTAATATTTGATCCAGACAATTAGGTCTTGTCTTCGCCAGATCCAGTCTTCGCCAGGCTAATCATTATTTCCGGTTTTGGCCGAATTCCGAGCGAACTACTTGCCCAGGAAAAAAAAAATATAGTTCAGAAACGAATTCAGAGTATCTCCTTATCCTTATAAAGAACATCTAATCAACTTCAAATTAAACTTTAACTTCTGAAAAATCCGGTTTCAACCGGATTCCGGACGAACTATATGTCCGGGTAAAAAATGATTGTCATACACAGATTCAGCGTCTTTTCTTACCCTTAAATCTATCATCTAATCAACTTCAAATAAAAATTTTGCTTTTAAAAAAAATTCTGGTTTTGGCCGGATTACGGACAAACTACTTGTCCGGCGAGAAAATAATTTTCATATTCGGATTCAGCGTGTCTCCTTACCCCTAAATCAACTATCTAAATAGCTTTAAAAAAAAATTGTTTTGCCCCTTAATTTGAAACCCCTCCCCCACCCTCAAATATAGGGCTACAGAGCCCATCTTCGAACGGACAACTTTTGCGATGTCATAGGTATCCCGCCACTTACGTTTTGGGATCCCAAAAAGCTGCAGTCGCTATTTTTCAAAACTAAAATCCTGAATTCTCATGGTGAACGAAACCTTCTTAGTGAAATCATTTTGTTCTGAACAGGTTCAAAAAGCCAGTGCCGGCCGGTGCCGGCTGGTGCCGACTGGTGCCGGCCGGTGCCGACTGGTGCCGACTGGTGCCGACTGGTGCCGACTGGTGCCGACCGGTGCCGGCCGGTGCCGGCTGGTGCCGGCCGGTGCCGAGTCGGGGGTGCACAGCAGGTGCCGAGGAGTGGGCAACCCCTCGCCTGCATCGATCTGTTATTTGTGTTTAAGGTTCCATTGCTATTCTAATTGAATATTTGGGACTGCAATAAACCTATTCCTAAACTCACCGTGTGTTAATATATTGATCGTCTCATTATGAAAGTAAAGTAGACTCATGAGACATCCTACCGAGTCCAGAAGTGGGCGATATCCAGTAAAAATATATTTATTGAACTGCAAATATGCTGGAAGATCTCCAAGCTTGAGTAACCGTTTCTGCATATCCAGATTGTCTCGGATCCCATTTTTGAGAACCGTAAATATGTTCTGGCTCTCCGCACTTCTCACGTGGTTCAAACCTGTCATCCTTATAGCCAACGGCTAAACTGTCCGGGAACTTCCTAGCTTTTCTTTCGGAATGTTTCCACCATCGATTTCTCGTCCGTATCTTTGCGGCGACTTATCAAACATGCGCGATGTCTGCTTGAAGCCCATAAAACGCCGGAAAGCATGTCCATTTCCTACAGGAAGCACTTAGGAACACGGAAGACGGTAGATAGGTCGACTGGAAAGCGTACTGAACATGTTACCTTTCCTTCGAACTGATTTTGGATCTCTGTGGCCAGTTCCAAACAGGCGGCCTATTTGCGCTCTGTATGAACGACCTCTGCACTGTCAGAAGTTTCATAACAGGCAACACAAGGATGCGCGGTTTCAACAGACAGTGCGTAACAGACAACACTTGGGATGTTCTCTGTTGTGTTTGGAAACGTAGCAAGCATAGCCATCAATAGTCGAAAAACCGCCAAAAAAGCATCTGCTGAATTGTCCGACATCATCGACAAACAAAATAGTCAGCAGATGCTTTTTTGGCTCTTCCTGGCATTGCTTATTATGCATAACGTTTTCAAACACAACAAATGACAGCCGAAGTGTTGTCTGTTACGCATTGTCTGTTGAAACTGCGCATCCTTGTGTTGTCTGTTATGATACTTCTGACAGTGTGCGAGTCGCCACTTTCGTTGACGGTGGTTTTGTAAGATAGGAAGTGCTCATAGCTTGGCAGTGACTCTAGGCAACATTTGCATTCCTCTTTAACGTGAGCTCAGGGCTTTGGCGTATAAGATGTCTAACCCAGGACAAAACCTATCCGACCCAGGATTTCGGATTAAGGTTAGCCCTGATCGGGGACTTGTTGTAAGTCCCCGAAGGCGCACCGCCGAAAATAACTCGGCGAACCGGCGCCGAAAACACTTCAGACGTATTGTCGCCGTTCCCCAAGGACTCCACTTGAGAAGTCCCCGCATTTTGTTTGTCCCGGGGACACACTCCCCGTAATCTCGCGAGTCCCTACGGACGGGGAATGCTCAAATTATCATCACCATCATAAAAAAGGACTCCCTTTCAGATTCGGGGGGGGGGGGGATCAGTTTTTGCTGGTGTTGCGGTGAAAGTAAAATTAATTAAAAAGAATCAGGATAAACAAAACCAAAAATAAAATGGATCCAGATAAATTTCGTCAACAGCGCTGTTTTCCACAAAATCACAAAAGCTCTTTGTCAGCCGGGAGTTTCAACGTTAGTACCTCTGTGACTGTCAGAAAGTGGTCAGAAATCTCCAAACATTCAAACTCGGACAACGAGGAGCAGCAAAGGACCTTACATTAAGCTCGTTAACGACGGCAGTTGGTGATGTCGGTTATTCTTGGCGTCTTAGATGCAGAGATCTCCAGCCAGTCTGTTCAGAACCCAGAAGGTTTAAATAAAGTAGGAGGGTTGCAGGTACAGTAAGATTTTATGGGTAATATTTTGTTCCAGTAGTGGGGCTCTAAACTAAAGCTCTGACCCTTCCAGGAATGTCATTTACAGGGGGGGACCCAGGTCTGGGGACAGAGCAGGGACAGAGTCAGCCAAATGCAGTCGAGTACACTAAGATCTTTTTTGATAACCGGGTTTCCTGAAAACCCGATAAAAATGTGTTACTGTGTTCATAAAAATGCGTTAACTTCTCAGCTGTTGCATCTTTTTTTGCATTTTTTTGTGCAAGCAGCGCACACTCTGGACGTTATTATTATTGCCAAGGTATGGAAAAATACAAGATCCCTCAGACGAGTCAAAGTATTTCAGTGTATTATAATGTCAGAAGTACAAATAAGCTGCCTTTCAGTTAAAATTTACTGAGCCTATTTTGTTTATCATTGTTTGGACACATAATCTAAGTCCAAACACAACAGTACTCTAGAGTTTCAGCTCAGAGAAGTATCCGGTAAAACTTCAAAAAGTTCCGGTAAAATTCTGAAGCTGCCCCACCCCCCTATCAGGAAGGTGTCTGGACGCCCCTAAGGCTACCTATGCCATGACTATTTTAGGACTTTTGAGACTAATAGATAGAGGCCATTCTAGGATAGTTTCTGTTGACAAAGTAAGAAATAAGTAGCAATTCTTTTGCAGGAGCTTCCTGGAAAGGTGAATCTTCAGAATCCCCAGTGTCCAAAATGCAGTACAGAAGGAGTTTTGGTTTGCCAGTTGTATGCACCACTTGATGAATCACCAAACCATCGAATTTTGCTTGTTTTGTTCTGCAATACTTGTCCCAAAGAGAGCAGGTAAGTAATGTCAAGAATAAATAAACCAACAGAACCTCTGTATTTGGTCCCATGCAGCGACTATGGATACCCTGACAAAATTGAGCTGAGCTAGAGGTGTTTGCTGGGCTTTAAGTTGATGCCTGTCTACTTCCTTCTTTGCCATTGTGCATATCAGAGAAATTAGTGCAGGAGTTGCGCTGATTCGATCTGCAGCGCGTTCAGACAAACAATCGGCTTTTACTTTGGAAATTTCTTCTGTGTGGCTTTACTGCGATATAGCTGTTCGGAGAGGTAGGTAACGAATTATGATGTTCAGGTTAGCTCCTACACTCCGCTCGTTTGCATCGGGCAGGGTACAGGGATTTATTCGACTCCGTATGGTCGTATTACAGAGATAGGGAGACGGAGGTTCTGGTGCTTATTTGTTCTTAGCAATGACAAAAACCAATATTCCTGTGGGACTACTTTTATTCGACTCCGTATGGTCGTATTACAGAGATAGGGAGACGGAGGTTCTGGTGCATATTTGTTCTTAGTAATGACAAGAACCAATATTCCTGTGGGGACTGCTGCATGCCCCTAGCCAATATATTTTCTAAAAATTCCTGGTTTATTTTCAGTCTAATGTGAGGAGGTTCTGGCCTAACCTGTGCTTTTACTTTACGTAAACGTGGTAGCTTATAAGTAATGTTTAAAAAGCCCTAATTAAGTAAAAAAAAATTGACCTTGTGTAATTTGTTCCTTAAGTTTGAGTTTGACACCTATTTCTAACTGTAGGATCTTATTTTTACACCCAAGAATTCATGACGCCTTCTAAAATTAAACCTGGGCTACCCCCATCTCACGAAAAAACAAAAGCTGTCTGAGTAGTCAGCTATTCAGAATTTATTACCCCTGCAAGTCACAAAGGAGATATTACAGGTTATGCAGTAATATATGCAGGGGCGTCACTATGGGGGGGAGGGGGGACTCCCCCCCAAAGGTCTTGAGAAAGTACTTTCGTCGGGCGAAGCCCGGCGAAAGTTCACTTGGTTGTCGGTGCGAAGCGCCGGCAAACCCAGAAGAAATAAAATTTTGCATGCTTTTTGTCGGGCGTCGGTTGACTCGTGGGAACATAGGGTTCTTTTTATACATAAGAAATTCAATTTTGTACGCTTTCGTCGGGTGTCGGTAGACTCGTCGGCACATTGGGTTGTTTTTACACGCAAGAAATTGAATTCGGCAAACAGTTGTCGGGCAAAACACAGAAGAATTAAACTTCTGTATGGTTTTGTCGGGCGTCGGGCGACTGGTCGGCACATCGGTTTCTATTGATCTGTGATAAATCAGTTTCAGCAAACATTATTTTGTCGTGCGCACCGGGGAAGAACCGGGAAGTCCAAGTATCGTCGGCACATCGGGTTCTTTTTATACGGAAGAAATCAAATTCTGTAAACGTTTATCAGGCGCATCCCGAAAGTTTAAGTTTTGTCGGCACATTGGCTTCTATTTACACGTACGAAATAAATCCCTTTACAGTCTTGCCGGGCAAAACAAACAAGAATTTGAATTCTGAATGCTTTAGTCGGGCGTCCGTATTCTTGTCGTCTCATCGGCATATTTTTATTCGTAAGAAATCGAATTCTTCAAACGTTTGTCGGGCGCACCCGGAAAGTTTAATTCCGTTCGGAAGATCGGAATCTCGTTACACGTAATAGATCAAATCCGTAAACTTTTTTCTAATCTCGAAAGTTATGTCTCGTCGGCAAAACGAGAATTTCTACACACAAGAATCAACTTTTTGCCTACTTTCTTACGGATGGCCACTACTTTTTTGGTGGAAAGATCTGTGATTTCACTTTTATTTGGGATCGCTCATCAGCGTTTCCACAAAATTTCGTCTGCGGCGCATTTCGTAGTATTTTCTGTTTGGAAGAATGGTGTTTCATTTAGTTAGCGTTTAGGATTGAAGCTCATGGGGGTTGGAAACACATTAAAAGCTAGAACCTGTAAAGTATAGGTATAGAATAGCCTAAAATAAAAATTTCGCCTGTGGCGCTTGATGTACTTGTTGGTCGTTGGAAAGCTTCGCTTTTTAGCGAAAGGTGAAAATAAAAGCCGAATATATAAATTTGAATATACGAAGTTATATTAAAGGAATAATCTCAACTAATGCATTAAAGTTAGTTTTACACAAAATTTCGCCTGCGGCGCATTTCGTAGTATTCTTTATTTGTAAGAACGTTGTTTCATTTAGTTGGCGTTTAAGATTTGAAATTCTTGGGGTTTGAAACAGCTTAAAAGCTACAACTTGTAAGCTAAATTTTTCCAGAAAAAAAGGCAGTTTTAGAAACTTCGCCTGCGGCGATTAATTTAATTTGTTCTGGGTACAGCCGTTGGAAGCTTCGAAAAGTTTTCAGACAAAAAGGCAGATTTTAAACTTTTCGCCTGCGGCGAATACTTTCTTCTGCGTACAGTCGTTGGAAGCTTCAGTTTTTAGCGAAAGCTGCAATGAACACCCGAATATGTGAATTTAAATTTACAAGTTTTTATTGAAGGACTAATATACGGCATATTTTTTGTCGGCACATTTTTGAGTCCGTCGGCACAAACTGGACGTCCCCCCCCCAAAGGTAAAAGGCTAGTGACGCCCCTGAATATATGAGTAACAAAAGTAATATAGGAATAAACAAAAATGATAGCGCAGTACTCATTACGTAAAAAATCACGTTGCAGACTTGTAAAGTAGGACCTATGGAAGTCTGAGCAAGGAGTGTATATATATTTTTGTAGACTGCTCAAAAAATGAAATGCCAGAAGCCGAGTAAATAAAATGAAAGAAGAAAGACAAAATTAAATTAAACTCGATTATTCGTCACTTTGAGGCAATAGATACATGGTGTTTTTTATTTAATTTATTTATTTTTATAACCCACTGAAAAGACAGAATAGCTGAGTACAACAATGAAAAAGAACAAAAAACTGAACAAAACACTAAAAAACACTAAATTCACAAAAGGCCGTGATATGCGGGGTACCTGAGATGGGACGTTGTTGAAAGTTTTTTACTTAGTGCCGAAAGTTTCAACGGTATACCGGAAGCTTGTAACGGGAAATCAGATGTCTGTTTTTGTACCAGGGGGATTGAGAAGGAGGAATTTTATGACGTAAAGACCAATATGATCCGCAGTAGCAGTATATGAGTTCGGTTTACTGTATTTGAAATAAGTTGGGGTGTTTCGGGGCCATGGAGGCAGGGCTCTGAAGTGCTACAGAATCGATAACACATAGATTTGATGCTAAATTTTGTCTTTCCCTTGACAGCATTTTCTTTTCTTTTAGCTTCTTTTGCTGGAGGGTTGAATACCCAGACACTCCACAGCCGTCTGCACCAAAAACATCAGACATTTTTTCATCGTCTGACGGTGCTGGAGCAGATGATTGGGGGGAAAGTGTTGATGATTGGGGTACTCCTTCAACCAGTGATGTATCTTTGCAGCTAAAGTCCTTAGAGCTAACTCCTTCAAGTGAACCAGTTTCTCATCACTCCCGGTTGCCTAGTACGTCTTCGGATGTGAGTAGTTCGGAGAAAAGCCTGGAAGAGCTCCCTTTAGAAATAGCAACAGCTGAGGTTGAAAAGGACGCTGAATCAGACATGGTCGTTTCTGATGTCCCGGAGGACTTGCTGCAGCTTGCCAACGCCTCAGTAATACCCCAAGTCTTGTCAGAGTGCATAAAGATAAACCGTAGAAATATCTCTCTGAGCATGTTCAAACCCTACTATATCTCTGTCATAGAAGACTTTGATAGCAGGGACACAGAGCTAAAGAAGTACGATGCAAAAAGAAGGGAATATGAAGAGAATGAGGGAAAGAACCCAGAGGAACTTGGATCGAAAAAGAGTGGAAAGAAAGGGGAGGCAAGCGAGGGGTATGAAAAAGTTGGACCTGCTCACGGAGATAAACTCGCGCACAAATTCTTGGAAGTTGTGAGAAGATGCCCTTACCAAATCTTAAGGTAAGGTAGCTATGCCAGTTTCCCGAAAGTAGATGGCTATGGGATTGTCTTCTATTCATGTCAAGTGAGGGGCTGCTTTCTAGCGGCAAAAAGCAGTCATCCTCTTGACCTGTTTCTTTCCAGATGGCGCTACCAGTAATTAGTTGACGGCGCTGGTAGTAATTAGTTGAATTTTGGCAATTGACGGATCTAAGAATCTGTATGGAATCTGAAGACTAGCTGAGATCCGAGATAATTTCGGTACTAGCACGCTCCAGGACGAAGACAAAGCTTCGTTTGAAGTTCGAACGTTCTTTAAGAGCAAGGTTCCTGCGTCAGTCACGTTGTTGATTGTGTTGATGGGGGGGGGGGCTGTTGGAGTCTGTAGGGACCTTCTTTGTGCTTGGACATCCTAACAGTCCTCCTGTTGAGAAAAAAAAAATCAGAGCCCTTGCTCACTTTTATATTACATCGATCGATTTTTTCCAAGAATTGGATTGCGTGACTGGAATGGACTTTAAGACTAAGCCACCGCGGTAAAAACAAAGCACGAAAAGCAACTCCTCATCAAATTGAGTGGAATAAACACGCACGTACCAGAACAAATTTGAGACGAACCGAATGAGAATCATTAGGAAATGTAATTGTTCCAAAGCCACTTGGACGAAACGTCCTTTCCTTTTCAATTCAATTCACTTTATTTTTCCAAAAATTCTTCCTTAAGAAAAATAGCATCGGAAATGTCACATAGTCACACATATACACTAATATGCGAGTACATATCATTTTTTGTTAATTTACATAATACTTTGTACAATTCAAACACTGTTTAGTTTCACAAAAGCTTTCATCAACAAAATGATACAACACATATAATATATAAAATTTACTCGTGTTAAAATGTCAATTGGTCAATTCAATCAGAATTTTTCGCGAGATCTTTGTGATACAAGGGAACAATGGTAATGTCAAAAATAAATGCTAGGATTTTCAACCATAAATAAAACAATGCATGAGTTAAAAATGCCTTTGATTACTTTTTTTATTTCCCGATTGGTAGCCCGGCTCAATAATTTGTTTCATGTTTTGTAGTAAATTGTTTGTTAACCTAATGGTCATACAGTACATAAAAATTTGCGCTACAGCCAGACATAATACATGAATAAAAAGAAAACTACTCTTTACATCACTGATTAGTCTCATTACATCCATTTTAGCTGAAACCCATTTTTTTTTTTATTATTTTAACTTTATTGCTGGTCTCCAGACTATCAGAGACGTTCAGGCCCATTGAGAAATTGTCCCTCTGATCTATGTCTTTTTTGTACTTTTTGGTCCGATCCGCGGGCACCCCCCCCCGAAATAAATTCCTGAATACGGACCAGCTACTGGGATAAAATTAATCCAAATTAGAATAATCTTATCTCAGTAGATACAATATTAATCCCAGTAGTGAATACTGCAAAAATTTTTTTTTTTACAGTGTAGATGACACATCTTAATTTTATTTTCATGAAAAAACTTGAAATAGTCACTTCTGGTCGGAATCCCTGCTGCAAAAACTACACATATGGACTATGGACGTTATCTGAAATAGAGTGATTTTTATGTCCTACGTAGGACAAGAGTGACAAAAACAAAATAGAGTGACAATTCACACTATCGTGCGATATGTGGCAATCCTGTCCCTGGTATAATCAGACTCCGCCATTGGAGCACCTTCGGAATGGCGTGGATACGCCTCTAGATGGCAGAGAGCCTACTCAAAGAATACCTTGTTTTTTCCGCGTTTTTTTTCCAAAATTTTGGTTTGCAGAACTTGGCCAGGGAGCTATGCTGGAATCTTGGAAGATCTTTCTCATAGTCATCCACTGTGGAAGGGAAATATGCAGCTTCCTCCTCCCTTTTCAGCTTGGACCAATAATTATTTCCTTGCGAAGTTCCCCACCATCAGGGGCTTGCCCCTTTTTATGGGTATTGAGAATTGAAATTAGACAACAAACATCAGTCACAAAGTAGAAACGCACATCTTAACCTGTCCATGTTCTTATAGGTATTCTCAAACACGAGGTGTCGGTGCAGTTTCCCTTTTGGACCTACGGTCCCAAAAACTCACCTGTCGTCACTGTGGAGGCTCGTCCCTATTTGAGCTGCAGCTGATGCCGTATCTCTCTGACTGCCTTAAGGCTATCGACCCCTCAACCCAGGCAGCGATAGATGGCGTACGGCTGGAATTCGGTACTGTGATTATATTCACGTGCAAAGCCAGCTGCTGGAGTGCCAGTGATCCAATGAGATGTGAGATTGTTGTTTACCAGGACCAACCGCTTTGATTAAATTTTGAATGCCATATCATCTCCTTCAGAAGGATTTTAAGGTAGGCCGTCTTTTTGCTCAGTCGTGTGAAAACTCACTTTCGACAAATAACTGCTTAAAATTTTTACGAATAGGGCTGAGATACGAAAGTATAGTTACCCTTTACTTGTCCACTTAAATAAGCTTGAAGACCCGATGAAATTATTTCGTTGCTCCGCTCTTCAAATAATCGACTTTCTTTTTCTTTTCGATGAACTCTTTCTTTCGGATTTTGTATGCCTCTGTCTGCTTGTACCGCTGTGCTTGATTTTGCACCTACAATGGTAAACGATTGCCGAAAAATGAGTCTTTTTTTGCGTCACACACAATAGTTGCCGAAAAATGAATCGTTTTTGGGTCACACCAGGGACCCCTAAATTTCCTGTAATGCCTCGCCATTCAGGGGGCTTGTCAATAAGAGATTTCTGATGCTATGTTGACCGGCCGGAAGATAGTTCGAGAAATACCCACGGTCCAATCACGTCCAAGGCCAGATAGACAAAATTTGGGATTGGCCGCTGGCGCCTTGAGGGTGGAGTCTCTTTGGCCCGCACGTCCAATGAGGCAAACAAGAATGCCGATTCGACCCAAGTTGGATTTTTGGAAAGTAAGCAAGGGTCGGGCAACATAGCAACATAGAAGCATAGGAAATGACAGGCCCCCTGTAAAGGAAATTTATGGGTCCCTGGTCACACGCAGTAGTTGCTTTCTTCAGAAGTGATTTCACAATCTGGAATTGAAGATTTCTTGAGCTTCGCTTCATTAGCCATTGAAATGCACGCTTTCGTCGAAATTTGAATTCTCCGCGTTGGGGTTTGTCTTGGCGGGTCATTAGTGCGTATTCGGAACGAAATGAATTCGCGATTTTCCAGCTGTAGCGGATTAAGTAGCCCACGATTGGAAACGCTACTCCGAACTGACGCCTGAAACTCTTATGTTGCGAACAGACGATCAGGGTCGGGACCCGGAATTCCTGCAAGGATTTTCCGCACCATCATCACTTCCATACAGAAAAGCTGAGATTTTTTCAACATTATGATGAAACTGAAGAAAATCCGGCCGGGAAAATCTGGATCGTGTGTACGCACTATTAGCCAGAGCTAGGGTTCTGGTTCTGATGTTACGGTGACTGTTATTCGTTATTGATTATTACTACTAGCTTGCCATAGTTCTCTTTTATTTAGCTTTTTTTTTTTACCGATTGTCTGGGCTTTAGTTTAACCAATTCCTTTTTGAGGGGGATAAATTCACGCTTCAACTCGGAGTAGCGTTTCGAATCGTACTTCAAGCCGCTAGGGGCGCTGAAATAGAAAAGGGCGAATTGCAAAACCGCAAAGCGTGAATCAGTAGTTGCGTTTTTGATCGAAGTTTGAAGTTACCTTTAAACTCAGAGGTCGCTTTTTAAATACCGTTTTTGGTCGCCGATCACAGTTTCTTTGTCCTTCCTACTCTGACCTTTGAACTTAGTGAGCTAGCAAGTTCGAAGTTTGCCAGAAAAGTTGATGAAACCGCGACAGGGCAAGGATCGCCGGAGTCAGTACTAACTAAGCAAACGGTGAACTTCGACGGCGTTTGAAAACGGAAATTAAGCAACCGGCTAAGCCAACGGCTTTAATCAAAAACGCAACTAGTCTTCATCTGCGTAGGGCACGCAGGAATAGTAGGGGGATTTTTTTCTTATTCCCTTGCCTTTTACTAAATCTGACAAGCTCCTTGAAATCATGTCTCAGTTCTTCATTTCAACATCTCGTGTCTAACACAGATATTCGTGGTCTGTCTAACTTTTTGGGATCCCAAAACGTAAGTGGAAGGATACCTATGACATCGCAAAAGTTGCCCGTCTGTCTGTCCGTCTGTACGCATGATAACTGTCGAAGGGATTGAGATATTTGTATGAAACTTGTTTGTATAGCAAATATGACGCAGTATTGATCGGTGTACTATAATACGTTCTTTCCTCCACAGGTCGTGCAATCCAACCAGCTATGGTTTAAAGGGAGACAACTAGGGTTATATAAAAATAGCAGGGTTTTGTACTAGAAGTTTCTTCTCTTGTACTTTAACAGGGTTTAACAGCTCTTTAAGAACATGTCTGCACCCTTGATGCTGATACACAGCTTTTCTTCTTAATAAGGGCGGGAGAGAATTTCAAGCGTGGAAAAGTACCATGAAAAGGGTTAGGGGGTGTATGGATTTAGGTTTAACAATTTTCTTGTAGTTGGGGACTCGGCAATTCCCGTTTCATTCGTGCAAACTTGACTTTTTGTGCCATCTAGTTTCGGCAAATTTCCAGAAAATAAAAACCTCGGAGCCAGAATCCTTTCAGTTTTCATTCGAGCTCTCCAGGACGGAGTATTGACCCATTCGGTTGTTGATTAGGGAAATAAAGCCGTCTGCTGGGAGCTCTAACGAGATAGAAGTTTTTTCGTAGTTCTTTATTGATCGACCATATTCCATAGGAATTATTCAATTAATCACCGTACGTGGTAAACACTTGCAATCTACGTCTACGCTATCCATTTTCTTCGAGAGTCCATCGGCCCATCAGTTGCCGAAACACGCAGCTGTCTTCAGCACTATTGCTATAAGTTCTATGGCAATGAAAATGACGTTTTTCTGCGATTAAATTAAACCTAGTACCCACATCGTCTCATTCTGGCTCGTGGAATCATGTTCTTTTTTTTTTCATTTCACGCACTTCTGGATAAGAAAATGGATAGTGTCAACGTAGTTTCGTTGGACATATACATAACGAGTATCATAGAAGCATGCTTGGCTATTTATAAAATATGCAAATACTTTTAAGAATTAAGTTACTTCTGATAAAGCTTCGAACGCAAAAATTCCGGATTGAACCTTTTGATCGCTACTGTATCAGTTACCCGACTCGGGGAAAAGCTGATCTTTTTCATCTAGCAGAATAGTAAGCTCTACTCTACCATTTCCTTCGGGCCGTTCCCGCCTCCCAAGAAGAAAGATCTGCACTCTCCCTTTTGTTATTATTACCACTGTGCAACATTTCTTGTTGCACAAATAGTTAGAAGCTTCCGGACTTAAACTCTATAATTGTCTGCTTAGCCTAAGGAAAAAAATATGCTCAACATCCCGTATCCAGAATTTGTTTCGGGGGGGGGGGGGGTCGAACATCTAATCCCCCTGTATACAGCCCTCTCAACATCCCATCTCAGCTTCCCGCACTGTACGGTTCTGTTTTCATTCGCTCTGTTTTGTTTCCATCATTGTAGCCTACTTCGCTATTCTGTTGTTGAAAAAAAAACCCAGAAGAAATCAGTTATGACTGCCAGTTTTTGCGTAGAAGTAGATCTCCATTATTATAGTTCAGGAGAATATGTTTTACGAGTTTTCAGTTCGGTCCCGAAAAGATTTCTATCCGCATGGGGGCGACATTTTCGGATCGAAGGAGACTTGCCGTAGGTCGAAGAGCGAAGGAAGAAACACAAATCCGATCGCAAAAATTGGACTCTGTATAACCGATTGAGTGCGTTGGAATCTTCCCATGTTCCGGGTACAGTCAGTCCTTGGGACAAAGCAGACGCGGAAACGACAAAGTCTCGCCGCATGACCAGAAACCCTTCACGTACCGTGCTGAAGCCCTAGTCTTTTCTTATGTTTTGTCCTTTGGAAAGCTGGGTGCGGAAGACAATACTATTGCGGAAACCAAATTCCTTGGTTCTTCTGTCTCCATTATGTTCGTCAATCACTCCGTTTCCTAGAAACCGCTTGATTGTTCAGAAACCCGGATTTTTGAATCCCCATGGTTACACTCTGACATTGTTACAGGTAGCCCAATCGGTGGTGCCTTGGTTATCTCTTCTGGAGCAGGACCAGTGGTTGAGGGAAAGCAAGATTTGTTCGGGGCTTTGGAAGATTGTCAAAGAGGTGGATAATTCGAGCAGAAGAGAGTTAGCTGCTACGTCTTAGCGATCTTCTTTTTGGCCTACTTCCAGCTGGAGACGTTACAGAGGTGTAACTCGGTATTTCGCTTTGAAAGAGAGACGCGCGGCCAGCTTGAGCGTGGCGCCGATCAATCCCGCGCCGACGCACCTAAGCTAGCGCAGAAATGCACCAACACTAGCGCAAGAACTCGCCGCATGGAGGCAGCACTAGTTTCTCGAAGTTTGAAAGTATTAGCTCAAGTCAAAGAATTCAAAAAGCCAAACTCTGATCCCACCCAGCGCGCGTCGAGGAATAACCTCTCTATTGCGACTGCTGTCACTCTTCGAGGGATACGTCGGCAAGAGTTGGAATTCGTCCGATGACGTTGTGGGGGATTGACCCGTTCGGGATTGCTATTTTCTTGGCCTCGGAGCACTCCGTCGAGAGATTATTGATTTCTGAGCTTTCTTCCTCAGATAAAGACGTGTTGTTCCACGAGGATAAGGCAGTTCGGTAGCTCGTTTTCTCAGATGCTTTGTCACTAGTAGCTGAGCCAGCACTGTAATGTCTCGAAACCGGCTCGTGACGCTTGGGACTGTCCCAGCACAAATTTGAGGACTTGGAGAGAAGGCTGCGATGTTCTTGAATTGTTTCCAGTGCTTCGTTGTCCGATTCGTAGTCAGGGGCCTACAAAAAAAATCGAATCTGGATGGGGGTCTTACTCGACGCTGCGGAAATCTGACCGTAAAACAATATCTGATTATGAAAAAAAAAAGTTAAACAAAAATAAAATCATAGACGAAATTTCTTTTTCCACCTTCTTTTATTGCCTGAAATACGGGGAATGCCAGCAGGGGGAATAGCTTACGGAGCAGTGTCCATGCTCATGGATGTGTCGCAAAGGGAATTTGATAAATTTTGGTATGACCGGGAAGTCATTAGTCCAGTTCTTTAGAGCGACCTTCGAATCATGTCAGCTACTATTTGTGCCTTCACAAGTAAACCTTTATAGTGGGACGAGACACCGAGTTCAGATTCATGATGATCCCTATGTCTCTTCTCTCTTTGCTTTGTTGGATGTCTTGGTCTTCGAGTTGTTGCGAACCCGGTTTGAAATGAATTAGGAGGCGTAACCCTTATATAGGCCATATATTTGTTTGGTCACGTAATTAAGTTGACTACATGATAGGGTACCAGAGGCAATTTAACTTAAGACATACCGAACCTGAAAGAATATTTCTTGGCAGAAGGAAGGTGAGCCAATTAGGGTATCCTCAGGTTGGCCAGGATTTATCATGAAATAAAATTATAATACAGAAATTTTCTAGCAAAAAAAATCCTGAAATAGAGAAAAATGCTCAAAGGAAAATTGTCAACTGGGCCAAAAACACAATGAAAACTCCCTCTGTGGGTGAAGTTTAACTTCAGTAACCTTACCAGTCTCTAATATCCTGGAAGAACGCATGTGCAAGGACTTATCCAGACTTAGAGCATTGTTCCACCCTTCTTACAATAGTAACTTTTAGGTACTATTTTTGTTCCAACCTCGTGAAAAGTTATAACGATGACCGTTCCAACCTTCTCGAAATAGTAACTATTTGCTTACCACGTTCGTGAGAGTAATGATCAGGGTAACTACGATCACTGCGACGCGATTGGCAGGATTAGCGCATGGCGTGAAATTTTGCCGAAAAATCATACAGAACGACCATTAGCCTACTCCCCAACTTATTTCCAAGACCTTAATTTTCGGGGATAAGGTTGGAGCGAGGTATTAGAAGGGTCGTAAGTACTGTGAGAGCGTGTGTCCTGTGTTATGCGTATTCACGTTGTCAAACGGCTGCTTTTGTATATTTAGTATCACATAGTTGGTCGAGTCCGTGAAATTCATTTTGCTAACCCAATACTAATAAGTGTAGCCTACCCTCGACGCTCCTCGGGGAATCAAGGGAAACGGCGAGAATAGATGGAGCCACTCCGTGCGGACTCCGCGGACGGAAAACAGCAAGAACACGTGGAATGCCCCCTCAAAATGGATTATGTTAAAAATCAATATATATTATTTACAAGCAAAAAATCGAAATGTTTTCAAAATCAGTCTTATTCCATTACTAAACTCAATGCAAAAGCTCAGACATTCTTATTAACCATCCCTAACGTTTGTTTTTCATAATCCGACAACACCAGCAACTCCCAAATCCGACTCCCTGCTGAATCTGAAAGGGAGTCCTTTTGTGATGATGGTGGTGATAATCGGAGTCCCGTCCGTGGGGACTAGCGAGAATACGGGAAGTGAGTCCCTGGGGCAAACAAAAACACGGGGACACCTCAAAAGGGGGATCGACTAAAAGGAGGAAGGGAAGGGAACGCGAGAAAACCAGGAAGGCGTACTAAGACGAGGAAGGCCGTACTAAAACGAGGAAGGGCATACTAAAACGAGGAAGGCTGTCACCGGAATTCAAGTCTGCGAAAACGAGGAAGGCCCTTCCTCTGTTTAGTATTCCTTGAGGGGTCGGTAACTATCCACATTCTTAGTTCACCGTTCCCTTCCTCGTTTTAGTATCATGCGGTGCGTAGGCATTAAGTTCAGTGAGGGGTCGCAAACTATCAAAATTGTAATTCACCATTCCCTTCCTCGTTTTAGTGCTTTGAGGGGTCGGCAACTACATTTCTCGGTCCAGCGAGGAGTCGTTTGAGCACTCTAAAGTAGAATTCCAGTTGCCGACCCCTCAAAGAACTAAAACGAGGAAGGGAATGGTGAACTAAGAATATTGAGAGTTGCAGGCCCCTCAAAGAATTTAGAATTTGCAATTTCTTTCCTCGTTCTGGTACTCTAAGGTAGCCTACTACCCGTGACAATCTACTAGAACAAAGAAAGAAATGGTGAACCTTAAATTTTGATAGTTGCCGACCCCTCACTGAACTTAATGCCTACGCACCACATGATACTAAAACGAGGAAGGGAACGGTGAACTAAGAATGTGGATAGTTACCGACCCCTCAAGGAATACTAAACAGAGGAAGGGCCTTCCTCGTTTTCGCAGACTTGAATTCCGGTGACAGCCTTCCTCGTTTTAGTATGCCCTTCCTCGTTTTAGTATGGCCTTCCTCGTTTTAGTACGCCTTCCTGGTTTTCTCGCGTTCCCTTCCCTTCCTCCTTTTAGTCGATCCCCTCAAAAGGAGTCTTCGGCGAACGGCGAGAATACGCCTTATAGTCTTAAATATAAATGAAACAGTGATTCTTCAACGCTTGTTGACTTTAACGTTGTCAACTTCTCAGCTTCAAGTAGTGTACTTCCGGGAGCTGGAATTACAAAATTGAATTATGTGTCGTTGATCTTTGCTACCGTGGATAATAAAATGAATTAAAGTCGAGATGAGTTAACTTGATCGCGACTTTTGCAACGCTTTCAGTCGTCGAATTGTATGTTGTGTTTCTCAGTACTGTTTGCCTAAGCTTGTTGATTTATGAAGTTATCGGGGAAGTTTCGTTGGACAAAATTCGGGAAACAGAACTCCATAGGAGGGCAAGTTCGAAGCCGTGTTTGATTACTACGTCGAGATTCCAGGTTTAGTGGTGAACTTGGCCACTGCCCCCCCCCCAATATGCCTGACAAGTATCATCGTCCTAGTATTGGAAGTACCCTAACTCGCGTGCCATAAGGTTTGACCCCTTAGGACAGCCCCGCACCTTGCCCGGATCCGGTACGGTTCTATCTATTTACATCTAGGGCTTGAGCTTGTCCTTCCCACCAAGTACCGCCCTGACTTGACTTGACTTTGACTTGCTTTATTTGCTACTAATTATAAAATAAACTATATAAACACACAACCGCCCGGGGAAGGCTCAAACAGCCTGATCTTGGACGGCTGCAATCCTCTGATTCTCAACCTTTAAAAAATTTTATTTAAAAAAAAGAAAAAAGAAAGGACAAAACCACTCTCTCATTCAGTTAACCTTTAATACCAAAATCAAACAAGGGTTGAGATGTATTATTTGATCAAAAGTAATTATCGACTGTGCGGTTCAGATGCGCACTTTAAGGGAGCTAGAGAAAAAGTATTTTATCGTTGAACTCGGCTGTAATGATGCGCACTTTAAAGGCACTAGAAATTCATCTGTAAGGAAGACCCTTGAGGCAAAAACGATAGCAGACTCTTGGGGTCATTGATATATACGTATGATGAAAAGTATTTTTTTTTCCACTAATGCGGTTAAAATGCGCACTTTAAGGGTGCAAGAAATTATTTTTTTTTGCATAACCCTTGTGGGACAACTGATCATGGGTTGAGACGTATAGTTTGATAAAAGTACTTTTCGACCTTGCGGTTAAGATGCACACTTTAAGGGAGCTAGAACTTCATTTGTAAGCAAAACCCTTGAGGCAAAAATGATCATGAGCTCATGGGGATGATGGAAATGCATATTTTGCTTAAAAGTATTTTTCTTAATTTGCGGTCATGATTGGTACTTTAAGGAATGGTCGGATTTGAAAAGTGGCGATTTCTAAGCCAATCTTGTCGAATTTCTAATATTCCAGCCAAATTTCATCGTCCTAGCACATCTGGAAGTACCTTAACTCGCGATCACCGGAATTCCGGACCCGCCCCTCAAACTCCCCCCAGAGTCGCCGGAGCAAATCCGGTTCAGTTTTGGACTTGTTTGTTATTCCCACAAAGCTCCATCCCGATCTCTCCAGTCCAATCCGGTCACGTATTCCCCCCCCCCCAATTGTTGTCGGATCCGGTCCGGACATGAAAAAGATCCCCACATGCACGCCCTCTGTTCAGTTATTAAATTTCACTCGAATCCGATCACCCGTTCCAAAGTTACGCATGGCTAAATATTCCGGATTCCCCCTCCCTCCGATCCCCCCACGACTATCGGATCGAGTGAATTTTTATTTACAAGTCAGTTTGATCGGGTCCCTGATACGCCTCCCAAGTTTCGTCGTGACAATCCCAAAAACCGTCATCACCAGAATTCCGGGAAACTCCCCTCCACCCCCCCCCCCCAAGTGTCCGGGTCCAGTCCAAACGTGTAAACGATTTATCTGGAGCAGATTCTTGTTCTTCCCAGCAAGTTTTACTCCGATCCCTCCATTATAACCGTTTCTCGAGATCTCCGGTCTTCCCCCACCCCAACTCCCCCATAGCTGTCAATTCCGGTTCGGACTTCAAATGGAACATCAGAGATATGTCATTCATTCAGGTATTAAGTTTCGTCACAATCCGATCACCCGTTCGAAAGTTACACAACACTCAATTTTCCATATTCCCCCGCACTGCACCACATATACAAACCCCTTTGACCCTCGAATGCACTAGCTCTTTCCAATGTTAACAGAGTGATCCGATGCAAAGAGTGACGTCACGCCGCGCGCAGACCTACTAGTGTGTAGAAAGGGGTAGGGGTTTTACAAAAACTACTAAATTCTCAGGATTCCCCCGCCCTCTACTCCCTCCACGGTGGTCGGATCGGGGAAGTGACTATTTGCAAGTTAGTCTGGTCGGGTCCCTGATATGCCTGCCAAGTTTCATCATCCTAGCACATCTGTAAGTACCCTAACTCGGGATCACCGGACCGACCGACCGACCGACCGACCGACCGACCGACAGACCGACCGACGGAAAAGTGATCGGTATATGGCACTTGAGCGAAGCTGCAAGTGCCATAAAAAAGAAAAAAAAGGAAAATTTTCTCCCCGCTCCCAATAAATGTTTTTTAAGTTTTACTTTAAATGACCCAATGTGTTCAGCCTCCCGAATGCCAGCTGAGATATTATTCCAAATAGTCGCGAGCTAAATACCTAATGCCGAAACCTGCACGTGTGGTGTCTCGGTACTCGACAATAAAATTATCCGCCTCTCTAGTCGCATACCTGTGGAGTGAACGAATTACGCGAAAAAAATCGGTAAAAACCGCAAGACTCTTCGACTCTCAACAACTGCAAGAAAACTCAACAACTGCAAGAAAACTGCAAGACTCTTCGACTCTCTTCTCAGACTCTTCGACTGTCAAGCGTCCTACACGATTCCCCCCCAAACTCTTCCCCACAGTTCCAGTCCAGACCTGAAATGGAACATCAACGGGCTATGCGCTTTTGTCAATAATAATAATAATAATCTGTATTCAAAGCCAGAGGCCATATACATGAACAAGTTATGTCAGAGACGGAAAAAGATTTCCGATCGAATGTACTGACAGAAGACGTGTTAAATGAGGACATTATATTATTTCTGACGGATAAATATGCTAATGTAATAACGGATAACTAGACGGATTGATAATAAATGTAATTTACGACAAACTGGTAATTCTGTTTGAAAATAAAACTAAACTGAACTGATATTGGCTTGGAAATGGTTCTTGACTCTTGATTCTCTTGCCGAGGAAACTGACCAGGAGGCTGGCTTAAGGGTGACAAAACTGTTGAATTAAGGTGTACTATTACTGTACTATTTTTACGTTTTGGCCGATCAATCCTTGCCAGTGAAACACATAGAGATATACTGCCCGATCTAGCATCGGCAACAGGACGGACGCGGCACCAAAACCTCCTGGTGCCAGTGAAGTGTCGCACTAACCGGTATTCAAATTCCTTGTACCATATTTTACTGAGAAAATTAACAAAAAATGAGTGAATTCCAAGTGATTTATTTTCTTTTATGTAAAAATTGTATGTATTCCAAGTATTTGATCAAGTTAACTGTAATGGTCGACATATTTAGTGCCATGTCGGCGCTACGAGTTTGATCAATAAAAATATCTATCTATCTATCTTATTGTTCGGTGCCAATGGACAGTTCGACGTGAATCCAGGTAAAATGGAGCCATATAATTCTTGTTCAAGTTGACTGGAATGTGAGAAGATTTGATAATCTTTGGTTTCTTTTCGTCGTCGAACCTATAATTAGATAGGAATCCGGCGAATCGGGAAATTTGCTCCAGCTGCAAAGTTACTGACCAAGTTTCGGAAACTATCGCGGGCTGTAGTTTCCAGGGAGATTTTAAGTTTGGGATCCGACCGATGCATTTGGTCTTATTTTGCTGGAACGAAAAAGAAAAGTCTTGAGGTGACATCGTTTTGTTGCAAATGCGCTTCGGTGCAAACCAATTGGTTAGTTGGGCCCAAGCCTCTGGAATTCCCATATGGCTGGCCCTTCAACAAACTGCGGAACAATAGATACTCACATTCTCAATTTTCTCGTCCAGAGCTCGGAAAAATTCCAACTGGCTTTGAGTCAGCTCGCTGGAAATTAGAAACAAAAGTCAGTTACCTAGCAGCTTCTTCCGAGTTATTCATTTACATCCTTAGTAGAGTAGAGTAGCCTTTTATTCATAAAAGGTAACTTCCAGAGCGCATGCGCCGAATTTGCGTCAAACATAATCACACACAGACATATATTTAAAATCAACCAATTCGTCATTTCGGTAATAATAATGATACAGTGCATAAAATAGGCAGTTGGACTCTGCAAAGCTCGTCTAAAACAGTATTAACTTTAGTTCGTTTTAGAATCAACGCTAAGTTGATTGACATATGACATGCCTTGGGAATGGGGAGAAGTGATTACTACTCGATGGGAATGATTATTGCCAACATAACTGTACCATTGTAAGTGAATTGAAAATAGAACGATGGAGTCTGGGACTTTTTTGGATGATCATGAGTGTCCTCTTCTGCGTGTTTTCCTTGCGGAGGATTGGATATTTTGTCAAATTGTAATGCCACACAGGTGATGCATTTACGTGTAGTAGCCTACTCAACAAAGGTACGACAAAATTCCACCTCGACAAGATACAAGAGACTTTAACCGTGACGAGTAAACCTGAAATGTTTTTTTTTTAATTAACTTTAGAAGTCTAGAATTTAAATGTTAAAGGCTCGTAGACAGTCCATGAGGCATATATTCATTGCAGGTTTGTTTCTTTCCCCAGTGTTGGCCCAGAAGAATAACAGCCTGAAGGGGACCCTTGCCAAGAAGGGCTGAAATATCGCTTCATAAGCATCACACGTAGACAGTCCATGAGGCATATATTCATTGCAGGTTTGTTTCTTTCCCCAGTGTTGGCCCAGAAGAATAACAGCTTGAAGAGGATAGGACCCTTGCCAAGAAGGGCCGAAATATCGCTTCATAAGCATCACAGCTGACGAATCCGTTTTTGTATATATTATATGAATATATGAGTCTAAGTCAGCTTGGGCTCAAGGAATATTTAGTCCATGAGGCAGATGAAATCGTTCTAGTTGAAACAAAAAATGTACCTACTTGTGTACAAGCATTGTATTTGGGACTGGAGGCACTTTCAGCGGTCGTTGTTTCTTTTTTCCATCTAAGTCGTCGTTGTTCTTTGAAGGGAGATATGAGTCATCTTCACCCTCATTTGGCGGTATTGTGCAGGATCCGTTGGAAAATTTGTCTGAAAAGTAGATTATTTTGATTGAGCTATCACTTCCTTATCTTCTATACTGTTAGAATTTTGATATCATTTGACTGATATCAAACTTCAGTCAAATGATAGACTGAAGTAACGCATCTTACTATATGGCTATAGTAAGAGGCGTTACTATAGCCAAAATGTTTCGGGGGGGGGGGGCAAGGTATTCACCGACTGGCTGGTCATTTTAACCGACTGTTTTTGCAGGAAAACAGTATGTTTTTAAGAAAAAGCGACTGATTTGATGAAAAATCGACTGTTTCCAAGAAAAAAAAATCGATTGTTTTCATGAAAAATCGTTGTTTTTTACCGACTGGCCGACAACATTGGGGAGAGGGCGTCCCCCTCCCCCGATACGTGGCGCCCCTGCACAAGGGTGCACAATTTCAACAGACACATTGGATACCAGCTACAAGTGTTACATAATATTTCCTATAACCTTTGAAGTGTTATTTTTTCATTTTTGCTCTGTAATGTTAACAGATAGTGTGTTTTCTGTTGAAATTGTACATAAATCAAGCTGGATATTATGAAAGCTAAAAAAAATAGCATGCTTAGTCCGCTCTGTGTTATTTCCCGCCTTTTGTGGTCCAGGACGATGACGAATCCTGCTTAAAATCGCTACGTTTTGAGTTTGAGGTTTCCACGACGTTCGATTGGCTCAAATAGTGCGAACACATGATCAGGATTTCCCGGCCGGATTTCCGGTACTTTCATCATCAAGTTGAAAAAATTTCAACTTTTCCACATGGAAGTGATGATGGTGCCGAAAATCCGGGCAGGAATTCCAGTCCGGATGCACCCGACTCTGTGCGTGTGTTCAAGGTATTACAGCAGAACTTCAACGCAATTGATGAGTTGTATGAGCGAAGCGCAACTTAGCTACGCACGTAAATTGGCCGGACTTTGATTTGAATCATGATAATGCTGCGGACAGATTAGTATAGATTATCCAGTCGGATTTTTTTTCCTTTCGTTATGAAGTGGAAAAAATCTCAACTTTTCGAGGGGTGAATTGGGTGCCGAACATCCTGGCAGGGATACAACTCCGGGTTGTCGACATAACGTCCCCTTTCGAAACGTCCCCTGTCGAAACGTCCCCATGACAAAACGGCCAGTTACGAGTCCATTGGAAGGCATATTACACTACATATTTTTACTGGAAACTATACAATTGTGAAGCGACCGGTCCTATATATCTGTAATGCACACTGTGAAGTTGTTTTACCTCGATCGTGCACCTGAAGATCGAGTCGAACTTAAAAATCTATGCTTGGGGACGTTTCGCCACGGGGACGTTTTGTCATGGGGACGTTTTGACACAAGGACGTTTTGACACGGGGACGTTTTGGCACGGGGATGTTTTGTCACGGGGACGTTTCGCCAGGGGAAGTTTTGTCATGGGGACGTTTCGTCGGTAAGCCACCACTCCGTGACCCTGGTCGTCTTTACGCAGCGCAAAGAGGCAGTCGAATGAGTTTCAAAGATTAGCTGGAGGTGGTGTATCTCAGTGTTTGGTAACGTTGTGGTTGTTGGCGCTGATGATAAAACTGGAACCACCTAGCCTATTTGACTTATACGTGTCAGAGGGGTCTAGGCGAGAACCCCCCCGGACAAACCCCCCCGCCAAACCCCCCCGGCTAAACCCCCCCCCCGTTACCAAAACCCCCCCGGTACCAAAACCCCCCGGTACCAACCCCCCCCCCGCATTAAAAAGACGGGTATGTAAGAGTAGAGTAACTGGTAGGTAGAGAGTAAGAGAAGAATATAAAATCACTCCTGTACCAACCCCCCCTCCCCCGAATCCTTAGACACTCACACATATTTAGACTGGGATTTACTGGGCAACAAAACGAACAACCATGTGACAAGCACGAGTAAGGTGAAGAGCTGGTAGAATATTTCTGGGACTATCTTGAAAGTGCTATCAAACGAGCTCAACCTTTCCCTTGACCCAAAGGATCCTCCCATCAAGTCTCATCAAAATATCTCATTCCCTTTCGAGCATAGGTATCCCTCCACTTCCTGCCCATCTTCGAGTTTCTGGTATGACAATAACTAAAGAGCAATCAGGCAAAGGGAGCTTCACATTGCACCAATGGGTGGCATCCTAACTGCAGCTTCCTCGCCAAGAAGGGGAAGGCATTGGGAAAGGATTTGTTGGGGGGATCGTTACACTGAGTGGAACTGGCTTTGACACCTCACTGACAACAGCTCCAGTTGAATGCGCGTGTTTGGTGACTTCAGCAATTAGTCTGTTACCATCAACCTTCACCTTCGCCTTACACTCCCTTTGTTTATCATTGTTCTGATACCCACTGTACTTCAGCATTATTATCAAGTTGGCGAAAGAAGTTTATTCTACTCTTACTCTCTACCTACCAGTTACTCTACTCTTGCATACCCGTCTTTTTTTTATGCGGGGGGGGTTTGGTATCGGGAGGGTTTTGGTCGGGGGGGGGGGTTAGGTACCGGGGGAGTTTTGGTAACGGGGGGGTTTTAGCCGGGGGTGGGGTTTGGTGGGGGGGTTGTGTCCGGGGGGGTTTTAGCCGGAACCCGTGTCAGAGCACCAGTCTTTTAGTTCGGCGGCACCAGAGTTGCTACAATATATGAAAGCTAACCGTTCAGACGTGAAAACATTTTCTTTGTTTTCACCCAGATCACCAAGCACTCTTTAGTAACATATCCGGTCGGCTTGATAGTAAACGTGAACATTGTCACTCGAGTGTCGATTCTTTACTATTTGCTGTATGTTGCATAAAATCGTGACCAAGTCGTGGCGGAGTCACACCTCCATTCATGTTTGAGATGAGTACGTGTCAAAAGTATGGTGCTCACCTTCTATTTATCTGGATTAAAGAGCGTGTGAACCGACTGCTTGGCACGGACTAATGACTGGCGACGTTATAAATTACGATATATTGGTTCTGCCGTTTGTTAGTGGCGGCGGTGGCGCTGGGTACGCATTTGGCAAATAAAGTCCCCAACCTCTAACTTGAATTATATCAGTGATGCATTGGGAAATTGAAAAACTAGATGGATGTCAGCAGATGACAACCTTGATATCCGCCGTCAACCTTTTTTCGGGGTCCATTTTGTGGCACGGAAATTCGACCGGAAAAATAGTTTTCAGTTAATTACGAACTTGGTGGACATGTAGCTTGAATAAGCTTGTGGTCTTAAAGTAGTTTTTGAACGTTTCACCCACCTGCTGAATAGCTACAAAAATTAAGCTTTGTTTGCCTCATTGCATAAGAAAAGTATATTTTTTACTAATAGTCTAATTTTATTTAATTCTAACTTTTTGTTTTACTTTTTTGTCGCTCATCTTTTTCTTATCCCTTGTATTCTGTGTCGCTACGAGGATTGTTATTATTTTGTTATTGCCCAGTAGTCGGACTTTTCTCCCCATTTGGCCAAGTCGGATTAGTTGTTATACAATGATTTTTCTTTTGATAATAAAACTAATTCCTTGCTTTTTCGTTTCCAAAAGCTAATCTCATTTTTTTTTCATTCTTTGTACATAACTATTTGTCTACAGCTAAACATTTAAAACCAAAATTTGTTTTTGTAGGCCCAGCTGACAAATGCAGTATATAACCCATGTTTTAACTAAAATTTAAATCTTGAATATCTTTTAGTTTAGAATATGTAACAGTAGCTTACCTTTTACTTTCCGCTTGCTTGTTGACTTGATCCCTATTCGTACACGACTGGGACCACAACCCATCACGTGTCACTGACCATTTTCACATATGATAAGCTCCAGTGTTGAGAAAGTAATCCATAGTCTTACGCTACACTAGTAAACAGGGTGGTAGCTAAGCAATTACAAGAAGTACCGTGGCAAAGTTCAGCAGGAGCCTAACCCCAGTTCGGCACGGAAGACTACGTCGCTCAGATAGTAAAATGGAAAAGTTCCTTTGGTCGGGAAACTGCGACGCCGCACTCTCATATTTTTCCCAGGAGTCACACTGTCTATTTGGCAATCAGGAGGTTCATGCAGTCTTTGCGGAAAATAGGGAATTGTAAACACGAGAAGAGACGGTCTGAGTCTACATAGAAATAACATGTTTTTTATTAGTTTGGAGAAACCATGTTATTGTTAAAGCAACCGTGCCAGTAATGTCTGTTCATTCCCTATCTCCACTCCCGTTGTGTATCTTCTCTCGCTAAATTTGCATTTTTACATAATTCGGTTCCTACCCGGAATCGCATCAGTCCTTTCCAATACTGTGCACATTTTTTTTTATAGCAAATTTGTTGTCCTGATCAGGAACAGAACGCTCGAGAATTTGGAATCTAGAAGTCGTAGTGAAACAGTTAGGGATCCCACATGCATCGTCGTCCAAGGTGTCTCAGTCCATAATTGTCAACCATATTCAAGATAGAATTCGCAAGGCATTTGACCTACTAATTTGTTTTCGCGGGCGAAACAGAAAAGATATCCTTGGGTCATTGTTCACCGCCGTGGTTGTTTTCTCCAGGCAGGAATTCCGTGCATTACGAATTTGTCTTCTCAGCCGGGCTCTGGACATTTTGTTATTTAATTTATTATTAAAAAGAACCTGAACCTCATGTTCTTTTTGCGGCAGAAGTCGTTTTCGACGTATCTGCTATTAAAATGTCTTATTCCAAATTTTCTAAATTTCTCCTTGGGTTCCCCATTTCTTTCAGCAGTTAGTTTCTGGCTTCAAAGTATCTAAGGAAAAAGTTCACAATCGTACAAAAAAGCATCGGAAGCCCTCCAAACTCACAACCTGTAGCCTACCGATTTTTTCACAAGAGAACAGTGTAGTACCTACGAAAACATTTTTAATTTAGTTGTCCAAACCATGTGAATTTTAATTTTTATAGTAAATATAGTGTTGAATGGATCGGTTAAATTAGGCATAGCTTTATTTTATTTATTATATTTTGTACACCTCAGTTTGAGGGAAATAAATAAATAAATTCGGACCATTAATGTTGCTAACTTTTGGAACACACGCTATCACCGACTTCCCCAACACAATTTTCAGCGATTTAAACAGAAACGGATGTTATGGTCAGCTGTTCCTTGTGCAAGATCTGTGGTGCCAGAAATCGATGGCTTGACCATACATTCTGGAAAATCCCGCCACAGAACCACACTAAAACTGTCAACGACCTCTGCGTGTTTTATTAGGAAATTAGTTTTGCGTTGCAACCAGCGGCTCTCGTAGAAAGGTAAGTTAAAGGCCAAATGATCTCCTGTCTGCTTGAAGAAATAAGCTGCGATGCCGCTCTCATATTTTCCTTGGGAGTCTATTGGCAAACAGGAGCTAGAGCCTGGTTCATGCAGCTGTGTGAAAACTACACAATCGTAAATACTACTTACGTAGGCATCTGACTCTTTCTAATCAGTGACCTCATTGGAAAAGTGGGAGCTTAACCCAACCGAAAGAGAGCCAGACATGACAAATGCAAAAATCAGTGTAGTGTCGTAATGGAAAAAAATCAGATTTAAAACTCGCAATCTCGCAAAGTAGAGTCGATGGAGCGATTAAAGGCAGAAAACTTGACTCAAACTTGACTCTGGGAGCTAGCTAACATATCAAGAATGTACGCTGAGTCGATATTGAGAGTAAGAAAAATTCTCGTTACGACCATTGCAGTTTCCGGGCAATTTCCGAGAATTCGACTTTTCAGCAAAAGGTTTGCAAAAGCAAAAGGTTTGTGTGCCGCGACTGGGAATCGAACCCCGGCCGTCTTGTCGGGGAGGTCGTTAGTCTGTAGTCTACATGTAAAAAGGCGAACTTTTACAGTACATAAGTGCATAATTACAGTGCATAAGGGGCAAGGGCCTGCCAGCTAGCTTTGGGAACACTAAGGAGGGGGTTCGAGACGGTTCGAGATAACAAAGAAGGGGGGGCCTGTCGACAATAAGACCCTGTATATTTATCTAAGCCGCCCGGGCGATTCGATGCCCGAAAGTTGCGTAGTCAAGTTTACTGTTCCTTTAAGGACGTAGAGTTAAGTAGTAGGCTAATGTAGGTAAGATGTGTCCTTTAAGGAAATAAACTACGGCGCGTGCTCTTATGTTTTTTTTTCCAGTCACACTGTCTATTTGGCAATCAGGACCTGCCGCAGTCTCTGCGAAAACAAGGGAATTGTAAATATGATAAGGGACGGTCGAGAGTCCGCTGGAAATAACATGTTCTAATTAATTTCGAAATATCAAGGTATTAAGGAAATAATCTTTTAATTGAATCTTGTAGGGATATTGAAATAACAAGTGGGGAAAACGTTTACGGGGAACACAATCTGGATAGGACTCCAGCCTTTACACTCCGGGTAGGGGGGCGTGGGTCTACCAGGCCGCCACGGTGTCTTTAATAGTGCGAACACACGAAAAGGATTTCCCGGCAGGATTTTCTTCACTTTCATCCTGAAGTTGAAAACATCTGAACTTTTCCATAAGTGAGTGATGATGGTGCTGAATCCGGGCAGGAATGCCAGCCCGGGAGCATCCGACCCTGATCGTGTGTCCAAGGCAGTCGGTTCACGGTTATGTTGTGAAATGAATAAAAAGTTGTCGGCGTGTAGGTGCGCTGCCGTTCAGCGTTGAAAATAAGCTTTGCGTCAAATGCTTGAGAGTACGACGAGTTGTGTGCAGATTTTCGGAACGATGCCTAGTTTTGCCGCAGCCGTCCGTGCGGACAATAAATCCATTCATAACTCATTAGAATTGCCTGCCAAACAACAAATAGTTTCAAACAACATTTGGACAAGGAGTGGTCAGGCAAACCGTGGAGATTCAACTGGAAACTTGAACAAGACAGCACCCATGAAGGCGTATATTAGGAGAAATCCTACTCGCCTGCATTGCAAATTTGCAGGTAATTTCAGTTGTATCAGAATAGTTGCGTTTTTGCAGATACCATGGTATCTGATATACGGTCTAAAGTCGTTTTTGCAGTTATCGTGGTATCTGATACCACAGTCAAAAGGCGTTTTTGCAGTTGTCGTGGTATCTGGCCAGTTACCGTAGTAACCGATATTCAGATATCACGGTCCGACCGTGGTATCTGAAAAGTCATCTCACTTTCATCAAATTTTGTCAAACTGGTGAGAAAGAAGTTCAGCACTTAGTGATGTAACTGGATATCAATTTTTCTTTTGGGATGACTTCGAAAAGTGCAATTTCGGCAATAGTCGTTTTTGCAGTGGATCGTATATCAGATACCACGGTAAATGCAAAAACGAATAATTGAATATCCAGTTACCGTGGTAGCCGATACCATGGTATTCTTAAACCTTTCTCTCTTTCTTCGTCAACAGTAACGTGATAGCAGCATCCGCTCTGTTGGCTCAAAAATAGCGCACGTACAACTTTTAACACAGGAAATATTCCGTCCCCAATATTTTGTACCACAGCAACTCGTACGGGAAGAAATTTTGACCACAGACATTCGCCTACAGCAAGCAGAGATGGGTGAATCCGATCATGAAAGGATTCGATACGTTGAATTCAGTTGAGAACAGGGGCGTCGCGAGGGGGGGTGTGGGGGGTGCAGCACCCCCCCCAGAAGCATCGAAAAAAAAATTCAGGTAAAACCGGGGCGCGCAGCGCCGCGGTTTTTGCCTGAATCTTTTTTTCTTTAACGCTTTCCCTTTAAATCGCCATTTGAGCTATCCTGAATTAATGACACGCATCAGGTTTTCTTTTTCTTCCACGTTTCCCGTGATTTCTCGCTTCAGGTAACCTGAATGTCATACCATTCACTATTACCTGATTTACAGCTGTAGATTCTAAATTTCTTTTGATTTTTGTTTTACCTGATCTACCTGAAAAGCTTTTACATCCAAGAGGCGAAACGCGTCCTTAATGTTCTTGTGCGAGAAATGGGGGAAACACTTGAAGAAGCCAGTGCTAGGATTTTCCAGTGCTAGGATTTTCCAATGTATGATAACACTCGATACGACAATAGAAGCAGTAGACGGCTTCCTGAACTCGTGCCCGGCTCTCAGTTTCAACAGAACTGAGTTCAAGAGTCAGATGGAGCTTTTTAAACGTGATGTGACCTCTCGGGTCCATGGACCTCTAGATTTTGAAGACTTTGACGTACTTTTTGACAACGCAAAACAGCTAAAGGAAGTTCTCGCTCTTGTTTGGACAGCATACCTTTATGCAAAAACTATCCCGGTGACAACTTGCACAGGGGAGAGAGTCTTCAGCCGTATGAAGCTAGTGAAGACTGTACTGAGGTCGACAATGGGAGACACCAGACTTCAAAACCTCCTGCTTATGGCGTGTGAAGCTGACCTCCTCGATAGGATTGTTATAAAACCAGTTACGATGAAGTGGGGTTCTCTGAAAGCCAGACGAATTTCTGTTTAAACGAGTTCTTCTTCTTTTTTTCAGTTCGTGAAGCAGTTCACGTCGCTTCCATTTTAATTGTTGGTCTCTTTATGTATGCGAATTAAACTATTCGTACTCATTTAGAATTAAGGTAAAAATAAAAAATTCAGGTATTTTTCCAGATCTGCACCCCCCCCCATAACCAGACCCTCGCTACGCCCCTGGTTGAGAAACGCAGGATTAAATTTAAAGGGTCACGAAATCCCACCCTCAGTTTGCATCCAGTATTTTTACAGTCGCGAAAGAAGTTTCTGTGCGGTAAGTGATATCAGTTGTTTGTACATTATTATTGCTGGTTTTGGTTGTTGCTATGGGGTGAATAAATACATATATAGAAGAGTGACATGTGTTTTCTAAGTCCAATCAGGGACCCATAAATTTCCTGTAATGTCTCGCCATTCAGAAGCTTGTCAATAAGAGATTTCTTATGCGATCTTGACCGACGAACCGGTAGTTCGAGAAATACCCACGGGGATAGAATACGCGACTATCCAGATAGACAACATTTGGGATTGGCTGCTGGCGCCTTCAGGGAGGAGTCTCTCTGGTGCTCACGTCCAATGAGGCAAACAAGAACGCCGATTCGACCCAAGCGGAATTTTTGGAAAGGAGGAGTAGGTCGGGCAACATAGCAACATAGAAGCATAGGAAATGACAAGCCCCCTGAATGGTGAGGCATTACAGGAAATTTGTGGGTCCCTGGTCCAATGTAGGAGCCGGGTTCGTTGGTGAATTTCCCTTTGTAGTAGTTGCCAGGTACGTTGACTGAATTTAGAACAGGGATCCTGACTCAAGGAAGAAGAAGAAGAAAACAAAAAGAACAGGAAATCTGACTTTTTCGTTTTTCGGTGCGGACTATACGGTGTGCGTAAATAAGCGATAATAAGGAAGCTTAATGTCATTAGTCACCAAGCGACAGGAACAATTTTTCGATGCACCTTCCACCTTTTACGACCTCATAATGCGGGTCATCTGCTGAGAAAACAAACCTTCGTGGTAGAATAGCTCCCAGACACCATGCTAATGGAAAACCCTTGGCGAATATTAAAATATCAAACGAGAAACTATCCTGCGCGCTTGCGGTTGCAGGCAGGTTAAACCAGTTGTTTCTCATTACTCTGGTTTGGGAGGAAAGGAAGTTTGGCGAGAGTACCGTTTTGGGTTTGATTATGGGATTTTGGACGTTTACAAAACAAATAAAAATAAAAATGAATGAGTTCAAATAGGGTCACTGGAAAACCGGAACCCCGGAACCTCCCTAACCAAAAGTTTAGGTAAAAGGTTAACCTAACCTAACCTTTTGGTTAGTTTTACCTAACCTTTTGGTTAGATTAGGTTAGGTTAGGGAGGTTCCGTGGTTCCGGTTTCCAGTGACCCTTCAAATACAGCAAGGCAGTTTGTTTTTGTGATATCCCACCGGGAGACTTCTCGGCGGGTTAGTTCACATACCCTATCTTTTTAAGCTGCCCGGCTGTAGTAAGGTGCAGGATCGAGTGCAGGATAGAATACTGTGATCCAACTGAAAGCATCGATCCGAGCTTCTTTTGAACCAATTTTTCTTTTTACTTCGGATCGATGGTAACTGCAACGAACATGGCTAATAACATTATGCTGCTTTTCCTACTGACTGGTAATTTGGGTCGGAACATGGATAAGCATCAACAATTTAATGAAACGCAATAAAAACAAAACAAAGACGTATTGCGATAAAAACCGAATCGCTGACAACTTTAAACTACATTTGAGTGATATGCAAACGCACATACAACTTTATGACACTGACTGTGTCATTTAATACAATACGCTTGGCACATAGCCTGACACGACCAGATATACAGAGAAAAACTATTTAAAGCGACCACAGAGCATACAACAACTGTACATAACACTTGAAGCAGTCCCTCCAGATCCCTTGGATTTCACAATTGCACTAAACACTAGGTGGTTAAAGTACTCACCTATACTCAGATTGTTTTTAAATTTAACAACATTCCAACGTCCAACCCTATCTCGACAGAGCGAGTTCATTTTATGATGCTTCAACTCGTTTTCCCCCTCTAGCACGACTCAATAAGTAGAAGAAGCTCTGATAATGACAACCGAACTAGAGGTATATAGAAATTTTGACACTGATTTTTTTCTCAATTTTCTCAATGAGGGGATTTCTGAAATTCTAGCGTTTTGTTATTATTTCAAACCTAACTTTCTTATTATCCTTTTGGAACGAGGATCTTGTTCGATCTTCCATCTTAGTTTGATTTTTAATCAAGGTGCTCATCTGTCTCTGTGTCATCTGTCAATACCACAAATGGAGACAGTCAAAACACCGCGAAGGACATTACAGCGACAGCTACTAATCTCCACAGCTTGAGTGAAAATCTTTGCATTTTAAACGGAAACGGGCGCGGTTTTACCCAGTCGCTGTTTCTTGTCAGTTGTGGCTCTTAAAAATTAATGACTTTCGCAGTTTTTGCATTGCCAGTCGCGATAATAGAGAGTTTTCGGAAACTTGCGTGAGACCTAAATACCGTACGCTAAAGTTGTAGCTCACGCTAAAGTGATGATGTGATGACAAATAAAGTGATGACAAATAAAGTGAAAATTTAGCGTTCGAAAAAATGGACTCTGAGCGAAAAACGCTATCTTTAGCGTCACATACTTGGACTGTTAAGCTTGAAATTTGAAAAAGAGCCACACTGTAGAATTTTTTTTTGGATTGGATTGGAAAGAATAAAGTAAGTAAAGTGTACACACTGTACAAGGATGTTTCTTTTCCATGTCATTGGCTGCTGCTCTTCTTGACATGTTACAGATTTAGCGTTCCGAAAACTAAAGTTTCCGATACGTACCCCAAGATGTCATCTGAGGTGCTAACGTGAGCAACAAGCCTATTTCCGAAAACTCTCTAATGACTTATCGACTGTCGCAGTATTTGCCTGTGGAACTTCTTATTTTCGCAGGATCAAAAGGATATATCCCGGAAGCTGTTTCGAAGCTCCTGCTCCTCTCGTGTTCGCCAGCACTTCTTCAGCAACAGAGCTGTTTCTCTGTGGAACAGCCTGTCTGAATCAACCATTACTAGCAACAAACCTGAGGGGTACAAAAAGCGACTCGCGCGCAACCGTGGAGAGGATTGGAGCGCCCCAGAAGCAGTGACCAGGAAATGGACACCATCTTCAACTGCAATCTATTCATCAATCATCAGGATACGACCCCTTATTGCTTGCAAGTGCAATTTAAAGTATATTTCGTATACATTCATGAGTTTTTGGGTCATTTTTCTTAATTTTATTTTCTACTTGTGTCTCTGGTTTGAAAACTCGACACAGGGGTATGACGGCTTTTCGGGGACATAAATCGATATTGACACTGAAGCCATAGCTTATGTCAAAATAATGTAAACGCATAACGTTTCACTTTCAGTAACCGTTAAAGGACCCCTCTTACTTATCCTGCCTTTTGTGTTACCCCTAGCTCCCTTATGGAATTATAATCTTCAGAAATCCCCGCCTTTCGCCATTGTTTCGTTTTGCACAACGACTTTTTATCGCTTTTTCGTCCAAGCCGAGTTTTGCCAGTCACGCAACGCAAACTTCGAAGAAAGCTTCAAGATCCGCCGACAACTCTTTCGCACATAGGACATGGTATCCTTCAAATGTTTGGTTTTGATTTTAGTAGGCCATCAGATCCATCATGTGTTTTGGAATTCTTTTCTTTTGCTTGGTTTCCCACTTTTTAACCACGCCGCATCCAGTTTTCCAATATTTTGCGTCCGACCGCCGCTTCGGGGTGTAGGCAGGTTGGATAGATTCGACAAGCGCTAACAAGTTCTAAAGTGGCAAGTATTGTTATTTTCGAAAAACGATATTTCTGAACTTTTTCATCGGGAAAAGATCATTTTTAGTAAGAGCTGTACTTTAACAACCGTGATAGGGCATAGCTCCGCTGGGATATACTTGTTTCTGAATACTCTTGACGACCAACTGTTCATGCCGACGAAGAATCGCCGTGTGCCTAGCGAAGAACCAGAAACGTTGTTGATTGGTTTACACAGGATTTCAGTCAGTTCGAGGATTTGTTTGGGTCACGTTTCTTGTTCTTCCCAAGGATTACCGGCGTGTTTCGGACCGGTGCTGACGATACCAAAGCGTAATGGGAACTTAAAAAAGGTTAATTCAGGCAATTAGTTGAGAACTCCAAGAAGCATTATTACAGTCAAAACCGACACATACGAGTTTGTTTCAAGGTCAAAGAAGAACCCCTCCCCACAAAAGCAACTCAATATACTGAGTATCGTCAGCAGGGGCGCACCGGTATGGTGGAAGTCCGAAACACGCCGGTAATCCTAGGGAAGAATAAGAAACGTCACCCCAAACCAATCCTCAAACTAACTAAAGTCCTATGTAAACCAATCAACAACGTTTCTGGTTATTTGCTAGGCACACGGCGATTCTTCGTCGGCAGGAAGAGCTGGTCGTCAAGAGTATTCGGAACAAGTATAGCCGGGCGGAGTGATGCCCTGTCACATTGGGATACACGTATACGTATAACTTTGCTAAAAAAAAAAAGGATAGTAGATTCGTTAAGCTCAGTCGATGTTACTCTACCTACCTGTTGAGGTTAAGCTCGTGCTGGTGTCAACGCCCATTACTAATACATAAAAACGACAACAGACCTGTCACTCATGTCGGGTCAAAAATGTAAGTTCCAACGGGTCAATAAATTTCTAATACACATTTCGTTCTATACTAAGACGCAGCCGATTCTTAAAATACCAAGTTAATGGAACGAAGTGCGACTAGTCCGTGTCCCTCTCATGGTTACTGAGAAACACAGAAAAGTCTTACAGGATTCTGTAAGTATGTTCTATCGCAAAATGACGCAGTACCGCAAGCTCTCACTCTTTTTGCCTATATCTAGGGGTGGGGGAGGGTGTTTCAGATTAAGGGATGAACATTTTTTTTTCAAGCTAGTATAATAGGTAAGGAGACATGCTGAATCCAGATCTGAGCTTCATTTTCTACCCGAACAAGTTTTTTACCCGGATTCCGGCAAAATCTCGAAATTTGGTAGAAATGAAAGTTCCTTCTAAGGTCGATTAGAGCGTCGACAAACAGGGAAGAACAGATGATGAATCCACATTTGATTTTTTTTTTTCGCCGGAGAAGTAATTTGACCGGAATCCGGCCGAAACCCGATGTTTGATAGAAGGAATTTTTTTTTCTGAAGTTGGTCGAAACATCCATGTAGGGGTAAGCATTCATGTTGAAACCATGTATGAACTTTATTTTCTCACTAGACAAGTAGTTCACCCAGAATCCGGCCGAAACCAGAAATTTGGTAGAAGTAAATGTTCTTACAGAAGATGATCGGGGCATCTACATAGGTAAGATTGGGTCTAGGCGAGAACCCCCCCGACCAAACCCCCCCCCCCCGGGTACCAAAACCCTCCCGCATAAAAAAGACGGGTATGTAAGAGTAGAGTAACTGGTAGGTAGAGAGAAAGAGAAGAATAGAACCCCCCGGCAAACCCCCTCCCCCCCGAATCCTTAGACACTCACACATATTAAGACTGGGATTTACTGGGCAACAAAACGAACAACTATGTGACAGTTTTACCATTGACAAGCACGAGTAAGGTGAAGAGCTGGTAGAATATTTCTGGGACTATCTTGAAAGTGCTATCACAAAACGAGCTAAATTATATTCATTCCCTTCGAGAGTTATCCTGCTCACAGACGGATAGCAGGACAACTTTTGCGGTGTCATAGGTATCCCTCCGCTTATTGCCCATCTTCGAGTTTCTGGTATGAATCAGGGATAACTAAAGAGCAATCAGGCAAGGGGAGCTTCACATTGCACCAATGGGTGGCATCCTAACTGCAGCTTCCTCGCCAAGAAGGGTGAGGCATTGGGAAAGGATTTGCTGGGGGGATCGTTACACTGAGTGGAACTGGCTTTGATTTGATCATTCACATTTAACACCTCACTGACAACAGCTTCAGTTGAATGCGGGTGTTTGGTGACTTCAGCAATTAGTCTGTCACCGTCAACCTTCACCTACGCCTTACACTCCCTTTGTTTATCATTGTTCTGATACCCGCTGTACTTCAGACATTCTTGTAGAGTCAAGTTTGCGAAAGAAGTTTATTCTACTCTTACTCTCTACCTACCAGTTACTCTACTCTTGCATACCCGTCTTTTGTATGCGGGGGGGGGGGGGGGGTGTACCGGGGGGGGGGTTTGGTCCGGGGGGGGGGGGTCGCCGGGGGGGTTTAGCCGGAACCCGGTAAGATTACATGCAAGCCACATATGAACTTTGTTTCTCACTGGACAACTGGTTCGCCTGGAATCCAGCAAAGATGGAAATTTGGTCAAAGTTAAAGTTAATTATCAAGTCGATTCAATACATTCCATATGAAGGTAAGAATACATACACGTAGAGTCCATGTCTGTTCTTCCTTTTCCCAGCGGACCAGTTGTTTATTCTATACCAACCTGGTCCGAGTATAAGTAACATCAAAATCCCGGCTGAACAGTCCCGATTTGGGACCGGTATGGCGTAAAGTATGAATCCGGCCTAAGAATTAAAAAAAAAAGGCCGAAAGGGTTCCGAAGGGTCAGAGCCCAAGAGCCAGAAGTTATTTGGATTCGATCGACGTCACGTAACGTTAGAACTTACATTTCAAACCTTCCTAAACATCAGACGTAGTAGAACAGTTTCAGAAGTTCTCATAATCTCGGTCATGGCACTGGAATTAGTCATCTCTTTCGTACAGTCTCTGCCATCTAATAGCACCGAATAAACCACCGATACTAGCTAAATATCCAAAGGGGCGAACTGACCTAACATGCAACAATTATAGTAAACATCCTTGAATTCAAAATTTTGCACAAATCATTGCCTTACTCGTTCAACCTGCCTTAATACTGATACTCAACACCGCTTACAACAGATTCTACAACTTGCAGCTTACGTTCGGTTAGGACAGTTCCCGAAAACGGTAAGCGCTGAAGTTTGACTGTGCGAGTTCAACTCAGCTCGAGGGCAGTTCGAACAGCGCGATCGTACACATAGTGCGTCTTTCAATTTCTTAGAACACAAGCACAAAACTATAGACTCGTTACCTCTAAGTTTTAACAACTTCGGACAGCTGTAGTTTGGCGGTACGAGAGACACACTTGTCCATTTCTTGGCTCCTTGCAATCTGATGTGGCGTCGCAGGCCAAGGGATCAGTCGCTCCCCTGATGTCGGAGGAAGCTTCACTATATTCTGTCGAGTGGGTAACCTTGAGGTTTCGGGTTTGGGATGTGCTGTGCTGGAATGGGGCATATGAGGATCTGTGTTTCGGCGTTTGAACTTGCGTGGTTTCTTCAACATAGTGGCCTAAGAAAAGTGCAAAGTAAAGTTTCACTATCAAGCAGGGTTTAGTCCAATTGCTTGGATGATACTATTGTGCCCCACACAGCATATATGTCAAACTACCTGCTGCGCAGAAGTGCAAACAAGAAGCAACGCCATTGGGCTGAATGGGATACAGTGCATGCACTAGCCATGGGCAGAGATGGGTGAATCCGGTCATGAAAGGATTCGAATCCGAATCCAGGGCTAGGTACAAATCCGATTCCGAATCCACCATTTCATGCTGAGGATTTGAATCCGGATTCGAATCTGAGCTTCACAAAAATCAAATCATGTAGGCTACTAAGGTTATAGTTCAAAATCAGAGGTCACAAAAAGTACCGATATCTAAGGTAATCAGATAACGTGATAGATTTCTGAGGATGGTTGGTGGTGGAGACCAAAAAGTTGGATTGCCTAAGCCCACGAGTAAAAATTGGGAAAACGCAAACTGGAAGGATGTAGACTAGAAGTTTGAGAAGTTGAAAAAACAAAACAAAATTGTTTGTCAACCGTTTAGTTCTAACTAAAGGGGAGAATTTTTGCCATTTTTACGAGAATTTGTGAGCTCTGGTGTTTCAGAAGTGAGCAAGAAAGAGTCTTCTTTGATTTGTTTTTATAAGATCCATCTAGTTACGCTTTACGAAACAATGTCGATCACGCTATGCATAGCACAGAAAGAGCTCCGCAAAATATGCCGACATAAAACCCATCGGTCATACCCATCGCCAGATGGGCTGCTTCTCGAGCCGGGTTTCCGGCACCACGGCCGGAACCTTCCAGAACTAAAACTTAAAGTGAAGCGGTAGAAGGTAGGGTGCTACAGGAAGTTGTAAGAAGGGGAAACGTTTTCTAGTTGAACAATGGGGTAAAGTATGCTAATCTGGGTGAGTACCAGTGATTAAATTTGTGTCTTTTAAACACTAGCCGACTTTTAAGCGAACTAAAAATCAACGCACTTAAGATCGAGCAGGGAGTTTAGAATGATCGCTTTCGCCCAGATACTCCTCCGTCGACTGACGATGAGACTCGCCAGCTCTTGACTGGCGTTTTACTTTCTTTAACATTGTCGCCTAGAACAAGACCAAAGGTTTCGATGGGATCCCAAAAATTTTATATTTGACCCAGACAACTACGTCTTGACTACGCCAGATCCAGTCTTCGCCAGGCTAATCATCTGAGAAAATTAAGTTCAGATATACCTGTATAAGCCATATTTATTTTGACGATACTGATCGAAACTTCCTGCTTTACTTCTGCCGAATTTCCGTTTTCGGCCGAATTCCGAGCGAACTACTTGTCCAGCCAAAAAAAGATAGTTCAGAAACGAATTCAGCGCATCGCCTTATCCCTATAAAGAACGTCTAATCAACTTCAAATAAAACTTCAACTTCTAAAAAAAATCCGGTTTCAACCGGATTCCGGACGAACTATATGTCCGGATAAAAAATGATTGTCATATACAGATTCAGCGTCTCTTCTTACCCTTAAATCTATCATCTAATCAACTTCAAATACAAATTTTACTTTTAACAAATTTTCCGGTTTCGGCCGGATTCCGGTCGAACTACTTGTCCGGCGAGAAAATGGTTTTCACCATCGTGTTCAGCATGTTTTCTTACCCCTAAATCGAACATCTAATCAACTTCAAATAAAACTTTTGCTTTTAACAAATTTTCCGGTTTCGGCCGGATTCCGGGCTAACTACTAGTCCGTCGAGAAAATGGTTTGCACCATCGTGTTCAGCATGTCTTCTTACCCCTAAATCGAACATCTAATCAACTTCAAATAAAACTTTTGCTGTGAACAAATTTTCCGGTTTCGGCCGGATTCCGGACTAACTACTTGTCCGGTCAAAAAATGGTTTTCACTATCGTGTTCAGCATGTCTTCTTACCCCTAGATCGAACATCTAATTAACTTCAAATAAAACTTTTACATTTAACAAACTTTCCGGTTTTGGCCGGATTCCGGGCGAACTACTTGTCCGGCGAGAAAATGGTTTTCATTATCGTGATCAGCATGTCTTCTTACCCCATAATCGACTTTCACATTAGCTGTTTCAAAACACTTTGTTTGTCCCTTAATTTAAACCCCCTCCCCCACCCCTAAATGTAGAGCTACAGTGCCCATCTACGAACTTGACCTTACTCTTGACCCAAAGAATACTCACACCAAGTTTCATCAAAATATCTCATTCCCTTCGAGAGTTATCGTGCTTACAGACAGACAGACGGACGGACGGACGGACGGACGGACGGACGGACGGACGGACGGACGGACGGACGGACGGACGGACGGACGGACGGACGGACGGACGGACGGACGGACGGACAGACGGACAACTTTTGCGATGTCATAGGTATCCGTCACTAACGTTTTGGGATCCCAAAAAGGTCTTGTATAGGCGGCGGAACGTCGGAAATAAATGGTCATCTATTTGGGAGAAGAATATGAAGTCGTTCGGGGCATATTTCCGATGCGCATGCGATTAAAGGGGTTGATTCAATACCCTTGGATCGTCGTAAAATCTTTGCGAAGCGATACTCCGGCCCCCCGTTTCGAACCTGAAACGCCCCGAATGTGCAGCCATCTATACTAGCGCGATCTGTAAATTCAAACTATGTTTATCTCATACAAAACAAGACCAAAGGTTTCGATGGGATCCCAAAAATTTTATATTTGACCCAGACAACTACGTCTTGACTACGCCAGATCCAGTCTTCGCCAGGCTAATCATCTGAGAAAATTAAGTTCAGATATACCTGTATAAGCCATATTTATTTTGACGATACTGATCGAAACTTCCTGCTTTACTTCTGCCGAATTTCCGTTTTCGGCCGAATTCCGAGCGAACTACTTGTCCAGCCAAAAAAAGATAGTTCAGAAACGAATTCAGCGCATCGCCTTATCCCTATAAAGAACGTCTAATCAACTTCAAATAAAACTTCAACTTCTAAAAAAAATCCGGTTTCAACCGGATTCCGGACGAACTATATGTCCGGATAAAAAATGATTGTCATATACAGATTCAGCGTCTCTTCTTACCCTTAAATCTATCATCTAATCAACTTCAAATACAAATTTTACTTTTAACAAATTTTCCGGTTTCGGCCGGATTCCGGGCGAACTACTTGTCCGGCGAGAAAATGGTTTTCACCATCGTGTTCAGCATGTTTTCTTACCCCTAAATCGAACATCTAATCAACTTCAAATAAAACTTTTGCTTTTAACAAATTTTCCGGTTTCGGCCGGATTCCGGGCTAACTACTAGTCCGTCGAGAAAATGGTTTGCACCATCGTGTTCAGCATGTCTTCTTACCCCTAAATCGAACATCTAATCAACTTCAAATAAAACTTTTGCTGTGAACAAATTTTCCGGTTTCGGCCGGATTCCGGACTAACTACTTGTCCGGTCAAAAAATGGTTTTCACTATCGTGTTCAGCATGTCTTCTTACCCCTAGATCGAACATCTAATTAACTTCAAATAAAACTTTTACATTTAACAAACTTTCCGGTTTTGGCCGGATTCCGGGCGAACTACTTGTCCGGCGAGAAAATGGTTTTCATTATCGTGATCAGCATGTCTTCTTACCCCATAATCGACTATCACATTAGCTGTTTCAAAACACTTTGTTTGTCCCTTAATTTAAACCCCCTCCCCCACCCCTAAATGTAGAGCTACAGTGCCCATCTACGAACTTGACCTTACTCTTGACCCAAAGAATACTCACACCAAGTTTCATCAAAATATCTCATTCCCTTCGAGAGTTATCGTGCTTACAGACAGACAGACGGACGGACGGACGGACGGACGGACGGACGGACGGACGGACGGACGGACGGACGGACGGACGGACGGACGGACAGACGGACAACTTTTGCGATGTCATAGGTATCCGTCACTAACGTTTTGGGATCCCAAAAATTACTCAAAACACATTAGTCAGCTAAAATATTCCTCAACGATATTTCGGTCCTTCTGCCAAGTTTTGAGTCATTTTTTTTTATACATGATTCCTAGTCAGCTTTAGGGAATACTCTGCTCAGATGCTTGAGAAACTAAAGGCGTATTCTCGCCGTTCCCCGAGGACTCCACTTGAGGAGTCCCCGCGTTTTTGTTTGTCCCGGGGACTCACTCCCCGTATTCTCGCGAGTCCCCACGGACGGGGGATGCTCCGATTATCATCACCATCATCAAAAAGGATTCCCTTTCAGATTTGGAGGGGAATCAATTTTTGCTGGTGTTGGTGCAATGTAAAATTAATTAAAAATAATCAGAATAAACAAAACCAAAATAAAGAAGATCCAGACTAATTTTGTCAATTGCATATTTGTTTTAAGAACAAAATCCGTTTTGGAAGCATTCCCCGTGTTCTCGCTGTTTTCTGTACGCGGAGTCCGCGTGGAGTGAGTCCCTCTATTCTCGCCGTTCCCTTCGATTCCCCGAGGACTCCTCGGGGAATGGCGAGAATACGCCTTAAAGCTCGCGTCCTTACGACAAATGAACCATAATATACTTCTATTCTGAGATTCGGCACGAAAATACTAGCATGCGACCTACATCGCGATGTATTGCCAGAATTCTCAGGAAAACAACTGCTGAAGTACAAGAATAACGGAAAATCTCGCAATTAATGACAAGAAGCAAATAGTTCCTCCTCCACTACATTAATTCATCCGAGCGTTACCTGAAGTTTTTTGTACCATATTTCGGTAAAAATGGTACTGGTTCTGCACTACGCAGGTCTCGACCATTCCTTGTTAGTATTCTGATGAACTATGATGCTCTTATTTATTCACCGAGCGCCTTAACCCCTGGTTCACACTGCTACGATTTCGCGCAAAATTCTGCGTTATCCGACATACGACATAAATCGTGCGACAAGCAACGCAGAACTTTGCGTTTTGTCGCAGTGTCGGATGCGTTGAAATATTTCAACTGATACGACATAACGCATGCGATTTTTTTAGGGAAAGAAAAGAAAAAACTAAGATTAGTTAATTTTCAAGACTAAAAATTGCTCTACCTTGTTTTTACTGTAATCCTACGATGGCTGAATCCAAAATATCTTCTGAATAGACTTTTATTAACCTGTTTTGAACAAGATGACATATAGGGTTTGACTGAAAATTTCCTAATAAGTGGGTGGGTATTCAAATTGGTAATCTCCCAACATCTTCAGAGGTCGTTTCCCCAAGGGCTTTTGTCCTTTTGCAAAATAATCTCGACGAAAAATTTCGTTTTCCTTTTGCATCTGCGTGGTGGTGGGAACGTTCATGCAATTCTGTCGCACGTCGAAACATCAAAGAAAAAATCGTGTTGCATACGCTGCGGCAGTGTGAACACATGCCAATTTTATATATTTTAAATGGTCATCCCCTCTCACTGACGATATCTTACCTTCAACGCGGATTTGAGGACGACCACTTCACCGGGTGATTGGACCCAGGGTTCTCCGTCAACCTGGATAGGTATTTCTGAAAGGATTTTGATCCGTATGTGACCTCCCTGAAATAAAAGAGAATGTGTGAAAATTTAGCATTGCTCAAATTCCTCTGCTCAGATTCTCTTCTCTCCTCAGTTCAAGAGAAGAAATAAGTATTTCACTCGGCTCCCTAGCTTTGTTCCCACTCTTCGTGAGCAACAAAACCAAAGTTTTCGATGGGATCCCAAAAATTTAATATCTGACCCAGACAACTAGTCTACGCCAGATCCAGTCTTCGCCAGGCTAATCATCTGAAAAAATCAAGTTCAGATATACCTGTATAAGCCACATCTATTTTGACGATACTGATCGAAACTTCCTGCTTGTCTTCCGCCAAACTTCCGGTTTCGGCCGAATTCCGAGCGAACTACTTGTCCAGCCAAGAAAAGATAGTTCAGATACGAATTCAGCGCATCTCCTTATCCCTATAAAGAACGTCTAATCCACTTCAAATAAAACTTTAACTTATAAAAAAAAATCCGGTTTCAACCGGATCCGGACGAACTATATGTCCGGGTAAAAAATGATTGTCATATACAGATTCAGCGTCTCTTCTTACCCTTAAATCTGTCATCTAATCAACTTCAAATACAAATTTTACTTTTAACAAATTTTCCGGTTTCGGCCGGATTCCGGGCGAACTTTCTGTCCGGCGAGAAAATGGTTTTCACCATCGTATTTAGCATGTCTTCTTACCCCTAAATCGAACATCTAATCAACTTCAAGTAAAACTTTTGCTTTTAGCAAATTTTCTTATTTCGGCCGGATTCCGGGCTAACTACTTGTCGGGCGAGAAAATGGTTTTCACCATCGTGTTCAACATGTATTCTTACCCCTAAATCGAACATCTAATCAACTTCAAATACAAATTTTGCTTTTAACAAATTTTCCGGTTTTCGCTGGATTCCGGGCGAACTACTTGTCCGGCAAGAAAATAACTTTCATATTCGGATTCAGCGTGTCTCCTTACCCCTAAATCAACAATCTAAAAAGCTTTCAAAAAATATTTTTTTTGCCACTTAATTTGAAACCCCTCCCCCACCCTCAAATATAGGGCTACAGAGCCCATCTTCGAACTTGACCTGTACTTTGACGCAACCAATCCTCCCGCCAAGTTTCATCGAAATATCTCAATCTCTTCGAGAGTTATCGTGCTTACAGACAGACGGACAGACAGACAGACGGACAACTTTTGCGATGTCATAGGTATCCGTCACTAACGTTTTGGGATCCCAAAAATGGAATCAGTTCCCGTTGCTTTTTCTTGCGCTGCTACAGAAGCAGCTTATTCTTGCCATCCAGGATCGAACTTCAGCGCGAAAAAAAAGTGTGAAAGGGAAGTTCTTTTCTTTTGGAGAATCGCTGAAATGGAAAAAACTCTGAAATTTGTCAGTTCACTGTTTCAACAAGACCAAAGGTTTCGATGGGATCCCAAAAATATTTGATCCTAACAATTGGGTCTTATCTTCGCCATTCAGTCTTCGTCAGATTCCTTTAAGATTTTTACTTTTAAAATAAAGTTCAAAAATGTGTTCAGCTTGTAAACAACATATATCAACCCCTACTAAGCTTGAACAACATATACCAACTCCTTCGACCTTCGATTACACTAGGTCTCTCCGACGTTCATAGATTAAACAAAGAATGTCGACATCCACGCGCAGAGCTTACTATTGTGAAGAAAGGGGTAGGGACTGCTATAGCCGAGAACTGGTCGACAAATTTTGTGTCCGGTTTTTGCCGGATTCCGGGTGAACCTTCTCCCTCTGTTGGAACCAACCTCGAAACTATTTGCAAGACTGACTCAAAAATTGCAACTTAATTTAAAACCCCTCCCCCAAGTTCAAAAATGTAATCAACATGTCTCCTTGCCCCGATACCGAATCTCTAATCTACTTCAGAAACAACCTTGAGCTTCAATCAAATTTCCAGTTTCGTCCGAATTCGTGATGAATCATTTGTCCAGCAAGAAAACTAAGTTCAGATATGGATTCAGCGGACCTCCTGACGCCTTCAATGAATATCTTCTTAGCTCAAAAGACATACATGTTTTTACCGTAAATTCGAAACCCTTCTCTGCCTCTAAATATAGGACCCATCTAAGAACTTGACCTGCACTTTGCCAATGAATCCTCATACTAAGCTTGAACAACATATATCAACCCCTACTAAACTTTAACAACATATACCAACCCCTTCGACCTTCGTTTACACTAGCTCTACCCGACGTTCATAGATTACGCGCTCTGCGCTTGGATGACGCGCAGAGCTGTACTAGTGTGGAGAAAGGGGTAGGGCCAAAACTTGGTCGACAAATTTTGTATCCGGTTTTTGCAGGATTCCGGGTGAACTACTTGTTCGGTGAGAAAATAACTTTCATATTTGGATTCGGCATGTCTTCTTACCCCTAAATCAACTATCACAATAGCCCTTAATTTGAAACCCATCCCCCACCCTCCAATATAGGGCTACAGAGCCCATCTTCGAACTTGACCTGTACTTTGACCCAAAGGATCCTCTACCAAGTTTCATCAAAATATCTCAATCCCTTCGAGAGTTATCGTGTGCACAGACGGACAGACAGACGGACAACTTTTGCGATGTCATAGGTATCCCTCTACTTACGTTTTGGGATCCCAAAAAGTAACAGTTTCAGGCCGTGCTTACATGTACTCGTTCTCCTTATCCCCCTTGCCTGTCGTCCGTCAAGACCTGTAAACCTCGATCAGGCTGGTGGTATGCAGCATTTTATAATAATAATAATAATATTAATGTAATGCACAAAATATGACGAAGTAGTTAAAAATTCACCTGAGCTATCCGGATAGCAGACCGTAGTCCGGACTGTATCTGACCAAGATGAAGCACGCCAGTCACTCCAACTATTTCAAGCATTCCATCCCAGTGATTCGGAGTAGAAAAGGACTCCTCCCTTTCGGGTCCCCATGGATTGGCACCAGAACCCCAACTGAAATATAACTTGCAAATGAGTTTCTAAGGGTTAGGTCACACACACGACTAAAGTCTGGAATAGCCTATGTCAAAATCCGGAACCTACCCTAGCCCTGACCCGGATCCTACCCGAACCCTTAACAAAATACTGGCTATTCTGAGTTTCATTTAGAAAACGACAAAATATTTGTTATTTTCCTCAGCGGAGGCAAGGGTGTACTGAAAAAGAAAAGTCTGGCTGAGATCGGTTTTGACTTTGTTTTTTTATTCGGCTTGTCCGTGAATGGTTTTGAAAATAAATTTAATTAATTGATTGATTTACTGAATAAGCCGGACTAACATTCTCTAAGGACGTTTTTCCGCGGAGTCTTTTGTCTTACACATTACTGATTTTTTTTTTAGGGGTTTTTTTTTTAGGTTTTTTTTTAGGTCTGTTTTTTGCGGTAATTTCAAATGCCGAAAAACAAAAACAAAATACAAATTTAATAAACAGAACATTAGGCTTACGCCCTTGCCGTTTTGTACCAGGAGGATCTTCAGTTCTATGTCTGCCTGCTTGACAGGTTTTTTAGCGACAATCCCGGATTACAATCCTAGATAACTGATTCATCGGAGAAACAGCAAATCGACTACCTCAGGTTTACAAACGACAATCCGACAATCTTGAATCCTAAATCTCACTCTGTTGCAAGGTTCACGAACTGACAATCCAAGAACGAATCCGGATTGTCAGAGAAAACGATTTATCGTAATCTGGATCTGGAAATTATCGGAGAAATCTCATTTCGGATTGTGAATCGTCAGTCTAGATTGTCACGGAGAAACACCTTTGATAAAGTAGCTAATTTAATAATTAAACATAAATTTGCCGCTAAATTTGAATTTTCCGCCAAATTCGAGCCACGAAATCGAAAACCACCTCGAGAGTTGTTTATCAAATTTGAGCCACAGTGCGCGCCTCAAAAACCTTGTTGGTCACGAAAACAGACTTGTCGGCTACACAAACGATCGCGGAAACACTCGTTTTGAGCCACAACCTCTTTGTGGAATCACGGAAAAACGCCTAAAGTATCCAGTCGACAGTAAAGCAAATCAAATCGTAAAGAAATTTACGTAGAAATTACTGTGGGTTCGACCCATCCTGAGTTGCATTTTATTTGAAGTTCATAGTACAGCGAGAGCGGACGGCGAACTGTAAGTAGCCGTTTTATTCCTGGCGGACTACGTCAGAAGGTACGCCGAACAACCCCTTGCCTCACCCAGCGTACAAACTAGCGGGTCCGCTGGCACTCAGCGGGCGGTCCACTAGCAAATAAAACGACTTCAGACATTCCGCGCCTTCCCAGCGTACGGCCCGCTGGCGAAAAACTTCGAATAAAACGCAACTCAGATTGAGTTTTGTGTATTTTTGTGTAGGCTACTTTGTTTGTTGGAGGCTCCAAGCCTTCAGCATATTTTTTTATATATATATAAAATGTTATGTTGCAGCCCCAGTTGGCTATATTTTGAAATAAACAAATAAATTATACGAACAAGAGCTGTAAGCTCATATGGCACTTGCTGAGATGTATTGTTTGATCAAAAGTACTTTTAAGGTTACCGGCCTTTGTGGTTCAGATGTGCACTTAAAGGGAGCTAGAGAAAAAGTATTTTATTTGTGAACTTGGCTGTAATGATGCGCACTCTAAAGGCCTAGAAATTCATCTGTAAGAAAACCTATTGAGACAAAATCGATCACAGGCCCTTAGGGATCATTGATATGTACCGTTTGGTCAAAAGTATTTTTTTACACTTTTCGGTTAAAATGCGCACTTTAACGGTGACAGAAATAAATTTTGAAGCAAAACAATTGTGGCACAAATCATCTTGGGTTGAGATGTATCGTTTACAAAAAAAATACTTTTCGACTTGGCGGTTCAGATGCGCACTTTAAGGGAGCTAGAACTTCATTTGTAAGCAAAACCCCTGAGTCAAAAATGATAATGGGCTCATGGGGATCATGAAAATGTAAATTTTGCTTAAAAGTATCTTTCTAATTTGCAGTCAAGATTGGTACTTTAAGGAATGGTCATATTTAGAAAGTGGCGGTTTCTAAGCTAATCTTGCCGAATCTCTAATATTCCAGCCAAGTTTCATCGTCCTAGCACTAATGGATGTACCTTAAATCGCGATCGCCGGAATTCCGGCCCCCCCCCTCAAACTTCCCACAGTCACCGGAGTCAATCCGGTTGTGTACAAAGATCAAGACATGACAAAGATCACCAGAGATATGTCCTCTGTTCAATTATCAAATTTCACTCAAATCCGATCAACCGTTCCAAAGTTACGCATGACTCAAAAGATTGGTACTTTAAGGAATGGTCGGATTTAGAAAGTGGCGGTTTCTAAGCTAATCTTGCCGAATCTCCAATATTCCAGCCAAGTTTCATCGTCCTAGCACTAATGGATGTACCTTAAATCGCGATCGCCGGAATTCCGGCCCCCCCTCAAACTTCCCACAGTCACCGGAGTCAATCCGGTTGTGTACAAAGATCAAGACATGACAAAGATCACCAGAGACATGTCCTCTGTTCAATTATCAAATTTCACTCAAATCCGATCAACCGTTCCAAAGTTACGCATGACTCAATATTCCGAATCCCCCCTCCCGCTACTCCCCCCACGACGATCGGATCATGTAAATTTTTATTTATAAGTCAGTTTGATTGGGTCCCTGATACGCCTCCCAAGTTTCGTCGTGAAAATCCCCCAAACCGCCATTACCGGAATTCCGGGAAACTCCCCTCTACCCCCCCCCCCAGTGTCCGGTTCCAGTCCAAATGTATAAACGATTTATCTAGAGCAGATGCTTGTTCTTCCCAGCAAGTTTCACCGCGATCCCTCCATTCTAACCGTTTCTCGATATTTCCGGTCCCCCCCCCCCTACTCCCCCATAGCTGTCGAGTCCGGTCCGGAATTCAAACGGGACATCGGAGGTATGCCATTTATTCAGTTATTAAGTTTCATTCCAATGCGATCACCCGTTCGAAAGTTAAACACTACTCCAATTTTCCGGATTCCCCAGCCCTCCACTCCCTCCCCCCAGGTGGTCGGATTGGGAAACTGATTATTTCCAGGTTATTCGGATTGGGTCCCTGATGCTCCTGCCAAGTTTCAACGTCCTAGCACATCTGGAAATACCTAAACTAAAAAAAGTTTGACAAAAACTACTTAATTTTCCGGATTCCCCGGCCCACCACTCCCCCCCCAGATGGTCGGATAGTGAAACTGATTATTTCCAGGTTAGTTATATCGGGTCCCTGATATGCCTGCCAAATTTCATCGTCGTAGCACATCTGGAAGTACCCCAACTCGAAAAAGTGTGACAAAAAGTACTTAATTTTCAGGATTCCCAGGCCCACCACTCCCCCCCAGATGGTCGGATCATGAAACTGATTATTTCCAGGTTAGTTATATCGAGTCCCTGATATGCCTGCCAAGTTTCATCGTCCTAGCACATCTGGAAGTACCCTAACTCGAAAACAGTGGACCGCCCGACCGACCGACAGACCGACCGACCGACCGAAAAGTGATCGGTATATGGCCCTTGAGCGGAGCTGCAAGTGCCATAAAAACTGTAAAAAAAAAAAAGAGCTACCATACATACCTCAAAATGTTTAGAATAATGATTCCCTCAACAGGCGGCAGTTCGATTAGCTTTCCATCAACTTCGATCCTAATTTCTTTGTGAAGATCTTTGCACATCCGCCGTCGGATCATCTTCCTCAACCCCATCTTCACGTACACCCCTTTGTTGTGCAACCTGAAAGAATACTCGTCAAGGGTCTACTATCTTTCATTTTTTTCGATACTCTCTTCAGAAGGCCGCTTCATGCCCAACTTTCAACAAGGGAAACAATCGACTTGCCTATGAGTATATATTCTAAAGCTTATAGAACGATTATTGAGTTAGTATGTGGCTTGCGCAAAGGTCTAGCGCTCTTGCTGGAGCATAATTGTGTGTCTTTTTTTCTGAAGGATCATAATTTTGTGTTTAGCTGATAATTCTGTGTCTGAACTTGAAAGAGCGATACGAAGCAAGATTTAGCGTAGCCTACTTTTCTTTGGTCTGGTATCTTTAAAAATTCGTTAAGTGGCGAAATATAAAGTAGGTCCTTAGGGTGTAATAATGGCATTAAACAGAACTATCTGTGCTCGGTCGAACTCTTTTTATACTGACTCATGATACTGAAATACTCTTTCATCATTCCATATCCACCAAGGCCCAACTGACACTAAATAAACCCTGGCGCGTGCCACCGATTGATAGTAGTAGTTTAGTAGTTTATTACACTAAAGTCTTGCGGCCATGGTAAATCACAAAACAATATAAGCAAATTTACGTATGTTACAATGACACAACCCAAACCTTAATCCTTACTAAACTAAAGAAAGGGCTCCCTCTGCGACAGCCCACACAGACGGCCCACATTGATCGATATTTAATGTTAAGAAATATTTGTCAAATTAAAGAACCTGAAACTTCCAATACTATAACTATGCTATACGGTTAATACACTACACAGTCACATTTAGCACCTAACTATTCCCAGGTAAACGCCATCTTGGAATCCAACGGCAAGACCTTACATTTGTTGAACGAATCTTACCTGCTGTTAAATTTGTTTGGGTTCTCCTCCCTGGCATTATGAAAGTCTAGGCACAAGTCTGCATCAATCCCAAGTCCGAAGTAGTTGTTCATCACGAAAATTTGAGAGTTCTCCTCGCTTGCCGCGCCTACAAACAAGACACTTTTCAGCTTTGGTTCCACGAAAACCTATTTATTTGAGCGTGTTCCACCCTACTTACCGTAGTTACTACGCTAGTCGCCGTGGTTACTACGCTAGGCTGGAACGCTTTTTGAATTTTTTCGGTCAAATATCAGGCCGCGGGGTGATCCGACCAATCTCGTTACAGAGATGCGTAGTTACTACGCTAACTACGCTCCCGAGCGTGGTAAGCAAATAGTTACTATTAGTTACTATTTTGAGTAGGTTGGAACGGTCAGCGTAGTAACTTTTCGTGAGGCTGGAACGGAAATAGTAACTAATAGTTACTATTGGTAGAGGGGTGGAACACGCTCTTTATCTCCCTCAGAATTAAGCTGTAAAGAACACGACGAACAAGTACGCAAGGGCTCAAGTGTGGAGTATCAAAGTATGAATCGACTTTACGTACCGTTGATATCGCACTGCGTCAATCCGAGCCATGAATTAAGCAACGTTCCTACACACGATATTCCTACATACGATAACGTGCCTGCTGACACAATTCTCAACTTTAATAGGAATGGTCTGCGCGGAAATATGTTCAAGCTGAATGAATGAATGAATGAATGAATTTATTACATGCAGCCTATTTAAGGCATTTGCACAGTACATACATAAAAAAAGGGAAATGAACGCTTAACAATAAATACAGAGGGTACAACAAAATCAACAACAACAACAACAGATAAATAAACGCAAAACAAGAAACACACAGCTAAGCACGAAAAAACAATAAATTTACTGTATTAGCTGGCGCATTGGGCAATGGGCGGGAAGGCGGTTGGATGGAGGCAGAAGATTTTCACTTATTTCTTTTAGCTTAATAGTTGGGTCCAAAACAAAAAACTTCTCCATGATCCGGTGATTGCGCATGCGACGAGGAAGGTACAAAAGAAAACTGAGATATTTGAAAAAACATGAACGCATTCGACTGGTATCTTTATTCCTGAGCATTGGGTACAAACCAGCGAGGAAAAGCACAGAAGATGAGCAAAAACTAGTGCAGATTTTTGCTAGACCTCGTCGGTTGTACCTGCCTCTGTTTGGAACGATTTTCCCATAGCCCATCCTCGTCGCATTTGCAGTTGACAGAACCGCTGCTTCGCACATTTTACTGAGGGTTGTAGAAACTGAAATTCCCAACCACTTGATTGTGGTTTGTGGGTGCAGAAGGCTTTTTGTGACTGAGTGGCTGGCAATTTTCTAAGGACAATGGTAGATGGTCTTGTATTCACTGTCAGAGGTTTCACAACAGACAACACTTGGGATGTAATGTGTTAACGTTATGCATCACATGTCATGCATAACAAGCATTGTCGTAGAGCCTAAAATTGCCAAAAAAAAGGAATCTGCTGGCTTTTTTATTTGTCTTCATGATATCGGAAAATTCAGCAGATGCGTTTTCGGCATTTTTTTGCTCTTCGGCAATGCTTGTCATGTATAACATTTCATGCATAACGTTAACAGATTACATCCCAAGTGTTATCTGTTGAAACTGCGCATCCTTGTGTTGTCTGTTATGAAACTTCTGACAGTGTTCTGTATGCACAGAACCCTGTCAGGAATTCCAAAAAGCACTGATCGCACCCCTCATCACATCTTCAGATGGAGTAACCATGAAAAATGCACCAGTGTGCATCTTTCGACATTCTCATAAGGCGTTTTTCCGTGCTCCCACAAACAGGTTGTGGGTCGATTGTGGCTCGAAAAGAGCATTTCCGCGGCCTTTTGTGTGGCCTACAAGTGTGTTTCCGCGACCAACAAGATGTTCGTGGCTCGCTTTGTGGCTCGAATTCGGCAAACAACTGCTGGGGTGATTGTCAATTTTGTGGCTCGATTTTTGCGGGAAATTCATGAAAAACATCAAAATTAAAAACTTTCTCAGGTATGTAGACATAAAACTGAAGACCGTTTTTGCATGGAATGGTAAGGACGAAAGCCTGTAGTTCTATCTATTGAGATTTTTACATGATTCTATTTGTATTTTCATACATTTGAAATTGCCACCCAAAAAATAGACAAAACGGAGTTTCCGCGAGTTTCAACTTGTGGCTCGACTGTGTGGCACACAATCTCAAAAGTGTGTGGCCCATAACTAGGCTGGATAGGAGTCTAGTCAGAAACCGAACACTCGACCGGAAATTGTACCACAAAGCATGACTAGGCTGACGAAGGTCTGTGTATCCGGATTTTTTTTTATCTTATACGTAATTCGGAGAACTGAATTTGAATAATACTTCCGGTAGTACGAGGGGAGGGGGGCAATGTCAGACATCTGAAAGAGGTTATTCTGGTGTGAGCGCTAACCTCAGGAGAAGACAGCCGAACGCGGGCATTTACCTGCTACACCAGCTACAATTGGGTCAGTTTTTTCTTCCCCATGAAAGACAACGGTCCATCTGTCAAGCCTTATTTCTTCCGCGTCGATGACGTCACGCAGAAGCGCCAGGGGAACTTCTGCTCCCGAGTATCCTGGTCCCCAGCGAAGAACACGGGCCAGATCATTCCCTGAAAAATGGACACAGACATTTTTTTAATTTCATCCAAAACATATAGCATAAAAAAGCAATTTACCATTAACTGCCACTTTTAAGACAAAAGAATCCTGATTGTGGCCGCAATTCTAACCATCATGAATCCACTAGATCATTCCTTCATTTCCCCCCCCCCCCCCCCCCCTAAAAAAAGAAAAGAAAAAAAGACCCTTGGGGGGGGATAAAAAAAAATAATAAAAAATACCCTTTCCTCTTATCACACTTCTTTCCTTAAAAAAAAAATGGGATTTAATCATTCTCTTGAATGACGCCAGACTTACAGCCGCTCTGACCGATTCTGGAAGGTCATTCCAGACCCTTTCCTTTTATCACTATAAGATGGAAGTGATAAGGGAAAGGGTTTTGTGATAAGAAAAATGGGCATATAAAATTACACTTGAGGTAGTTGAGGTTCGTATATTCCTCTCGAGAGGCTCAAGAGCCCTTGCTTTGTTTCTTCCTAGTTAATTAACCGAAGTCTTTCCCACTTTCCCTCTTCGATAGGCAACTTTTTCGTTAACTCGTGTGTCTCCTTTCGCGGAAATATGTCAAAATTTAGGAAATAGCACCGCTGGTCTACTTTCTTCACTTAGTTAAATGGTGGCTTTTTGGGGCCATAAATCGATACTTCACTGATCGTTCTGTTTTCTTGAACTTTAACCGAATAGGGCTGGGATACTACAGACTAGTAACTCATCATTTATTCACTTAAATAGGCTTGAAGACTCGATGAAAATGCGTTACTTCGTTGCTCCGCTATTCATATAATCGAGTTTAATAGAATAACGTAAAGTGGCCAACAGCAGCGGGACGTTACACGTTTATATGATTTTGACATGATTTATGGCGTATGTTTACGATCAACTAAATATCCATTCGTAGTCCCAAAATGTCGCAAATTTTGTGAGTTGAGATTTTTTTATTCTCGTTTTGTTTAACTATTGTTTTGTACTCCATGTTCAGCGTCGAGGCCTCCCTTTGTCGGTTGATTATTTATGAAATATTTTCGAAAATGAAATTTCGAGGGCTATCGAAGGACAAACTCAAAGAGTTGTAAGTTTACAGATTAGATACAGTAAGGCCCGCACAAGCAAGGCGTAGCCTTCTGTTACAGAGCTGTTAATTCGGTGTCAGTTCGGTCCATGGTCGGACAGACTTTCCGGCCACCAAAGTTTCAGGATCTAGCAAAAACACAACAACAACAACTTCCCATTCCTTTTTTTTTCACTTTTGTTTTGTACTCTGTGTTTAAGACAGGCCTCCCTTTGTCAGTTGATTATTTATGAAAACGTTTTTGAGAAAGAGCCCTTTCGAGAGCTATCGTGCATACAGACAGAAAAAATTCACAAAGTTGTACGTTTATAGGTTAGATATAGTAAGGCCCACAAGCGAGACGGATCGTTGTTCGTTACAGATCCTTGTTCAATATTTCAAGGCCTTGTACCAATATTTCAAGGCCTCGCAAAAAAAAAAGCTTCCGATTCCTTTTTTGTTTTACTTTTGTTTTGAAATAGCTCCCTCTGTCGGGATTATTTACAATATTTTCGAGAAAGAGCCCTTTCGAGGGCTATCGTGCATACAGACGGAGTTTGTAGTTTGTATTTTGTATCGTGATTACTAACTGCTACTACTTGTAATGGCGACAAGCTCTTAGCTTACCATTTTTGGAAATAATAAATAAATAAATAAAATAAAAATAAATACATAAAAATGGAGCCTTGTTCGTTCATGGTTAAGACTTTTGGTCGGACAGTTCTTTTCCGGTTGCCCGAAAGTTTCAGGAATTTAAGGAGGTTGCCCTGAACGACAGCGAGGCCGTCGGGAATCCTCCCAGAGTACGAACCCAGGGAGTCTTAGCGTTGGGTTTCACCCCACCGCGGCCAAACTCCCTGTTGTATGTATATAATAAACCGACCCTCAGCCAGGTGTAGTCCAAGCCAGAGGCTGGACTGCCATGTGCGTTAGAAGGATAGACGTTCCATGTGTCCTGCAGTTCGCATGGAATCACGCGTCTAGCTGCGTTCGTCTTCGTGATACGAGCCGAGTGATCCATCCCCAGGGTAATTTCTCGGTTTTCTCATCGGATTCTCACCCGAATAAGAAGAGTCCACAAGCAACGGTTCAACAGTAAAAAAGGTATTTTCTTGCAAGAAGATACAACAACAACTTGCCTGTTCCAAGTGGCACAATCGCGCAGGGCGGCGAGGAGCATTCGGAGTCTTGTCCGACGTTATCCAAGCACTGCAGAACCCAACCAATGGTACCATCACCTCCACACACCAGAATGCGATAGTTGGAAAGTTTTCGGAAAACGTATAGCCTATAAGCAAAGCAAAGCGATACAAGCTAATCCTTCGACATGAAAACATAAACAGCTCAATCACCATGTTTTGCGTTTATTTATCTGTTGTTGTTGTTGTTGATTTTGTTGTACCCTCTGTATTTATTGTTAAGCGTTCATTTCCCTTTTTTTTTTATGTATGTACTGTGCAAATGCCTTATAGGCTACATGTAATAAATTCATTCATTCATTCACCAAGGAGAACGGATCTCTGCAGCTCCATCCGATAGCTGGAATTTCATCACAATCTCTGAGTGCATTCAGCTGTGGCGGAACCCACTAGACTGAAACACCTGAACTAAAATGTATTCATGACAACTTTGAAGTGAGTAACCCGTCTCCAAATGGGAGCCAAAACTCCTTTCCACAAGGATGTATACAAGTTTACTTTTGAAAACAGAGTTGATGGACTTTAGAGAGCAGTATCTACAACTGATTTAACTTCCAATTCTTTATTTTTACTTTTGTTTTATACTCTGTGTTTAAGACAGGCCTCCCTTTGTCGGTTGATTATTTATTAAAACGTTTTGAAAACAGGTTTGAATAACGAAGAGAAATTTAACATTTTTGACCTGGTATAATAGTTACAACTTTTCACTGAGCAAAATCTGCGTGACACAGTTCAGGTTCAGGTTCTTTTTAATAATAAATTAAATAACAAATGTCCAGAGCCCGGCTGGGAAGACAAATTCGTAATGCACGGGATGGAAAGACTTCTTTAACCAAATACAACATTTACAATTCACTACATGCCATTCATACTAATGGAAATATGCGTGTTCGCCCGTCAGCACCCGGTCCCCAACACCACCCGTTGACACGTCTAGCGAAACCAACAATAAAAAATGACAAGAACCGAGGAAAAGTGATTTCAGTCCAAGGAAAGATCCTGGACCGAGCATTCACAATCCCCCAGGTCCAGTATCTTCAAAAACCAGATAAAACGGGAACAAACTTAACCTCCCGAAGGCAATCCGCATTAATTAACAACAACTCGCTTAACACCAAACAAATTCTCAGTACAACAACACAAATTTGAGTTTACGTTTGGTTGTTTGAATTGACTGTGAAATGTCCAAATTAGAAGTATAAATATTCCAGTTCCGAATTATCGAGTTTCGAAGAGAAAAGTACTTTTATTGTTTTTGGTGCAATGGCCCTTGTTGGCTTTTATGCATTAGATATCTATCTATCTATCTATAACGCGCCTGAGCTTTATTTTACCCAAATTACGCTTCGAAATTAGAAGCACCCACGCCAACACGCTGTTTCGAATACTCTAGATGATGAAGTCCAAAACACGCCAGTGATCCTCAGGAAGAACGAGAAAACGTCTCATTAACGACTCAAACTCAACAGCTCAAATCCTGTGTCAGCCAATCACGGCTATCGTTGGGCACAGCTGTGGTGCCGCTTCCGGTTCTTCCGCTAGGTACCCGGCGATTTTGTATCGGCAAGGAGAGTTAGTCATCAAGTGCATTTCCGCACGCTTTGCGGACTACGATGACATGCGCAGTATACACAGTGGAAAGTCGTAACTATTTTACTTGTTCTTACCCTGTCAGGTGAGATCAGTGCTTTAAGATGACGGTAATGTTGAATGGCTCAACAGCTTCAAGCGCAGAGCAGATAAGGTTTTTATCCCCACTCAATATAAATATTCCTTCAGCCCAAGCTGACTGCGAATCATATTTGACAGTGCAAAACATATACGTCAGCTAAATTTTATTACAGCTATATTTAGGCACTTCTTGGCAAGGGTCCTCTTCAGATTACGTTGGTATCCGATATTCAGATACCCCGGTCCCGACCGTAGTAACTGAACTTGTATCCAAAAAAGTCATCCCAACTTTCGTCACCACCAACACAACTAGGTTTTTGCCTATTGGTGGGAAAAATGTTTGGCGCTTGTGATGTCAGTGGATGGAAATATTTGTTTTCGGAAGTATAAAACAAACACTAATTCTGCAATTTGTCGTTTTAAAAAGCAAACGTAGTCTCAGATACCATGGTAACTACAAAAACACAACTACAAAAAAAAAATAAACGTAGAGATAGAGGAAAGTGTAGGTGATGCTAAATAGATAGGCCGGTCATGTGATTAAGTTAAAAAAAAAAAATAAGTAAAAAAAAAAATTGAGACCGTTGGCGTCACCGAGGGCAAGTGGAAGCGTAGTCACCTGGCCAATTCATACTGGACTGGAAGAACAGAAAAGAGAAAGAAAAAAAAGAAAAACAACTATTATTTCCGATTTCCTAGTGATATACAGAGGCGAAAGCCATCTACCGGTGCAATAGATTATTATTTTTAAGGTCACTAATATATAGCCTAATAACGATGAGGCATGATCTTACCCTGGCAGCGGGCCTCCGAAGTCGAGATCATACACTTGATAGGGGTTCAGGAGTCGCCTGTAGCTGGTGATGAGTTCCAGGCCTTGGCAGCCACCTGACTTGACGTTAACGAAGACTAGAAGTGGCTTCACACCGGGAGGTATCAGTTCAGGTACAATATTTGGCAGAATCATGACTAAAAATTAAACAAGTTCAATGAAACAGTGAGACCCCATTCAGGAGACGATTGTGAAAGTATACCCGCTCGCGTCGATGCCAAGCACCTTTATAGTTGCGCTTTTGTTCGCCCGTTTGCTTTCTACCTATCCCGCTTTGGACAATTCTCAGTTAGGATACAGATCCTCTTACTCCGTCTCGGATCCTCAGGGCAAAAACGCTCAACCATCTGCACTTCACCATCAAACACATCTGCACAAACCATCTGCAGCCTCCAAACCATCTGCACTTCAGGCTCTTTTTCGACCACACACGAATTCTGGGGCAGAATAAGGAGACACTAAGGCCAAAGACTTCGAGGGATCCCAACAAGGATATGTCTTTCATACCTTCCGCGTTATTGACAATACGACCTATCGGAGCTGTTTGCGACTATATCTTATTCATGCCGTATGAGAAAAACAACCTGATTGATTTTACTGTGCAATTTGATTGTTCGTGAAGTTCCTGTTATCTGCCAGATTCCGAGGGACCTATCCAAGTTGGGACAAAAACTATCAGCTTTTCCTTTTTCAGCATATGTTTTACTGACTTGTAAACCGTTCCAACAGCCAGAGGTCTAACTGACGCGTACGACCAAGACGCATCTGATAAGGAGCAGACGGAAGCCTGGAATGTTCTCCGGTGCGTTCCACCTTTCATGCTTTGGTTACCATAACAGAGTTAATTATGGACCCAAACATCGTAAGGAATTACTGTAACTCTGACTGTAACGATGACGGTTCTGCGATGCGTTCCACCATTCATACTTTGGTTACCACAGCTAAGTCTTAAACACGCCAGTGAACCTTGGGAAGAAGGAGAAACGTCACCCGAACGATGACTCAAATCCTACGTCAACCAATCAACGGCATTCGTTGGGGACATCTGTGGTGACGCTTGCGGCTCTTTGCTAGGCACACGGCGATTTTTATCGGCATGAAGAGTTGGTCATCAAGAGAGCTTGAGCCGGTGGTAGATTTGGTGCCGGTGGTAGCTTTGCGAGCAAGGTATGCTCAGAGTTTCGTCCCCACTTTTTGTTCGTTTAAGTCCCGTTCACAAGCGTGCCTAGCCAATCATGTCTAGGCACGTGCCTATCATCACCGTTCACACCCATGCCTAGGCACAGACTTTGGGCTAGGCAAGGAGTTCCAGGCTCTAGAACTCGGTGCCTGGCTACGCCTGAACACGTGCCTAGGCGTCTGTGCTTGGCTAGGCATGCTTGTGAACGCGGCTTTATTCAACTCGGTGCGCATTTGAACGTTAATTACTATTTATATTTTATCAACTGTATTTTATTATGTTATAGACGATATTTATGTTAAGACGTCGGTATAGGCTATGGTCGAAAAATTGTATATACGTGTAGACTGTTATGTTTTGACGTAAAAACAACCCATCAACTCGTCCGTTGAATGTTTTTTAGATTATGATGAATTAAACTGAGTATTCTTGGCTCAACCGTAAGCTCGTAATTCATGGCCGAATTACTGTCATAACTACTGAAACGACAGTAGGACGCTCCCCTGGTCTCAGTACCAAGGGGGATTAGCAACTTACCTAACAGGTGCTTATCTTCATGAGTGGATTCTCTGAGTATGTAGAAAGCTTCCATAGCGAACTCTGAGCTAGTGTACGTCAAAACCATTGAGCCATATTCATAATAAATGGGTCCTAATGAGTTGAATTTATTATCTAGAAAGGAAATATCAGTTAACTTTAGTTTTACAAAACACACACCGCAGACGGTCTTGCAATCTGGACAACTGATGTTCTTCACTGGAACTGTTAGACTAGGACTCGGGGTACTGTGTATCAGTGTAAGACTGAACCAACTTCCGGAAGTTTAACGACAATCAACGCAATGATGCGCAATTTCAGTGGACAACAACTTGAATGTTATGTATTTTTTACTAACATACAAAACAGTGTCAATTTTTCAAATTAATCAGTTATCCGTTAATACTGTCCATCCTAGCATCAAATAGCCTCGGCTTCTGACAGTTTAGCACTAACACTGAGACCTTTTATGAATGGGGCTAGCATCGAGTCCGTTAGTTTGGGTTTGGATCTCGGGCTGCGGGTTGGAATGGAAGTTAATGAAGTGTAGGTTGGATTGCAGATTCCATTGCAATTTTAAACAATCCGCTATGCTTGGAAAGTTCGGCATTTATCACACATACGGAATCCTATTTGCGGTTCTGTGGGTTAGGTGCAGTAATAAACCAACAAAAGTCAAGTATGTGCATAGTTATTGTCACGCGCCTTTTCATGAAAATCGCAGGACGTTTTAAAGATTTACGGCACAGTAGTGGCCTTTTCGACCGCCTTTCGACTTACGATTTTGCCAGTGAAAGTTTGACTTTAAGTCCTTATATGTTTCAGACAGACGATTGTCCTTATGTTCCGATGTCCTTATGTTTCAGACAGACGATCAGGGTCGACTATTCACGGGCTGGAACTCCTGCCAAGATTTCGGCATCAATTCCGTACGGAAAAGTTAAGACTCTTTCAACTTTACGATTGGAAATCCGTCCGGTAGAACATGATCGTTTGTCGAAAAGTAAAACTTTTGCTTGCAAACCATTGAAGGTTCGGGTAGCGCAGGTGCCGATCTCTCGATAATCTGCCCCCGGCCGAGAGTGCGATGCATGGGTGGGGGCAAAACATCCGACGCGTCCCGTCCATTTCACAGGATTTCTCTTGGTATCAGTTTGGAGCTGGGTCGGCTTTTGGCTTGTCTTCCAGGGAAACGCCACTAACCCGCGCCCCAAACCAAACAGTAGCGAGACACGAACCAGCGACCCTTCGCTTGTAAGCTCAGCGCGCTAACCATTCGGACAGGACGGTTTGTCCGTGTCATCTTTTTGCCTGTTACAACCACAATTCCAGATTGTCCTAATTGGTCTCCCATTATGTATCAGCTGGCAGCCCAAGTCCAAAGCTTGTGAAAACTTCATGCATGGTTAAACGCCTGCGAAAGTCCAATCGATGGGCGAACAAAAACCAGTCATTATTTTATAATAGTAAAATACTGATCGTACTGTCAGCTTTTTCGTTGTACGAATACCACACGATGTGAGCAACAAATATTATCATATCTTTTCATCACCTCCAATATTTACGATAGGCTACACCGTCACAAAGCGTCTCGGCCAAAAGCTTGAGTGTGTCATACTCGACGTTTGAAAATCATCTCCTTATGCTAAATATACAGCCCACTTTTCGAGGCAAAAAGCAGTGAATCTATGCCTCTCGAGATCCTAGGACGGGGATGCGTCATTAGACACATGCCAATTTGCAAAGAGCCCCAAAGCCGATCTACATCTCATAAATTTTTCCATTAGACTCTGACGTCAACCGTCTGTGCAGTGAAATTCGAAAATGTGGGAGTGTCTCTGTTTGGAAAAGAAAGGCTTCGGATCCGTTTTAGTTTTGTTTTTCAGTTCGATTTCGGAGTTTTATCATATAAATGTTGCAGTCAATCCTTGATATTTATGGCATTGTTTTGGCACAAAACGCGAATGTATGCAAATAGCCTATCCAGGGAGTCGACACTGATCCCTGATTTTTGAATAGGCCCTACCAAAAGTTGGGTATACACACAGTTTGGAAAAGCATATGTCAACTGCGGTTGCTCTATGCCAAATGCCGAGCAACGTACCGTGCGCTAATCCACTACAAATAATTTGAATTGGCTGTTTTCTCAACTTCACTCTCAATTTTATAGCGTTAGGCTGCCCAACATTCGGCATAGGGCAAGCGGCGTCCCCCAATGCTTACCATAGCCTATCTAAAAAATCAAGGCCTTGTGATAGGGTAGACCTCGGCCTAAACAATAATTTAAGTAAAATAAATTCAAAGTAGAGCCACATTCTGTTGTTTTTATGAATTTTTTGCTATTTTCTTCACACTTGTTTTAGCACTCTCTAATGAATTGGAATAGTTTTAAGTTAATTTCTTGGCCGCGAGAAGTATCCCAACAGACAGGAAAGTAAGATTAAAAAAATAAACAACACATCACAAGAAATTAATTTGATCTAATACTTTATGTCAAAAGAAAGCAGAAACACTCGGCTGTTATTTCTTAAGAAAACATTAGTTCTTAATAAAGTTCTTTATTTGTCGTTCCCACTTGACCGTTGTAGGCGCAAAAAAACAAAACCAAGGTCATCTAAAATTTAGAGAAGTAAAATATTTGTCAGAGAAATTCCGCAACGGACTTTTACCGTGAAAAATGAACAAGAAACCAATTTGGAAGTCTAGGACTCCAATGTCGGAGCCTTGCAGAAGTTTAAGGGTCAACATTGGCAGAATCGCGGAGCCAAACTGGCGACTAGTCTAGGACTCCAATGTCTTGCAGAAGTTTAAGGTCCAACATCGTCAAAATCGCGGGCCAAACTGGCGACTAGTCTAGGACTCCAATGTCGGAGCCTTGCAGAAGTTTAAGGGACAACATCGGCAAAATCGCGGGGCCAACTTGGCTACTAGTCTAGGACTCCAATGTCGGAGCCTTGCAGAAGTTTAAGGGCCAACATCGGCAAAATCGCGGGCCAAACTGGTGAATAGTCTAGGACCCCGATGTCGGAGCCTTGCAGAAGTTTAAGGGACAACATCGGCAAAGTCGCGGGGCCACATTGGCGACTAGTCTAGGACTCCAATGTCGGAGCCGGCGAATAGTCTAGGACTCCAATGTCGGAGCCTTGCAGAAGTTTAAGGGACAACATTGGCAAAATCGCGGGGCCAAATTGGCGACTAGTCTAGGACTCCAATGTCGGAGCCTTGCAGAAGTTTAAGGGCCAACATCGGCAAAATCGCGGGGCCAAACTGGCGACTAGTCTAGGACTCCAATGTCGGAGCCTTGCCGAAGGCTGCGGGTTCCAAACCCGCTTGAGATACACATTTGTTTTTCAATTCACTCCTATCATTTAGAGAAGCGGTCAAAGAAGCATACCTCTAGAATACCAATATCTCTGCCCTACCTTGTCCTCCAGAAGAACGCAACAAGATCTTACCTCGTCCTATTATATCGAGGAGAATCTTCTCGTATTGTCTGTGTGCTAAATTTGGAGGTAGATTGCCCACATAGAGGGCTACGCTAGACCCGTGAGGATCAACATGAGGCTGAGGGTAGAACCGAGTCATGTGCATCTGTCGGATGGACTCGCGACCGATTTGCTAGGAAAGAAGATGACGCTTGTTAATTGGTGTTGGTATTTTCAACAGATTGGTCCTGCGGACAGGTTTTTTTCAGCCTGATTTTTAGAAATTCAAAAAATTCCAACTTCCCAAAAGGCGTATTCTCGCCGTTCCCCGAGGACTCGACTTGAGGAGTCCCCGCGTTTTTGTTTGTCCCGGGGACTCACTCCCCGTATTCTCGCGAGTCCCCACGGACGGGAATGCTCCGATTATCATAACCATCATCAAAAGGGACTCCCTTTCAGATTCGGAGGGGAATCAATTTTTGCTGGTGTTGGTGCATTGTAAAAATTAATTAAAACCAATCAGGATAAACAAAACCAAAATAAAATAGATCCAGATAAATTTCGTCAACTCCATATCTTTTTTTCGAACCAAGTTCATTTTGGAAGCATGCCCGTGTTCTCGCTGTTTTCCGTGCGAGGAGTCCGCGTGGAGTGACTCCCTCTATACTCGCCGTTCCCTTCGATTCCCCGAGGAGTCCTCGGGGAACGGCGAGAATACGCCTATAAAGAGCTGATGATGGCGCCGCAAATCCAGGAAGGAACGTCAGTCCTCGATCACCTGAAACTGGTCGTTTGTCCGAAACCAAACCGCATGGGAAAGAAAATCTGGTTTTTCGCCTTTACTTGCAAACTGTGAAAGTTCACTACACATAATTATTATAATCCTCAGGTAGACCTACATGTTGAAGCTTTGTCACGACCTTTGCCATCTATACTGAGATTTAGTTCGGTTTAGTGCGAAAACCGAGGAAGACCGACAAACGGTTTTTCCCATCAAAACCGCATCGCTATTATCATCAAGTAAAAGTTTCCGTATGCCTAACCTCTTATCGTATGCCTTGTGCCCCGTATCGTATGCCTTGTGCCCCGTATCGTATGCCTTATGCTCTTATCGTAGGCGTATGCCTAACCTCTGTTCGTAAATCGATTTTAGACGTTTTTAAGACCGGTTTTTAGACGTTATCTCTCAACCCGTTCATAAAATCTGGGGATGGAATAAACCATCTCCCGTTTTTAATTTGTTATGGACAACCAATGAGAGAGGAGCGTCCTAAACGTCTTAAAAACCGGTCTTAAAAACGTCTAAAAAACAGAATTACGAACAGGTGGGGCCCGGGCAGTGGGAGTAAGGAAACAAGCTGAGTCTATTTTTGAATTTTATTTTCTTAACGGAAAAGTATTTCGCCCGGAATCCGACCAAAATCGGAAATCTGGTAGAAGAAAAAGTTTTTTTTGAAGAAGTCTATTCAGTCTATTAGAGGTTCGACAATCGACATAGTGGTAAAAAACATGCTAAAGTTGGTTTTCCCAGCGGATTGGTCGTCTGGACATTATCCACCAAAAACACCACTATAAAGATTTGTACCTTTTCAAGCGGTTGATTAGTGAAAAGTAACATGCTTTCGGGGTCTGGAAAAGTCAGGAAATCTACCAGACCTGATTATTTCGATAAAGAAGTCCAAAACATATTCTCATTTGAGATCCCATCGAAACATCTGGTTTTGTTCAAAACGAAAAAGACTGATTCCAAATTCGACATTTTTTTTTTTACCATTCTTGAATACTAAAAAATAGATGGACGCTGCAGAAACGCAGTTGTTAACAGTGTATTTGACGAGAAGACCAATTTTCGGTACATTTTACTACCTTTAGATATGTTTTTTGAAGAATAACATACCGCTTGACCGAATAACATATACATTCACGGAGATTACCCTACTTTGAAGAATAAAAAAGCAAATGAACAACCCAAGTACTGCACCGCATTTACTGCGAACAAAATAATCGCCGAAGACTTCCAGGGTACTTCTCTACACGTGGTATCTTCTTACCTTCAATACTTCCCACGGTATTTCGTCAGGGGTCATCACTCTTTCCAGCACATTCCCTTTATCCAGGATCACTTCACAAACCGAGTAGTCATCTGGATTGACCTTCTCAAGTCCGAAAAGAGGCAGAGCTTCGTGGAGCAAATCTCTCGTAGATGTCTCTGAGGAGACTGGAACAAGTTTGGGGAACTCCGGGGTTTTGAGGGCCAGCCGTCCGGAATGAACACGGACCCAACCGGCTTCCAGCGATTCACGGAAGCGGAGGAGGATAGCGGGCCGCTTCCCGCTTGGTCGAGTCAGCGTTGGAATGGGTCGGAGATCTGTTAGTTCCGTTTCTTCGTCGTTGTACGCGTCGCAGAGGAAATAGTCGCCTGGGGATGAAACATAAATAGATTGGTAAACAGGAAGGAAGAGAGACTGTTTGCGGAAAGTATCCACTGATTGTTTGTTGACTTGGCTCTAAGCTCGAGGACGCCGGAACAAATAAGAGAGCAGATCTGTCGGTAGGAGGATACAAAGCAAGCAAACTTCAGCCTGAAAGCTGGTGAAAGCTTACGTAGTAGAGCCGACGCCGATCCCCAATTTTGCTCGTTGGCTGGTGGGGGGCAAGCAATTCCATGCTTCCCGTTGCTTTTCCTTACGACATAGCTGAAGGCCTAAATGATCTTTTTGTTGGCTGCCTTGACTGCCTACATTGTCAGAAGTTTGGTAACATATAACAAATACTTATATCCTACTACTTATATACTTCATCTTTGTGTTAAATGTTATGATAATATATCTGTTATGATCCTTTTAAATGTTATCCTTTCGAGAAATATAACACTTCACAACAGAAGTTTTGTGTCAAAACATAATATTTAAAAGGCTAATTACGTTTAACACAAGGATGCGCATCATGCGTTATCTGTTATCAAACTTCTGAGGGTGTAGTCGAACTCGTACAAAAAAAACATTGCTTATCCGTTAAAATATTTGAGGGCCCGATTGGCAATGATGTAGTCCTGTTACTGTCTCTATTGGTCCAGGGCTTAACTAACCATATGCGTACAGGGAAAGTCAATATTATTCTCCAGCCGTTCAATAGCTTAGCTGTACAAATGAGGAAATGGTGGAATTCCAAATTCCGTCAATGAACAAGACCAAAGGTCTCGATGGGATCCAAAAAAATTAATATTTAGTCCAGACAATTGGGTCTTGTAGATATCCGGTCTTCGCCAGAAGATATTTTACTATTAAAATTTAGAAACAGATTAAGGCCAATGGCTATTCATCTGAGAAAACCAAGTTCAGATACTGATTCAGCATGTAAGTTTACCCCTATATGTCATACCAACTGAAATTGATCAAAGCTTCTGCCAATTCCGGTTTCAGCCGGATTCCGGGCGAACTATACGTCCGAGTAGAAAATGATTTTCATATACGTGTTCAGCATGTCTTTTACCCCTAAACCGACTATCCCATTAGCTGTTAAAAAATGTTTTGTTCGCCCCTAAATTTGAACCCCCTCCCCCCACCCCTAAATGTAGGGCTACAGAGCCCATCTTCGAACTCGACTTGTCCTTTGACCCAAAGAATCCTCACACAAAGTTTCATCAAAATATATCATTCCCTACGAGAGTTATCGTGCTGACAGACGGACGGACGGACAGACAGACGGACAACTTTTACGAAGTCATAGGTATCCCTTCACTTACGTATATATATATATATATATATATATATATACAGAGTCATTCAACTCATCATTGCAACATAATCATAATACAATTCATAAAATATACCGAATCGGAGACGATTAGAACCAGGGGCCTGTCCTCGCCACAGACAGGTCCGCGCGAAAAACGAAGAGGGGCAGGGTGGTTTCATCGCAGTTCTTCTTCCTTTAGAGACGAGAGGAATAGCCCTGTTCTGGCGCACACATTCTTTTGGAACTTTTTCACGCCTAACCAGTACGCCTGATTTTTCAATAAACTGTCGTCTGCGATGACACGGTGAAGTGTGGTTGCCGGTGGGAGGAGGTCTGTGATTCCTCCACCTTTTCGGTATCCGCAAGAGGGGTCCACTATCTCCCACGGACTGGGATTCTTGTAAAGTAGAAGGATGATCAAAACAACTCACTCGGGTCTCCCTGGATGTGGAAAGCCCAAAGAGCAGCAGCTAGCAGATGTTCAAGTGACGCAACGCGAGGCACAGCCACCAATCGGAATGATCCACGCCGAAGTGAGGTATCGCCGTCAAAAACTTTCAAGATCTCTGCGAAGAAGAAAAGATTAGGGAAAATGCCAAATCTGCCAGTTTCCCTAGTGCACAGCTTACGTATCTAGGCAGTTAAGCAAGCTCCTATCTTCCCCATGAGAAGCTTTTGGTACACAGCTCTGAACTTGGCGCCTCCGTAGATCGTACCCGTAAACCATAGGCGGGAGCGCAATTCTGTTTGGCTGCTTCAAATTACCTATCTATTCACGACGTCACTGCACTTGCATGACTGGTGCTCCCGCGCCACTGTGTTCCTAACGCGTAGATCGTACCCGTAAACCATAGGCGGGAGCGCAATTCCGTTTGGCTGCTTCAAATTACCTATCTATTCACGACGTCACTGCACTTCGCATGGTTGTTGCTCCCGCGCCACTGTGTCCCAAAAAGAAATCGAGCTTGCAGAACTGCCTAGATACGTAAGCTGTGCCCTAGTGGAGAACCCGGCATCTAAACACCAAACGTCTTCAAGTCGGAACCGAAGCACGGTATGGAATGGACGGCCCAAGCCCTAAACATGCTGTTTCTACATCCCTCCCCATCCTCCCACACAGTTTCTGCATATTAAGTAAGTAATTTAACTATGACTCGCCGTTTTTATGATGCGGAGTCACAAACAGAAAAAACTTCATCATAGAATTTTTCGGAACTAGTTGTCATTCGGAAAACAGAAAATCACGCCGTGTACAGCGTGAGTTGACATGGTTGACCATTTTCAAAGGTCTTGTTGAAAACTTCGACTAAGGTAGAAATTGTGTTTCGAAAGTTAGATTTTCTAACAAGGGTCATCAAATTCGAATTAGTCTGAGAAGGGGATATTCACTGGCTATATGGCACGGGATTGTAGAGTTTCAGCTGTATAAGGTTTGGATTTATTTATATTGTTGATGGTGTCTTTAAGAAGCAATTCACATCTTAAAGTTTTAAATTATGACCCAGGATCAAGAGAATCGAACCTACTTTATTTCCAAAAAATTTCAAGCCGGCGTAATAACAGGTGGGCCCAGGGAATGGGGGCATGCCCATTTATTGATTTCAAAATCTTCCTCCTTGGTGATATTTTTGGCCACTATATCAGTTTCAAATGGCAAAATGCAAAGCAATGGCTTTACTCTAAGATACATTCGAAAACTACTTTAATTTACTCCAAAAAGAGTAAATAAATTTTGAGTTTGTGTAATAAACCTGGGATTGGGGCCCAAAGTTGAGCTTTGGCCCCCCTCTAAGGTTCACTGAAATGCCGCCTTGGCACCACTGTGTAATAAGGACAAGATATTACGAGGTGTGGGACAAGACGCGCGTAGAATATAGCAAAGGTCTCTAACCAAACCGTTGGCCTTGTGAAGGCAAATGGTTATTGTGAAGGCAAATTGTGATCGAACGCCTTACCTTCCAGCTTACCTTCGTCCTTGTCCTCTCGCTCCCTTGATCTCTCTCTTTCCCGAGTCGAGCAGCCGTCTTCCCAGCCGTCACGACAGCGTCCCTCACTCGGAAATTCGTCAGAGATCTGGCGAGCTGAAAACAAACATCCGAATTAATTCATTTTTGAGAAGTAAGGTGAAGCAAGGTAAATAATCAATAATGCCTATCTTCCGAAGATAAAAAAAAATCATGCCTTGATGGTACGAAACCATGAGTGCTTGTTTTATAAACGAGCTTCAAGATAAAAAATTATCTCAAAACAGTAGTATGAAGTTGTACGAAAAAGTAGCATGCAGTACCAACTGATGCTACTACATGCTACTATAGCAAGACTGGGTGCTACTGCAGCAAGACGGATGCTACTGAATATTACTGCTTAAGATTAGCCCAATGTGAGGCACATTAAATCAAAGTATTCTGTACTACTGCATATCTTCGACAATATTATAGTTTTGTAGATAGGATAATGTTCGATCGTAGTCTCTATGTTTGTTTGGTCTCCTCTATTATAGTGTTTCCTTCTTCTTTTCTTTCTTTATTCCTACTCCGTCTATGCCATTGCTTTTTGATGGGTGAAAAATAAAATTATTATTATTATAATCAATACATGCAACTTTTTCGTAAAACGACCATACAGCTACACAGGCTACAAAAACTCTATATGACTAAGTCCAAAACACGCCAATGACCCTCAGGAAGAAGGAGTAAACGTCTCCTTAACGACTCAAACTCAATGACTCAAATCCTGTGTCAAACAATCACGGCGATCTTTTGGAGCAGCTGTGATACCACTTCTGCCTTTCTTCCGCTACGTACCCGGAGAGGGCGGAGATTTTGCATCGGCAAGGAGAGATAGTCATCAAGAGTATTTTTCATCGGGGTAACACAAACCGATCACAGCTACTTACGCGAGATTGCATCTCTTCGCCGAGGAAGTCCACCCATAACTGCTTCCATCCCAAGAGCTGCCCGAGGCAGTGACACGGTATAAGGTGGAAGGATGATGGGGGAGAGAGGTCCGAAGTTGCAGTCCTGAGATACATTCCGCTGGCACTGGGCATGACACTAAAAAAAATACATGTCAGAATTAGAATCATTTTTATTTGCCCAATCTCTTTACACAAGGGAAAAAATAACCTGGGAGGTCAACAATTTATACACGTCATGAAACATAAATATAACACTTAATATATACAATTAATTCATATCGTGTCAAAATGCTTCATTGTCTTCTTTTCCTTCTATTTTCAGGTTCTGATGGCGGATGAAATATGGCACAACGACTTTGAGTAGCGTTGACTTAATTTTGTCGGTGGTGGTTGAAGGAGTGGATCGAGTCCCTTGAGTTTTTCGGCATGACGTGTTCGACTGTTAGGAAGGGGGGTGAATTCCGGTACGATGTCACGATGGTGTCGTATTCCTTTAAACCAAGCCGAATCTCGAATCTCGAGCAGCAAAAAGACGATTAAGAAAGATCGGAGACATTACTGGAGAAAACGACTAAGATGAAAGCGTATTGTGTATGTGGATGAATACTCTTATGCTCTCCGTGCCGACGGAGAATCACCGTGTGCCTAGCGAAGAACCACAAACGTCAGCACAAAAACGTTGTTGATTGGTTCATACAAGATTTGAGTCAATTTTGAGGATTTATTTGGGTGCGTTTATTGTTCTTCCCTAGGATCACCGGGATGTTTCGGACTTATTCATACAGAGTATTTCCGTCCGTCGACCGAGCCTGGACGCAACGTCATCAATCAATGTTAATTCATCTGTTCCTTCGAAAGTGGATTGTATGACTGCTGCCCACTTTCAGCGTAAAACAACAAGTATCTAGTACGTGCAATTGCTGAAAGATTTACCAAATTGAGGCGTTTTTCCGCGATCCCTCAAAATGTGTGTAGCCTGTCTGTTGTAAATTCGCTAGGTCACCGTCCGACGGCGAGTCATTCTTCACGAAAACGAGGGACTAAGCTAGGTGGCCACAGAACGCGAATCTTTTCCGCCACGCGGCGCGAAACAAATTCGACTTGGAGTTGAAACGGCGGGGCGCGAATTTTTTCCGCTCGCGACGTCAAATTCGCGTTCTGTGGGCACTTAGACTTATGATAGATTGGGGAAAGACTGAAGTGGATCCTCCACTGCAAAAAATGTCCGCTTGCGACACGTTACGAAGGCGGGTTGTCGGCGAAACGTCCCCGTGGCTAAACGTCCCCATTCGAAACGTCCCCACGGCGAAACATCCCCGGTTAAAATGAACCAATAACCAAAATATGATAACAATTTTTTTTTTTTTTTGGGGGGGGGGATAAATGATTGATTATCAGACCCGGCATTCTTTCGAAGCGGATTAATTTAAGACTACAGCATGGAAATGAGAGATTAAAATTGCCTAAGTATCCAATTTAAATATAGTCCCAAGCAACACAAGGTTCACTGAAAAAGATCTTCAACTTCCCATCCCATTTTTACCCACCAGAACGGCACTACGCTGATTTTTGCTTTCCCCTTGTTTGACTCTTTTTGAGCCAGATCAGGCTTCTGCTTGTTTCCTCCGAGGAACTTATTAGTAAAAAGAATACCGGTTATGCATGTTGCTTTAAACGAAATAGAACTAGCCTACTGCTGGTCAGTTACGGGCTCAGGGAAAGGCCCTTTACTGCCTATAAAGAATGTTATTACATCTCTAATATAAACTCTGAAGTTGTTCTCATTCATGCGCCTAAAGACCAAGTAGAACTTAAAAATCTAGTGGATGTTTCGCCACGGGGACGTTTTGCCATGGGGACGTTTTCTCGTGGGACCTTTCGCCATGGGGAAATTTTTTCATGGGGACGTTTCGCTACGAGTACGTTTCGCTGGGAACGTTGGGACGTTTTGCCATGGGGACGTTTTGTCGTGGGACCTTTCGCCATGGGGAAATTTTTTCATGGGGACGTTTCGCTACGAGTACGTTTCGCTGGGAACGTTTTGTCTAGGGACGTTTCGTCGGTAAGCCACGAAGGCTTCCGATTGCCAGTGGAGGGCCCACTTGCTAACGTACTAACCCGACATCCACCACATCATCCCGTATATCCAGCCAGAATGCGAAGATATTCGAGGAGCAGCCTAACCAAGAGGTGACTGGCGACTTTTCGTGGATGGGCTAAGCGCCCCTGGAGGAGCAGGAGGAACTAAGGTCTAAGCAGGTCTACCACGAATGCCTGATTCTTGGATAGGCTATGCCAAAGTTTAGGTATGCACAATTTTGAATAGCCTAAGCCAAACGCCGGTTAGGCTATGACAAATGATGGAGAGTTTATCGTTAATACTCCGTACTGTTAATCGTTTCGTTTTTTCTATAACTCTGTATTTTGTGTGTTACATTTTACGGGTAATAAAACTCATTCATTCATTCAATGCTGGACAGAATAACCCACTAAAAATAATTGTATTCTATTCTCTGAATTTCACTAAATTCTTCAATATCTGTTGGGCTAGGATGCCTAATCATTTGGCTTAGCCTAACCAGCGTTTGGCATAGACAGATCCAAACGATGGATATAGCCCACGTCATGGAACAACCAATTCAAGAATCGGAAATTTGTGGTAGAATGGATCTAAGGTAAGGTTGTTTACTGGAGGGAGACCGCCTTATTCTTACCATCCAGGGAGATACACCTTGTTGCCTTCAAAGCGGCCTGTTAGACTATTTTTGATTGGATCCTACAAATATAGAGCCGAGCGGCCCGCGAGGCGCCGTACGCGTTTATACTTACAAACCGTCCTAGGGACAATCAATAGTGTAACAGGCCGCTTTGAAGGCAAGAAGGGGTACCTCCCTGGATGGTAAGAATAAGCTGGATCTAAGGCAGAGCAAAATAACACTAGGGAGTAGCGCCAATACCTATGCTTTACCTGCTTCATAATCGGGCCATACTTGTAGCGCCGCCCAGTACGCTTGTGTCATTTAAAGCGAGACGAACTTGCGGGTTTAGAAATTTCTAGTATAGCTACGATGCAGTCTGAACTCATCGAAGAAACAGGGAAGGTTGTATCTTTTTTTTTGCTGTATTCAGAATTTTAAGTTATTTGAGCCAGCGCAGGTGCACGACCGATTGAGTCTTAGTAGGGACGTTCGCTATCGCTAGTGTTGCTAGTTTCGCTGATATTCTAAGGCGTTTTTCCGTGCTCCCACAAACAGTTTGTGGGTCGATTGTGGCTCGAAAAGAGTGTTTCCGCGGCCTTTTGTGCGGCCCACAAGTGTGTTTCCGCGACCAACAAGGTTTTCGTGGCTCGATTTGTGGCTCAAATTCGACCAACAACTGCCGAGGTGATTGTCAATTTTGTGGCTCGATTTTGGCGGGAAATTCAAATTTAGCAGCAAAACCATATCAGAACAATAAAATAAAAAAACTTTCTCAAGTATGTGGACATAAAACAGAAGATCCTTTTTGCAGGGAATGGTAAGGACGAAAGCCCGGGATACTATTTATTGAGATTTTGCATGATTTTCATTTATATATTTAGACATTTGAATTTACCGCCAAAAAATAGACAAAACGGCGTTACCGCGAGTTTCAACTTGTGGCTGGACTGTGTATACACTACACTGTAATTACAGATTTAAGGACAGAAGACCCAGGTGACCTAGTAGTCAAGAGGGGTCTTTAATTCGTTCATCATCATCATCATCACACTACACTGTAAATACACTCAGAAGTGTGTGGCCCACAATTGTGTCACGGAAAAACGCGTCTAGTGCGTGTCACTTTTTTCAAGCCTTGGCACTGCTCCCTAGTGTTATTTTGCTTTGATCTAAGGTAAGGTTGTGTACTGGAGAGAGACGCTTACCGAGACCCCACACCACTCGCACCTCCATCCGGTGAGGCAGTCGTTACTCCAACATGCTTTACGACACGCAGAACACTTAGCGCCGGGCGGCAGATTCCCTTCCCGCCAATGGTGGGATGGCTTGACGTCACTCAACGTCCGGCCAGGAACAAAACTCGCTGCCTGACGGCAGTTGGCACTAGACTGATCTTGGCACTCGATATGTACGTGATACTCGCACACTGGAAATAAGTCACAAAAAGTCAGTTAACACACTGCTGGAGATAATTTAAGACCGGCGGAAAGGTCAGACCTTTCGGCGCCAGTGTTATGTTAGGCATAGGCACAGGGAGTAACTTATGTGTGGGTTGACTAGAAAGGTGTTTTCAAGCATTTATTTACGTACTAAAATGAGACAACACTGGAGAAGTAACTTGGTAATATTGGCCTAGAAGGAAAAGAAACTTGTGCAGGCCTAGCTAAACTACAGCTTAAAGATTAGAAGGAAATAAAGGACAACCGAAAAAGACACAAAAAAGAGGAAAGCAGAACAAAAGTTCTCGTAAAGCGAGCGCGAAGTTGTACTTCGGTTGCAAGATATCTCAGTCTGACGGAGAGATTTGCTAGCTTCCCTTCATTCTAGTCAAAGTACCTAATCAGAACAGTCGTGAACTTGCTCATTGCTCCCATTTTGCGGTGTATGTTTCCGTGACTAAACACAAAGTTCTGATCCACTCGACGGACAGTGTGACGAAATAAGGATAAGAACGCGCGAATAAGGACGCAGATAATGTATCCCAGCAAGAATAAATAAGAAGTAGAACCTCCGTCTCCCGATCTCCGTCACACGACCATGCCGAGTCGAATAGATTCCCAACGCCTTGCTCGATGCAAACGAACGAACGGTACGAGCTACGCGGAAAATCACAATTCGTTCCCTCTACGGTACTAGACCCTCCCCCACCCCAGGTCTATGTAAGAGCGGACGCTCACATGAGAAACGGACACAAGTTAAACGTCTGAGGGGCTGGGGAGGATGGCCCATGATCGACTGGAGGTCTGCTATTGTTGTCTTATGCTCTAACAGAGTGACTAAAGAGTGAGTAATCGAAGTGAGTCTATAAATTGTATATAGGCTACTGTCTGACAGGGCGGAGACAAAACCTGATTCGCACATCGGCTGGACACTCTTCTCGTCAACCAAAGTGCTCTCACTATGAGATTAGAGTCTTGCAAGCTGGTAACTGGTCTTATCCTTACTTGTGTCCTTGTTGCTGACTTCTGTTTCCCTGAACGTTCCTTCCGTTGTTATTCCCAAGAATTTGAACATCATATGATATTTTCCATCACCTCAACGTCCGTGGGGTTTCCCACTCCCAACCCTTGCTGTACACCCTTCACCAGCACCGACCCAGTATCGGTCGAAACAAGTGCGGTCGGCACCACCTTGTTCCTGATTTCTGTTTCCCTGAACGTTCCTTCCGTCGTCTTTCCCGAGAGTCCGAACACCATACGATATTTTCTATCACCTTAACGTCCGAGAGGTTACCCACTCCCAGCACTTGCTGTACACACTTTACCGGCACCGACCCAGTACCGGTAGAAGCAAGTGCTGTCGGCGCCGGTGCCGGCTAACGTCAGCCGGTGCCGGCCGGGCATTTGACACTTGGAGTACACCAAAATCGAGAGTGGGCAACCCTCGTAACGTCACTGCCATGTTTGGCTCTTTTCGAGACATGTAAGTTTCCGAATTACCGTTTACGGGAGGCTCATTGGTCAGAAAGACCGGTTACGCAAACTGTCTTTGGAATTCAAACCAAGGGACTAAAAACAGAGGAAGTCTTGTGAATGTTGTTTCAAGGGCAGCAAGGTTTCAACATAGCCCATAGTGATTCAACATGGTGATTGCGAGGTGTCATTACAGATTTTGGAATATGAGACTAATCGGAAAAAAGGCACCAATGACCACGGATGGATCCCGCTTCCAAAAATATGGAATACAAAATTTCAGCATTGCCCTACCGAGGTGGTTTGACTGGAAAAAAGACGAATAGGCAAATCGATGGTCAGACATTCGCTACAACAGACTAGTTTGAGGGAAACATGCAAACATGGAACTGAGGGGAAGAGTAGGGAAAAATCGAAGTTCGTGAAATCCAACTGAGTGAGATTGATAATTACAATGGTAACAATTCCACAGAAGTTTACAGCGAATTTTGCGTAGCCTAAAAACGTGGCGAAGGTTCTCTCATCCCCGTTCCACAAAATACTCATGTCCAACCTACCCCCACACCTCGGGGAAAACCCTGGTAGCAATATATCAAATCTCAATTTCTAAATTCCTCAGTTCCAATTTTAGCCCTTATATATCTTACGGTTGTGTGTTATGGGCTAGCAATTTTATTAGTAATTTTAAGCGTGTACAGATTTTACAGAATAAGGCAGTCCGTTTGATAGGTGGCTACGATAAAGAGACTAATAATACAGTAGCATGTTTTGCTACAGCGTGAGCCAAGTTCGTGACTACCAGGCTGCGGTTTTTACTTACCAGTGTTTGCATGAACTGTGTCCGTCTGTGTTTTTAGATTATCATAGATAAAATAATGATTTGCATGATTATCTTACAAGGAATGCTACTAATCTGGTGACGGAGTATAGGAGTGGTAGACAACCTGGCTTTTTAATTAAACATTTGGGCCAGGCGGTATGGAATTCACTCCCAGATAGTGTTAAGGCGGCTGAACACCAACTACTGTTTAAAAATAGAGTAAAGAAATTTTTATTGGAGGGGTGAGGAGCCACGATTAAGAGAATGAATGTATAAGTTAATATTTCTTTTTTTATTACCTTTATTTATTTATTTTTTGTTTCTTCTTCTTTTTTTCTTCTTTTTCTTTTGTGTGTTATATGAAAAAAAAAACGTTTTTTTGATTAATTAGTGTTGAAGTGAAATTAAGTTATTGTTTGGGTTGGGTTGAAGTAGTTTGTGGTAACCGCCCAGTGCCAGTGCATTTATGTCTTCTCATGGACGGTTACCTATCATGATGGGTTATTGTGTAGTTTGGCAATAAAATAATCTAATCTAATCTAATCTAATCTGGCGACGAAGAATGCCTGTTACATTTCTGAACAACAATCTGACAGGTACATTTTCCAGTACATACATATGGGCGGACAAAGGACTGACGTTTTAACGTCGCAAGGTCGCTGATGCTTTACACAAGAGGTTCACCTGTTGGTAGAGCTATGCCATTTGGAATCATACCACAACCCCCACAGATACCGCCAGTATATTGGGGAATATTGCCGTAGACATTTAACTGAAATCGAGAAATCACAAGCGAACAGTGACGAGGTGTAGTATTTGAAGTATTTCATATTTGTTCCTACAAACCAGCAAAAACCATCCCAACCCATCGGCTACTAGGAAGACAAGTGGAAGTCAACAGGCAATCAACAAGTGCACAAGCACCCAAACGTGAAGTGTGAAAGTATGAATCAAATTCAGGTATCGAAGGTATGCCACATTAACTCAATCACTGTGGCTTAATGGCTAACTGCAACTGTGTTGGTGTACAGGGGCGTCACGTATGGGGGTTGAAGGGGGACGCCCTCCCCCGGAATGTTGTCGCAAGTCGGTAAAAATAACCGAGCCGGCGCGAAGCGCCGCGGTTTTTCGTAAAAATAGTGGATTGTTTTTTCTGTAAAAACAGTCGGTAACTACCTTGCCCCCCCCCACCAAACATTTTGGCTAGTAACGCCTCTGGTGGTGTGTCCTCTTTGCCCAAAAATAACATCTAGATCCCAAGACCAGCCAGTAAAAACAAACCTGGACTTGATGTCATTTATCTTATGGTTATAAAACTGGATCGCAAACCGGCTGGTGCGGCCGTAGGAGTGGATTGTTCATAAATGATTAAATGAACACTGCTAAAAACGCCACTATAATCACAGGTTAGTGTTCCCGCGCCTTCGTTACGTTGTCAATTAAGTCCAAACTGTTAATTAGAGGGAAGGGTTCTGGTACTTACTCTCGCATCTGACGGACAATATGTCATCGAACCTTTTTCTGCAAACATTGCAAAATCGGCGCTTACTGCTATGCCCTGGTTCTGACCAACAGTGGGCGACAGGGTTCTACGAAAAAAACAAATAATGAATACAAATCATCTGAAGGTGTTGAAGGTGTGCTGCCCCGACACTCTATAAGACTAAGTCCAAAACATGCCGGTGATCGTAGGGAAGAACAAGAAACATCACCCAAACAAATCCTAAAAAAGGACTCGGCTCCTATGTCAATCAATCAACAACGTTTGTTGTGGTGACATTTCTGGTTCTTTTCTAGGTACACGGTGATCCTTCGTTGGCGCAAACATTTGGTCATCAAGACTCAAGAGCATTCGAACACTTAACGATCAATATAATAAACTGGTAGGTCAAAAGGGGATAAAAATCATCCCGCATTTTTTACAACCTAGTGAAGGCAGAAAATGGAATATTAAAACAAAACTAACCCTATTTTAATCACATTCTTACTTTACTTTTAATGGTCCAGTGTTTGAGGTTTTCCGGGACGCGACAGCGAACTGAAGTGTGGGTAAAGCCTTGATGTGGGTCAACTGACGGATTTTCGTGTGTCAACTGACGTGTGGGCGAACTGTCGGAAAACTGGGGCGTAGTAACGGATTCCTCAGGGGAACTGACGTTTGTGTCAACGGACGTGTGGGCGAACTGACGGGACCCCAGAAAACGAAGTAAATAAACTGACCTTGCCCCCAATCCGACACAATTCGACTTCGGACAAAACTTCTAACAAATTGACAGTTTTGCAGGATTGTAGGCGAACTACTTTTCCGGCGAGGAAGTTCAGATATGGATTAGTATGCCCCCTTGCCGCAAAATCGACATTCTTATTAGTCTAAATAAAATATTACACCTTAATTTGTAGCCCCCTTTTATACGCAGCTAATTTTCTTCCAGCTATGTGTTTTATGTCATGAATCTGACAAAGCAGTAGGGGGGCTAAGGATCGGTCTAGACTTTGCGCAATTCAAATGTATTCGTATTTGACGCTAGCTTTTGGGCTAGAAAGAATCTTATATTCACATAATATTTAAAAACGGATCCGTCAGCAGATGTGCTTTCCAACGCGATATTTAGAAAGAATCTTTTGGCAAAAAAGACGGGCGTAAACACGCTCGGATTTTCGCAGTAAAAAAATAAAAAAATCCCGGGGGCGCTGGACTTCGCACAGGCTTACACCGTCAGAAGTTTCACAGGTAACACAAGGATGAGCAGTTCCAACAGATAACGCTTAGGATGTTGGCTGTTACGATTTTGCAAACGTTATGTATTGAACGTTATGCATACAAGAAGAGCAGAAACACCACCGGAAAAATATTTGCTGACTTTTCCGTTTCTCGTTCTGGTTATCATCATGATGTCGGAAAAGTCGACAGACGCTTTTTCGGCTCTTCTTGGCAATGTTTGTCATGCATAACGTTTGCAAAATCATAACAGATAACACCCTAAGTTTTATCTCTTGAAACTGCGCTTCCTTGTGTTATCTGTTATGGAACTTCTGCAACAAATTTCTGTTCTTCTTATTTTCAATGTCTTTTATTTTCAATCTTTCCCTGGTTGGTACGCCTCTTTCCTCGCAATTGTGTTTACTCGTGCTGAATCAAATCTGTCTCTGGACGAGAAACTCAGATCGATGGAGCCGAGTTTCCATGGCGACCATTTTAGAGACAGTGCAATCGCTTGATATTGATGAAATTGACGGGTTTTCTAATATAGGAAGCTGATGCTAGAGGCTGTAACCTTACTCGCTGAGCGAGACTGTCAGATTTGATTTGAGAGGGAGGCGAACTTGAAGGGAAACTGTTTTAAAATCAAAGCAGATGAGTGCTTGTCGCCTTCCTTCGTTTTACTCTGAAACTAAATTAGAGTAGGAAAAATTTTTTCACGCCAAGCTGACTAAGCTCACTTTTCAAGAAAGATTCTGAAACGAATTATTAGTCAGATGATACTTCTGGCCCATTTCAGGAGCTTGGAAGTTGACCTTGCTGCACGACGGGGGCCGTAGGAATCTTATCAGGCGCCGACTGATGCGGTCTAGATTCCATTGACGCCGGTAGGCAACAGCCTTTGTGACAGTTTTCTACTAATCATGGTCTTTCTTTCGTAATAGCTCAAACACACGATCATGATTTCCCCGCCAAATAATACTGCCCTTTCACGATTAAGTTCAAATATCTAAACTTGTCCATATGGAATTGATGATTGTGAGGAAAATTCTGCCATGAGTTCTAGTCCGCGAGCAGAGCACCCGACCCTGATCATATGTTCAATGCATAAGGGGCAATACTACAAGAGGAGTTCCGAGTTCTCCTGATATTATCAAAGCTTGGGGCAGCTTCGGCTTCGGTGTGAAACTTGGATAATTCCTTATCTCTTCGTAATGCCAAGAACATGCCTTGAACACACGATCAGGATCGAGCGCTCCCGGACTGGAATTCCCGCCCGAATTTTCGTAGCCATCAGCACTTCCGTCGAGGGGTCGACGACTCTCATTTTTTTATGTACACTATTCCGGAATAACGGAATAATCCTGACCATTCCGGATTTTCCTGGCCATTCCGGATTATTCCTAACCATTCCATATCCTCCCATTCTTTATCGAGTTTGGTAATTCACCAACTTTTATTTAGTCCGCATTTATTTCACCCCATTCGGTCTGTCCTGTGGCGAACGAGGGGTCGACGACTCTCATTTTTGATGACCATTCCGGATTATTCCTGACCATTCCGGATTATTCCTTCGGGACGTGTACACCATTCCGGGAGAGTCGTCGAACCCTCGACTTCCATATGGAAAAGTTGAAATTTTTTCAACTTGATGATGACAGTGCAGGAATCCGGCCGGAAAATCCTGATCGTGTGTTCGCACTCTCAGGGTCGGGTGCTCCCGGTCTGGAATTCCTGCCCGGATTTAGGCACCATCATCACTTCCATATGGAAAAGTTGAATTTTTAAACTTGATGATGAAAGTGCATGAAATCCGGACGGAAAATCCTGATCGTGTGTTCGCACTGCAAAGCAGGCTGTGACAGAGCATGATAGTATGACCGGGGGACGTCAAGAAGAGCCGATAGTGGTGAATATTCTTCACGATTAACTTTTCATGCAGACGAAGAATCGCCGTGTGCCTAGCGAAGGACGTTGTTGATTGGTTTGCATAGTATTAATTTTTTAGGATCCGTTTCGGTGACGTTTCTTGGTCTTCCCTATATGATCACCTGCGTTTTTTGGATTCACATCGAGTATTAGATCAATCGTAACAGGCAAATTCAACCCGATGGCGGATGTCGGTGAAATTCGGGCTGAAGTTCTAAGTTCAGATAGAGATACTGGATGGAATAATTGGTAACGTTAACTGGATTGCTATTTAGTTGTTCAAATAATTTTTTGTTCACACGACAGGAGAGAAGCCAAGTCGCTGAGAAATAACAAAAGACTTCCCTAGAGCTTCAGGATTACTCCAAACTAGTCATGCTTCACGACATAGAAGATAGACGGGATCCGTTTATTAGACGGATTCGAAACAGATCCGAGTCAATATCGGCATGCAAGCGGCACACTTAACATTAAGACGCCAGGCTTTGACGCGAAGTTGCAAAAAGCGAGAATTATTTTGGGGGTAGAAGTTTACTACCTTCAGTATCCGATTCTGATTAATTTGCTACAAAACTGTGATTAAACAATCAAGAAAAGGTAAAAAAAACATTTTCAACAACTCACAAGTGCAAAACAGTTACAAAACAACAAAAACTCTGTCTCAAAAATCCCACACCTCGCAATGTCAACTTATTTGTGTTTACTCTTTTCGCTGACGGTTTCGGAATAGCCGATTTCGTCGGATAGTCTGCAAGCTCTTTTTATGGGTGGCACGAACAGGTTGTATTGAAAGCCTACCTCAACTAGAGCCGAAGCAATGCTGGTGCAAGGTGACAGAACCGAACGGAGGCATCGGTCGTGGATGACGAAGTTGCAAACTGAAAAGACAGACCTAGTCAGCTCTGATATCTGAGTATACCTAGTAATAGCAAATGTCGTCGTGTAGTTTTCGCTGACCTCGCTTCTTAGGCACATTTGTCCCTGAACTGGGTGCGTATGGGGGGGAGGGACTCCCAGAAGGCAAATCCAGATCCCGGTCCCAACAATTATACCAAAATACCATATGGTGTCGTTTATGAATTAGTTTTTTTTTAGTTTAATACTCTTTATTAGACAAACCAATTTACATATACTAAACTACATGAAAAAACTTTTTATAAAACTCTTACCATTCTTTATACATGTAGTCATGCCTCTGGGCTCTGACTGCAGGAAAGCCCTAATGTGCCTGTGGGGGCAGTAAAAAAAAAACAACTTCACTTTACATTAATTTTCACACACTTTGTCAAAAAAAGAGAAGAAAACTGAAAGAGGAAGAAAAAAAAGGAATGGAAAGAAGAAAAGAAAGAAAAAACACAATAAGTGGGATACCATGCCGTCGTACCAAAAACAACCACTCAATTTACATAATGCTTTAATGCCTAATGCCAATTTACATAATACATAATGCTTTAATTTATTCGTAATTTTAACTGTATGTCAATATAAACGAGCTGAATTTGTAATTTGTTTTGTTGACGCGGCTGGCAGTGTAAATGCTATTAAGGAAATACGCGAGTTATTTATTTATATTCATGAATAACTCAGAACAACGTGTGCTCTAAAATGCGCCATACTTCACAAGTAATTATGCGCTATCTAGCTATCTAGCTAGACATAGCCGACCTATGATTCAGATCTACGAAGGGAGATAAACAAGGCTGTATGCTCATTCTAGGTTGTTCACAGGTGGTCAAAAGTAAATGCTGTCTGCAAAGCTAAGAGAGGACTTTAGCAGAAACCCCAGGCTAGAAAGTTGATATCATTGTAGCCTATCGCATAGAGCAGCCTTCATCAGATTTAACAATATTATCAAACAACAGAGAACACAGTTTAATGTGTACCAGCTTTCTCGATTTCTAACATGGCTTTCCTGGAAAGCTACAAATTACAAGTAAGTATTCTAACCCAACTTTTTATAAAAGCATTCTAGCTTAGCTCTGTTACAAATATTTTAAAATAAAAGAGTGGGCTATAGGCCTATTGAAACTGAGAAGAGGACTGAAAATGGAATCTGGGTTATTTTTTGTGACAAAAGGACACGTGGACACAGGCCAGGTTCATGGCCTTTTCGTTAGTTCAACATCTACCTACTTATGAAATTACTGGATTTCACAGGCAACAATGGTAGCATTTCATGGGGTGTAGCTTAAGCGTGGTTTGACACAGTGACACAGTGTTTTTGACACAGTGTTGACTCTCAATCCTCTCATTTACCACAAAGCACACATGGTCTTACCAGGACTTCAGCCTATCCATTTATGGCCAAGTGTCCTTTGCTGTGAAGGTTCTTTGAACACTACTAAACACATGATATGCCAAACCCATCCACCTACTATGTGACAAAAGCCAATTGTTGTTAACTCTGAGCAGTACCGCAAGGTCTCCAAGAAACATCTGAGCAGTCTAGTAAGTACACTAAACTCTTTTTTTATAGCCATGCTCAACAGCTTGGGCATACTGACAGGGGTGAGCTTGGTACTCATATATGTGTCTACCCCTTTTTCCCCAGAGAGGTACCATTATACAGTGCTTGGTAGCTAAACAAACCACAATTTCATTTTGACTTTGAAACTGGGTACCCTACACACAGGTATGCATATATATGCTCACCCCTGCCCAATAAAATGTTGACGATTTGAGTGAAGCTAAGAAATCCACCAATCAGAACTTTATAGTGGAGTAGGTCAGTGGAGTAGATCAGTAGGTCAATCAGGTAGGTCCCCCAAACATAGGATACCAACAGGTATCCTATGTTTGGCATAGAATGTCCAGCATTGTATAGCCAGATGGGCAGCTACCCATGAAAAATCATAAAATCTTAGAGAAACAAAGTGATTTGAAAAAATTATGACAGGCAGTTGTGAAAAGTTGATCTTGAGAAGGTCTGTCACCATACTTTGACCTTTTTAAGCTGAGCTAATGACCTGGAATGATGCCGCTGCCTTCCTAGGTTTTAGCGAAATGACACCCCTGGATATACCAAGTGTTTAGCATAGGGCAGTCAAGCACAAATCCTCAATTTTTGGGCATGGTGCCCCAATGTCAAGGCATGCCCCAAGGTATGGGCATGGTGCCCATACGTTGGGGCACCATGCCCTGGAGCATGGGCATGGTACTAGCATGGCACCTGCATGGCACCGCCATGATATTTGCTTGAACTGAGATTGATTACATACCTAAATAGGGCCTTCTTCCTCTCCTAGACCACAAGATACTTGATCTTACGTTCTATCTAACCTCTTTTTCCAATTTAAAAATACTAGAGAACTTCCAAGAAATTTAGCATTTAATGAAGACCACTTTTTCTTATTGGTTTACCTATCCATTTCCAGGGAAAAAGGGGAAATTCATTCATGGCTAAATTTCTTGGAAGTTCCCCAATATTTTTAAAATTGGAAAAAGAGGTTAGATAGAACATAAGATCAAGTATCTTGTGGTCTAGGAGAGGAAGAAGGCCCTATTTAGGTATGTAATCAATCTCACTTCAACCAAATATCATGGGGGTGCCATGCTAGTTCCATGCCCATGCTCCAGGGCATGGTGCCCCAACGTATGGGCACCATGCCCATACCTTGGGGCATGCCCTGACGTTGGGGCACCACGCCCAAAAATTGAGGATTTGTGCATGACTGGCATAGGGTATCCAAAAACCAGGAGTTTCAGGTAGACTGTTGTGTTCGGTACTTGAGACCAAGAGACATAGTCATAGGGCTAAGCTAGGCTACAGTACAACATATATTTGAGGCATGTCTAACTATTTTTTCCTCAACTGGCTCAGGCCAAAAAAAGGAACAAGATAAACAAAACATGACATTGGAAGAAAGGCTACATGTAAAAGGAGACAAGAAAGCTAACCTTCACATGTGAAACCTTGTCCTATGAGTCCCCACAGAAATTCTGCACAGTGGTGACAGCAGCTTGGCTTATGGAAAGTTTTCTTAACGAAATAATGCCCATGGTTATTTGCAATGCTGAAACCAGATTCCTCGGAAGCAACAGCCATTTTTAAGTGGATCACTTGCTCATTTGTCCCCAACTAAACAGCACAGAGTCAACTGACACTCCATTCCTAGCTGATTCCTAGACATAACAAATCACCAGGACTTTCTTTTTGTGTGGCTGTCATCTCCCAGCATCCTTACTTCACAAATATCCGATTTTTCTCTAAAAAAAAATCGTTCCTCATGCAATTTTACTACCCCTAGGCTACTGAACATTTTCCGTGGTTGTCCCTTTCACGAATTTCCTGTTTAAAACGCCTGCGCATTCTTTATCGGACGGAGCGAAGAGTTTGCAAGTGGAAAACAGAGTGAGTGTGACTCTGAAGCATTTTCCGAAAACTGTCCCAAACGATAGATTTAATGTCACTGATAAAAGGTTGGGAAGGTGCGATAACAATAGAATAAGTTATTGTACAAATTTTTTATTTAATCTTTACTTTTTTCATAGTTTAAATTCTGTCTTTATATCGACTTTGAAACGATGAAAAAAATCGATGCCGACATCCGTTCATGTCACTCTTGACTACCTCTCGCTGTTACTCCCTTTTGTTTGAGCCGTAGAAGAAAAGAAGAATGGTTTACCGACTAGGATAGTGAACTAAGTGAAGATGTCAGTGAACTTTATGGAAGAGCATGAACTGTTAAATTTTTCCTCTAAAAACTACCCCATTGTTGAGGATAGTTTTGATGCGAACTTCAACGAAGGTGCGTTTTTTTGTATCCGAAAAAGGGTAATAGTTCTGTCTAGCCTAATTTGTAAAAAAATTTTGTTCCGCATACAGCACAGCCAGGAAAAATATTAAGGTAAAACATTGAAATTCGAACACATCGGAATTCGGACACGTTGATCGAACAATTCAAATCTAACGTTTTCTTTAATCTCTCATGGAGAAGTGTTAGCACTTGCAGTTGCAGACAAAACGGAATAGCCATTAGTTGCGAGAACCAAAAACTCGACCACCGCTGTTTTATGGCAACGCTGTAACAGTTCGGCGAGGGAAAATTCAACTAAAAGGTTTTGCCAAATTTTACTTTTTAATTGTTTGAAGTGGTTCCGTAAAGCGAAAATGCCGGGAAAAGGTCAATGCTTCTGGTGAAGGTGGCTAACATAGCTAAGTTGCTAGAATTGGTAAATGTTGCACTGATTGTGATATATTGTGTCATTATTAGTTTTGTTCGAATGGTTATGCGATAAATATTTATTCGGACACCGTATTTGACAACATAAAGCTATTCGGACAGTTGCATTTTGTCTGTTCTAGACTAAAAGCATAACAAACAAGTGTATGTTCGTAATGTCCGATAGCTGTTCGAGATGGTTACTCCCTGTTCGAACACAAAAGCAGAGGGGCATCCCTTCCATGCCAGAAAGCTTTTATTCTCGTAGAAATAAAAACCCCGGGAGAGGCTCAGAAAACGTCCGACATTCTGCTCTTTCAACAAACCTAATTCGCGAAACGACACTGGCAACGCTGTCCTCACAAACGTCGAAGAAGAAAAAGAATGTAAATATGTGTACGAATTTCAATGTTTTACCTTACCTTCCTTGCTATTTGCACCACCCCTACTTTTTCTACACTTTTGCAAATAAAGACTAAATTACAAGGATCGCATGTGGAACATCAGAATGCATCCATCCTGACCAAATTAATTAATATCAAAAGTCTTCTATTTCTTTGTTGAAGTAGGCTACTTGAAGAATTGCCTGGCGCAAAATAAAGTCGAGAAGGTGCAAAGACATGCAACAGAAAAATGCTGGTGCAAATAGTCAGGCTCAAGCTGTTTGGGTACACCCTGGGTTTGCCTGGTACTGGTAGCCCAGATAAATCTGTGAAAGGCGCAAAAGAAAATTGGAAAGAGAAGCAGACGAAAAAATAATTATGGCCATGGTTGGCAGGTGGAAGAAAGTCATTTGGCAACACTGCAACTTAGACTTAGTTAAACAAAAACAGAAAAAAAATATATTACCTTGTAAAGAATAATTAGAGCTTCAAATCGAGGCCCATTGACACATCTGGTAAGTGTAGAGGCTGGAAAGAAATGGTGTTAGTTGCATGCATATATTTCATTCATAGGGGGTGGTGCAAATAGCAAGGTATCCTGTACTGTACTGTAGTCTAGTTCTGGCAGGTGGGGCTCTAAATAACAGCAAATCCTTGGGATGATAACCAGCTTGGCAGAATAATTTATTTTGTCTGCACCTTACTCTAACTGGGGGCTATTTCTTAGTAGTATGGTGTGAAGACTGATTTTGAGAAAAAGGCATCTCAATCTGTTTTATTTTGATTGCGATTTTCTTCTTCATAAGTAATGCAGTCTTAGAATTAAGCAGTTAAATAATCATAGTAAATAGAAGTGGGTTGTAACCTTCAGGCCAGCCAAATTTGGGACATTGTGCTGCAGTGTCAGGGCAGCATCAGGGCATGCCCCAACATGTGAGCACCATGCCTATATGTTGTTGCATGCCAAGATATAAGGGCACCATGCCCAAAAATTGAGGATTTGTGTATGACGGATTCAGGCTACAGACTAAGCTGGGGAGTCAGTCTTTCACAAATCCTCAAACATTGGGGCACTATGCCCTAAAGCAAGACAGTACCTGCATAAAATCTGTTGAATGGGAATCTGGAATGAAAATTTGTTTTCCAAAGTCTCGTCCTGAACTTAGGAAAGAACATGTGGTAAGCTGTAAAGCTTGCTATTGATTCTGATGAGTGAAAACAGCTACATATACCCTATGCCCTGCCTATGCCAATGCTAGCCTGGTAAGCTAGTAGCCTACATAGATATAATGATAGCATAGGGTAATGCTGTGTGAGTAGTTTTGAGTCCAGCTTGAGACTTACAACAGACAGTGCAAGACTTTCAGTTTCATTCATAATAATTTGCAGGGATCACAGACTTCTTCAGTGATGATGAGTTTTTCAGAGTTGACGATGAACTTGAGGTAAGTAACCTACCTTAACAGAACCACAGATCATAATCAACTGGGAAATAGGCAAAATTCTTTTAAGCTCCTTCTCCTGGTTCAACATGCTCTATTCTAGTTATGTGTACCAGTGTCAGTTGAGCTGCGTATTGTACTGAACTGTTGAGGATGTTAGTTCCTTTTTGCTGCAGGATAGTATAAGCACATCAGTTGCATCTGGTTGTATGAAAGCTATAGCCTACTATCAGACATTTGATAACATTTTACTCAAGGATGTGCGGTTTAAACAAACAACAATTTTCATACAACAGACTACAAGTTTTATAGAATATTTGTGTTGTGTTTTTGCAGAAACACAACAGTAACACAATTTTCCTGAAAACCTTAACATTTGTGTTGTCTCTTATCTGTTGAAATCGCCTTTTGTTAGGTGTTGTGAAACTCTTTGCAGTGTAGCATATGGCGGAGTCAGTTCGTGTATTTCCTATTTCAAGCTTTGGAACAATATTGACTTGGGACTGCTTGGGACCTTAAAATTCCAATGCATGCTTAAGGCGGAAAACTGACTGTGCATAAGCTTTGCTTAGTGAAGAGCAAGGGGATGTAGGGATCTGAAAAGCCAAATAAGAATTAATAAATCCTGCAAAACTTGTTAACGGTGGGCAGCATGATGAGGTGTAAATTCCGGCACACTAATTCAGCTATGTTGTGATTTCTCACTAGCCTGAACCAACTGAGGTTCAGGCTCACTGCAAACTCTGCAGTGAGTTTGTGTTATACTATTCATTTTTAGGTATTTTAACAATACGAGCTTGTTCCAGCATTGTAGCCCGCTTTATAATGTTTTTTTTTCCATTGTTGTTTGTAAATTGTCAAATACTTTTGTAACATTTTTCTACCACACTATGTTAATAAATGAACTGAACTAAGATCCCGTGAATTTCCTCAAAAAAAGGATCATAATTCCTGTCGTAGTGTGTGGCCTGGTTAAAAAAAGTTTAAAATGCACTAGTATACTTGGCGCCCATAGTCTCTGTCATGAAGAGGTTATTTTGTAGCAAAATTATTGAAACATAACAAAATTAGCTTGATTTACCATATAAAAATTCATGTTCCACAAAAATAGCTTCATTTAGCTCAGTGACCTCCCCTAAAACTAGATATGTACATCCATGCTATTAGTGACGATCGAGAACTTCCTAGACCAAAGATGTTGTGATACCAGCTTGTGCTCTAGTACGAGGGGTATGAAATCGACAACATCATCGGCAGTTAGAAAACATGCTAAGGGTTTGTATTGTAAGGTGTATTTTGAATACAGGACATTATTGGAGATAGCACCTAAGAATTTTGCGTCAGTTTGTAGTTGTAATTCCCTTTCTAGCCGCACCTTGCTTTGGATGTAGTGGTGAGAGAGAGTCCGGCTCAAGATGAAGCAGCAGTTCACTTCGATGATCGGAAAGATATCTTGAATGAAATCATATCTTTGAGCGAGTCAGCAGACTACATAGAACATGGAGGAAGCAGTCCTTTTGATGAGTGGACGTCATCAGACTGTTTTTTTGGTATGAGAAGTTCGGAATTTGTTTGTTTTTGTGGTAAAATAATGGTTTATAGCAAACCTGAATCGAGATAGCCTACCTTGTTAGCTGGGATGGCATGAGGAGACAAACATATATCTTGTCTTGTTCAAGGTCGCACATCATGGACGAGGCAATGACTGGAACCATTCCAGACTTCAAGGGTGGATCTGCTTGCTGGTCTTGAGAGATCATAAATATTCCTTCAGCACAAGCTGACTGCGAATCATATTTGAATTTTATTAGAGCTATATTTCGGCCCTTCTTGGCAAGGTTCCTCTTCAGTTTCAGGCTGGAAAATGAACTTATGGAAAAATACAGCTTCAATCAAGTTCGGCCGACGTACCGGTTTTGCACAGAAAAAGACTCGTCGAAAGGAGATGTTCTTTTTCTTTTTACTGATAAAATGATTGGACAAATTGTTTTGCATGGTGAGAAAGTTGTGATTTAGCAGTTTTAAGTGAGTGACCGTCTACCATGAATTGTTATTTGAGAGAACGAGGCAATGGTCCTGGGATGTCATGTATTTATATCGTATTCTGTCCATCCCGCCATGAAAATAATAATATCTGTGATGTCCTTAGCATCAGTTTAAGAAGGACTATAACTTTTTAGTGCGGTTTCTCCTTACCGCTTACCGTCATCAGAGTAGCAGTCAGAATTGAAATCCCCATTCACAGACAGGACAGGTAGTCGCAATCTCCTTCTTAGCATTAAAGTTGACATTATAGAACTCTAGTTTTATACCGGCTTTGTTTGTAATGTTGTTGTATTTCTCATTCAAGAGAGGACTACATCCAAGAATAGTAGAGCAGTATCATCTGCCTTCTTCTTAGAAATTGGCTTATGTCTGTTGTGCCCTTCCATGTTTAAAATAGCGTTTCTTACAGTGAAAGAGGAACGATCGTCTCCAGATTCCGGGATTACAATGATTTCTGGTAGTCCCAGTGGAAATACCACACCCAAGTCGGAACTCAGTGATTTTTCCATGGAGTTCGTTTCTGAGGTAAGTAAAACAAAAAAAAAAATTCAAAAACCTAAAAAAAAAATTCCATTAATCGGATCGGGAGAGAAGTTTGCGCTCTACTTCCCTGTTCGTTCCCAAACCATTCTTCTTCTGTTAAGACATAATTTGGGCGCTGACTACTTCCGGTCGCTGCTCCCTTGAATTTCATGTTGCTGATTTCGTAAAACATCAGAGAGAGCAAGTCAATGCAGTTTTGATCATGTAACCTGAGCTGTGCTACCTCCGCACGACAAGCTACTGCCAAAACTATTGGTAGACTACTGAGTCTGTAACTGACAGTAACAGTCGTTTAGAAAACTGTCTAAACTTGGGATCATCCGGAAAATACGACGGGAAAGTCGTATTCAGTATTTCAGTTTTTTGTAGAAAAAAATACATATTTCGGTAATGGAGAATGCAATAATAATAACGAAGATAGACTCTAAAGACATAATTTTATATTATTATAAAACGGAGTAGACAAATTAATGTTCTGTCTTTGATATTATCCTAGCTCCCTTATAGAATTAGAAGCTTCTGAAATTCATGCTTTTTTGGCATTCGTTTTGTACCCACGACTTTTTAGCGCTTTGTCGGCCTAGTGGCGTTTTGCCAGTCACGCAAGCAAACTTCGACGAAGGCTTCAAGGTCCGCCGACAACTCGTTTACACACAAGGAGCTGAGAATCTTCAGAGTCTTGTTTTTCATTTTGAAAGACATGGTAGACCATCAGGTATATCTTCTTGTTTTGGACCAGCAGACGCGTCGGAGAGCGGGAAGGCTGGGTAGAGTTGACAAGCGCTAACAGGAAAATCGCTAATTTCGTATGGCAAAGTATTGGTATTTTCGAAAAACGATATTTTTCATCATGAAAAGGTCATATCTAGTAAGGGTTGTGCTGTAAGAAAGCAAATGGTGGTTATAAGAAAATCTGGGAAATTTGTGCGTCATCTAAATTTCTTCCGTTTCGAATACACGAACTTATTTTTTTTCCCATAGATGGAACTAAATTCGTCTCCACTGCATTGTTCTGATGTTCTGAGTTCGGTGGCATCACCTAGTCCGGTATTTGTCAAGTCAGAGCCAGTTCCAGTCTCAAATGAAGAAACCCTCAAAATTGTCACGATCGCTGCTGATGGTAAAACGCTATTTCTTCTTCTCTCCTTCCCTTAAAAATTGGCTGAACGAGGCAATTGCCAGCCACAAAAAATAGCTAAAAAGTTGTAATTTGTGTTCGTGGCATAGACCTACACTGTCAGAAGTTTTTCTCTCCCATTGAGGAAAAGAAGAAGGTATATAGGGAAAGGTAAGTTGCGTTCTGGTCCTTACTTTTGCCCTGTGTGCTGTTTACAAGGGGATAGAGTTTTTGGGATCCCAAAACGTTAGTGACGGATACCCATGACATCGCAAAAGTTGTCTGTCTGTCCGTCCGTCTGTAAGCACGATAACTCTCGAAGGGAATGAGGTATTTTGATGAAACTTGGTGGGAGGATCCTTTGGGTCAAGGGAAAGATCGAGTTCGTAGATGGGCTCTGTAGCCTTACGTTTAGGGGTAGGATAAAATGCTGGGTCGGGTCGGGTAAGATATTCTGCGTCTATAGCGTCAAACTTTCGAGTTCCCTGTCTAGGTAGTGTGACAGAAACGAAGTCAAACAAGTGAATTGATGGTTTCAGATCTTATCGTTTCGACTCACTCCAGGTCAAGATTCGATAGCACAAAATTTTACTCATGTCCATAGATTGTGAATTCTTTCTCGGATCGTGACTTGAACGATTTTTGTTTCAACCTTTCATGTCCGAAAGTCCTGAAAGAAACTCGAGTGACTGAGTCAGGGGCGGGAATCCTTTCTACGTCATCCGAGCCTTTTTTCCATTCACTGTATTTTTCCAAAAGTTGTTCGGTACGAAAAATAACACAGGAAATGTCATCAAAAATACACTGGTATAACTTTACACAATCTTCTATACAGTTTGAATACAATTTTGCTTAAAAAACCTTTAAAGCCTGTTCAGCGTATTACTGTTAATCCTTTGGTCTAATCATCTTTTCTTATTTTCCAGGAACGGTTAGCGTCACAAACGGCCACCGTGCCAACGTACAAGTACACAGCGCACAATCCACAATCAAAACTATCTTGAATAAACCGAAGACCATCAGACTTTCAAATGGTACCACTGTCAAAATGCCAATTTGTAAACAAAAACCCGCTAAGCCAGTCGTTGTCACCTCTGACGTTATGAGCAGCCTCCTATCTCAGGGAATAGTGAAGTTGGAACCTCAGACTGTAGTGAAGCAGGAGCCCTCATCTGTTAGTCCCAAGCTTCACATAGCCCCAAAGGTCCCAGTTGTTACGAACCAACACTATACGAACGTTGGAGGATCAACGGTCACGGTACAGTACGGTTCCAACCCAGCGATTGTGATACCTGCACAGAAACCGGCTCCTCCGTTGTCCTCGGCTGAGATGGAGGTAAGGGGTTCTGCTTTTCTACCACTTGTTTGATTTTTAAGTGAAAAGCCAGCTCATTTTCATATCTTGGATTTATGACACTGAATTGTTTTGACTATGCTAGGGAATTTTTTTTTATATTTTCACCTTCTCTAGAAGTGATGTTCAGAATTTCCACCACTGGCCCGACAAGACAAAGTTCATCCCGATGCAGAGAATTTTAATTTTTATGCAAAAGCGTGCAAATTTTGTGGGGATAAAGAATTTGGGAAGGCTGGTTAGTTTGGGCATGGCACATAGAGAACATTTTTTGTAAGGTGAGTTATGAAGAAAGGGGTGTGTATTGGATTATATTATTTGAAATTTATTTGTTGGATTAATTCGGAATTTATTCATTGGAGTTAGTTTTTTTTGTATTTGTATATTAAACCATGGCCCTTTAGGGCTTTCAGTGTTGATAAATATCTATCTATCTACCTATCTATGAAGCCAAGCTCGGGCAATTCCGGGTTTTAAGGTCACGTTTGAAGAAAGCTTGCTATTGTGAATGACCCCCAAAATAGGATTTTTTCGGCAATCGTAGCATGGAGGTACAAGCACAATACATAGAGCTACCACAAATCTGAAAGAAAAAGTTCATTTAACGAAAATCGATTATATGTATAGCGGAGCAAGGAAGTGACGTATTTTCAGTGGGTCTTCAAGCCTATTTAAGTGAATAAACGATGGATAACTAGACTGTCGTATCTCGGCCCTTATTCGGCTAAACTTTAACACGCATGTGCATGCCAACCCTTTTGTGTTCATTTCCTCTAAGGGGTTGTGGATTGCGGAAGAATTCTTCCGCTTTTTGGGAGTATGATTCTTAGCTTGGTTATAAAAGGCAGTCTATCACAAATCCCTGATTTTGGGAAAGCCTGTGCCAAACGCTGGGTATATCTAGCGTTTGGTATACCCTATGCCAAACGCTGGATTTAATTTAATTTAATTTCAAATAAATGCGGCACAACATTTCATGCGCGAGCAAATTCATTGGCACTTGTCATTAACCTACAACTAAAACATATATACAATTGTCATACAATAAATACACTAATTCAAGTTAGGTTGTTATGATGAACTGAGGCACAAAGCTATTACGGTACCTTTCAGTTTTACAAGCGACAGGTGTGAGTTTTGGTACTTTCATAGCTGCTTCTCTTGGAGGTCTGGTTCTTTCCGGTTTAAAGGGTGGAGGAAGGATGGAAGGAGGAAGGATACACTGTGCCAAACGCTGGATACACTATGCCAAATGCTGGATACCGCGGCCCAATAAAATATTTATGATTTGAGTGAAGCTAAAAAACCAACCAATCAGAATTCATCCATAGTGAGGTAGGTCAGGGTTAAGGTGCTAACAGCTATCCGGCGTTTGGCATAGGGTGTCCAGGGTTAAGCATAGGCTATGCCCAACGCTGGGCATATCCAGCGTTTGGCATAGGGTATCAAAAAATCAGGGGTTTGTGATTTGCCTGATAAAAGGGGATTATTTCTAGGAAGAATGGGGTCTCAGATGATTTGCAGAACTAATTGATTTTGTTCTGAAGGTTAAGCTATGTCAGTAAAACTCATTGACCAGATTGGTTGCAATCAAATTACAAAGCGATTGCAGACTCACCCCAGTTCGAGTTCCCATCTGTAAAGTTGACTGGGGTCAACATTCATCTTGACTATTGTATCCAGCAGCTTTGGAGCTAGAAATTGTTAAAGTTTAACTGAAAAGCCAACTTATTTTTGTGTCATTTAGTTGAATACACTGAATTATTTGGATTCTGCAAAGGGATTTTTTTGTTTTCCACTATCTGCTCTAGTTATGACGTTCAGAATATCTGCGGCCGTACCCACAGCGAAAATTCTACTATGACGCGGGAAATTTTTTTCTAAACACAAACAAGGCTTTTGAGTGGGCAGTGGCGATATTGGTGAAGATTGCTTAGTGCCTGAGCAAAAAAAAGTCATAAATCTTTCTTTGTAAGGCATACAACAAATTAGAGGTACCACAAATCACACGGAAATTCCACTATTTGAAAATCGATTATTCCTGAATAGCGGAACAACCAAGTAACGCATTTTCAGCGGGTCTTCAAGCCAGTTTAAGTGAATAAGTGATGGGTAACTAGATTGTCCTATCCCCGTCCTTTTCGGTTAAACTTTAACTATTGGTCCTTTCCAGAACTACAGGCGTCAACAGCGTATGATAAAGAACCGGGAATCCGCCAGCCTTTCAAGAAAGAAAAAGAAGGAGTATGTGACAACGCTGGAACAGGAAATTGCTGTTTTGAAGCAGAAAAACGACGAACTATTACGGGAAAATCACGCGCTTCGAGAGCGGTTGTCGAAATCTGAGAAGGAAAAAGATGTGATTCGGTCGGGGATATTGACTGCGGATCCCAGGAAAGTGACTGCTTTATTTGCCTTGACCATGCTGCTCTCGGTCAACCTCCTGTCGATGGGGTAAGTTGTCTCTAATGAGAATTTGGGGCAGTGGGTATGATGACTTCGGATCAGCCTTGCAGCCTGGCTGTCTTTCACAACCTCTAGAGCCCTGAGAAGGCTATCGGTTTTGCGTTCTTACTAGTCGAGTAGACCATCTCTTAATTTGGTAAGGGCCCATGCTCAAACCAAGTTCCAATAGAAAGCGCCTTTCACTGCACTCTGCCGATTTCCCTCTTCTTCAGGAGGAAAATGGTACCTTTTCATGCATTAGAAGTTACGAACTCAAAGAAAAAAATGTTACTCGGGCGGGATTTGAACCCGTGATCTTCGCATAAAATGCCGTTGCTCTGACCAACTTTGCCACCGAGGCATTTGTGCAAACCACTACAGTTGCCAGATAGAAACGGGCTACTAGATCAGTGATCCCGATCGAGCCGCCAAATTCGTCTAAACAGTTCACTTCCCGATGTCGCGGCCTCGCGGGACTTGGTACTTTTACGTACGGTAAGTGAAACTCGTACCCGGGACTAATTTGTACCCGGGACTTGGACCGTGACAAATGAACCTGAAATGATTTTGAACTGAATTAGGAAGACTAGGAATCCAATGTCGGACCAAGCCAAACATATTTTCTTCCTACTCCACCATCTGTTGTTGTAAAACAGTGGTTTTACACTATTTGACCTAGGGGACGTTTTCGCGTGGATGGCTGTAGAGCTGAACGGGTGATCCCGTCCACGCGAAAATGAGCAAATCGATCTGGCGTTCAACGGCTGAGGAAGATGGGTTCCGTCCACGCGAAAATGCCCATCCAGCTGGATGGGAGCGTCTGAGTGGGAAGGTCCACACAATATCCCCGTTCAGCTCAACGCTCCCCTCGGAGCGGCGTTGAACGGGAGACGCCCGTCGAGCTGGATGGACCGTTCACCTGTTCATCCGTACACGCGAAAATGACAAAAAGATCGACGGCATCCACGCGAAAATGTCCGTCGAGCTCAACGGGAGGTTGACAGGACCAGAGCCATCCACGCGAAAACGTCCCCCTAGTATGATGTTCAGAACATCTACGGCCGTCCTCACAACGCAAAATTCTACTATGACGCAGAAAAACTGAATCTCAATACAGACGCGGCTTTTCAGTGGTCAGTGATCAGCTCGAGGAAGGGGGCTCACTGCGTGAACATTTATTTTTCGTAAATCGTTTTAGTCAACCATACAACACAGACACAAGAAGACAGAGGTACTTCAAATCACAAGGAAATTCCACTATTTGAAAATCGATTATTAAAGGTTAACTTTAGACATCGAGGCTGATATCGGAAAATAACAGCGAGATGGACATTGAAAATAACCTGTCCGAGCCGAAGGCGAGGCAGGTTATGGAAAATATCAGCCGAGCCGAAGGCGAGGTTGATATTTTGAAATGGCCGTCGAGCTTGTGATTCCGATATCAGTCGAGATGGAGGTATGTTAACTATTATAACTTTTTCGAACAGAATTTCCGCTTTTCGGGGCTGAAAATAATCCAGCCAATCACGTTTCAGAATTAGTCATAACAGCCTCCGGGGAGGATGATATGACAAAATAACATCCTCTCCAGAGGCTGTTATGACTAATTCTGAAACGTGATTGGCTAGATTTTCCGTGGCGTTTTCATTGTGAAGGTTATCGTAATATAACTTTTCTCGAACAGGTGTGTAATGTATATCTTCCTATGACCCACGGTCACTTATATTACGATAAACTTCACAATGAAAACGCCACGGAAAATCCAGCCAATCACATTTCAGAATTAGTCATATCAACCTGCTGCAGAGGTTGTTATTTGTCATATCACCCTCCCCGGAGGTTGTTATGACTAATTCTGAAACGTGATTGGCTGGATTATTTTCAGCCCCGAAAAGCGGAAATTCTGTTCGAAAAAGTTATAATAGTTAACATACCTCCATCTCGACTGATATCGGAATCACAAGCTCGACGGCCATTTCAAAATATCAACCTCGCCTTCGGCTCGGCTGATATTTTCCATAACCTGCCTCGCCTTCGGCTCGGACAGGTTATTTTCAATGTCCATCTTGCTGTTATTTTCCGGTATCAGCCTCGATGTCTGAAGTTAACCTTTAATAACTGACCGTGGGTCATAGGAAGATATGCATTACACGCCTGTTCGAAAAAAGTTATTCGTGAATAACTAAAGAACGAAGTAACGCATTTTCCTCGTGTCTTTAAGCCTCTTTATGTGAATAAGTCATGGATACCTAGATTGTGCTATTACATTCCTTTTCGGTTAATCTTTAAAGTACGCTTAAGGCCAGAATAAAACCAGGAGGTACGCCGTCTCACTGGCCAGCCGCTGATAACAGACGTTATCCGAAAAAGAAGATGGCGATACTTGGGCCACGTCCTTCGCATGGACGAATCCAGGTTGCCAAACCACATCTTCCATTGGCAACCAAAAGGAAGACGTCGAAGGGGACGACCGAGAAATACGATCCGTCGCACCTACCAGAGGGACCTTGCAAACGTCCACGCAAGTCTGCAACCTGAGTGGGAAGATGTCCTGGCGGCAGCCCACCAGAGGGAAGACTGGCGCCTATTCGTGGATGCCCTGGGTGCCTCTGGTGGCACAGGAGGATCTAAGGTCTAAGGTAAGGTAAGGACGCTTAAGGCCAGAATAAGCTGACATTGCTGTATTACTTTTTTAGCCTTATGCCCGGCAGTTCGACTTCTGCTGCGGTTGTGGAAGACAATGACCTGAGTATACCACTGCATCACCACCATTTCGGTCGCACACTCCAGTCAATACAAGATGAGGATTTGTTCGAAATTGAGAAACCGTATCTCAATTCAACAAGCTCGGTTCCCCGGCCGCCCGTGTGCCCCACATGGATCAACAAGACTGAGTCTCTAAGGTAGGATCCAGGGGCATGAGTTGATTGTTGTAATTTTACCAAATGGCTGGGAGAAAGTATGTGGGTGGGGCAATACCCTGATGACCTTGCATAAATTGGGTATGAATAGCAACTTTCCTCTTTTCTGTCTCTTGGAACCATAATCAGGCACTAAGGTGGTGTGTTCCAACCTAATACCAACAGTTACTAAAAGATAACATCGTAGTTCCAGTATGTGTGAAGGGATATACACATTGAAATGGCGATGGTTGCTTCACTAGCGTATTGGTAGGTGGTTGTAACACTCCCCAAGGTTATATTCCACCCTACTTACCGTAGTAACTACTCATGACGTTATGGCTTCTTCGCGTCAAGGCTGAAACGCATTTGTCTACCTTCGGCAAAATATGGCGCAAAGTGAAAAAGCTATTTCAATGTCTGCCGTATAATGGTGTCACAGAGATGGTATTATACTACGCTCCCGAGCGTGGTAAGCAGTAGTGTTGGGCGATATTCGATATCGACAACGATATATCGATATGCCGGACGAAATATCGATATCGAAAACGATATTTGTTCATTTATAATTATTGTAAATAATCCAACATAAGTTACATTTATATATGGAGAAATATGTTCTTCGTTATTCAGTTTTTATCTATTTGAAGTTCTAGATGAAGCAAGATGCTTTTTCACGACGACTTTGTTCTTAAATTTGGCAAAACGAGACATACACTATAGCGAAACATGATGCCGAAATATCGATTATCGAATATCGAAAGTCAAAATATCGATATATCGAAAAATCTGAATATCGCCCAACACTAGTAAGCAGATAGTTACTTTCTAGAAGGTTGGAACGGTCGGGTAGTAACTATTCATGAGGTCGGAACGTAAATAGTAACTAATAGTAAGTTATTATTGTAAGGGTGGAACTGCTGCAAGTCTCAACCCCGCCTAGAATCGGCAGTTTCTTCTTCGCTGGGACGCCAGTGAAAGTCACCTTTCGAACACCTGTAACAGTAAATGATAAATCCCTCCCAAGCAATGATTAAGAGCTTTGTTTAGAAGTACAGGAGACAGCTAACATAGGTTGCGTTCCAGAACTTAACGATTCTTAACAAATTATTAACAGTTATTAACCTTTTACGTTCCAGGTTTCTGATTTCGAAATTTAAGCTCCGTCCATCTACGATTTCCGTTCCAGAGCTTAACGATTGTTAACTATTTTGTAACGATGGCTGGTGAGCTTCGTTGGGAAAAGTTAACAATTGTAGATTTGGGAAAAGTTAACGATCGTTAAAGCTGCAGTCAGCTCCGCCCCGAAATAAAATAGACGATTGTTAACTGTTGTTAAGTTCCTGGAACGCAACCGTAGACTCCAGAAGCGTTGAACACCCAATTTTCCACGTGCTGAAAAGAGCGATCACGATTTTCCTTGTTCATTATCTATGGTGGGTGTCCACGGGCAAAGTTGGGATGTTTTGCAACGCAGTTAGATGGCTCTGTAAAAGAATTGCAAGGTTTATTGGACAGACTGAAAAGGAAGGGGGTAGTAGGTGAAAAAGAGCGACTACTTTTCCTTTCCCGCCCCCGTACCTTTTGGAGGTCCTCGGTAGGGAATGGGAATTTAAAGAGAACCGAGCGGGTGCGCGAGGTAGTACGACAATCCAATCCAAATAACTCTGGCTCTGGGGCTCCGACCCTTCGGAACCCTTTCGGCCTGGGTTTTACTGTGTTTACTGTTTTTTAAACTGTGTTGATTGGAAATATTCACAAGTTTTAGGTCCAAACAAATGCTGTTTGAACTGAGTCAAAATCCAGTTCATTATTTGGGGTCCGCTTGCTGCGCATTAAAATTTTATCTTAGGCTAAATATCTTAAATCGCACTTCGTGTCTGCAGCGACGCACGCTTCGCGTATCGTATTGTGCAGCGACAAGGGTGTGTTCCAATTCCTGTGTTAATTTTGACAGGTGCTTTCAGACTGAGATATCCCCTGTCATGCCAGCGTAATCTGTAGCAAAGGGGAAAAATCCTGTGAAATCATCACTTTGATACGCAGCTCTAGTTGGCTGATTCCGCTTAGATACTTGTCGGTTCTCGTTATTGCGTATCATTCCAGTATTCTTAATCCAAGCATTTGCAGGTTGAACTCGGACCTTCACGGTCTCTTTTCATCGAAGCGATCTAAAGAGCCGACAGCACCCAAACAGAACTTCATCAGTAAGTCTTTGGGTCCAGTTTTAAACAAGCCCATCGTCAAGGCTGAGCCGACTCCAGCTCTGCCATCTTCAGTCAGAAATTACGTCGTCACCCGGCCGACTAAAGTTGTCGAGAAATCGCAAGGCCTTGAGGTGTACAGGCTACGCGGACCAGAGCAAGATAGGCTTCTAGCGTTTATGGATACAATTGAACGGCGGCACGACACGTTTTATGTCGTTTCCTTTTCGGCGGACCATCTCCTCGTTCCAGCGACAGCGCAGAATAGCACGATGCGGCCTAAGATGTCGCTGCTACTTCCAGCTTTATCACTTAATGGTGAGCTTTTGTTTCTTTGTTCAGTTACTGAAGGCGAGTGAAGCAGGAAGGGCCGGGCGGCCGGCAGTCGCAGTCAATCCATTATGGAGATATTCCATAATGAATTGAGAAGTTAATGCTTTGGGATTCGTAACGGCTCAGATTTAAACCCTTTCAAAGGCGCTTGTTTTTCAGGCTGCTGGAGAGATTCTGTAAAGGTGGCCATAGAAGATCTAGCTGTGATACTAGTATAACGGGACTTGCCCAGAGAGATATTTCGCAAAATAAGTTTGATGATGATAAAGTCAGAAGTTTCATAACATTTACAAAAGAACCGCAATTTCGGCATTTTTAGGATAACACTATCTGCTGACATTGGAGCATATTTCCGCCTTTTCGCACAGAAATTGAACAAAATAACACTGAAAGGCTCATAACACAGTTTTTCTATAACGTCAACAGATAATGTGTTATCCCAAGAATGTTGAAGTTTTGAAAACCGCCACTGGACGGTCACGGTGGAACAGTGGATCTGCACTGGCTTGGCGGGCTTGCATGGGTCAATTTGATTTGCTTTTGCAACATTGTTAATTGTTTAGTGAAGTAAAAAGCGAAAGTGCGGCTCGAGCGGGATTTGAACCCGTCTCCTTCGGCTTGCCGGATCGACGCTGTTAACCGCTGTTTACCATTCCAGCTAATCAAGGGCTTGTGAACTGAGTTTTGTTTTTTACTTCACTAAGCAATTACCAATGTTGCAAAAGCAAATCAAATTGACCCATGCAAGCCCGCCAAGCCAGTGCAGATCCACTGCTCCACCGTGACCGTCCAGTGGTGGTTTTCAAAACTTCAACAGACTTGGGATAACACATTATCTCTTGATGTTGTAGAAAAACTATGTTATGAGCCTTTCAGTGTTATTTTTGTTAATTTTTTTTGCGAAAAGGCGAAAATATGCTCTAACGTCAGCAGATAGGGTTATCCTAGAAATGCCGAAATTGCGGTCCTTTCGTAAATGTTATGAAACTTCTGACGTTATCATCATCACTCTGATTTTGCGAAATATCTCTCTGGGCAAGTCTCGTTATACTAGTATCACAGCTAGATCCTCTATGGCCACCTTTACAGAATCTCTCCAGCAGCCAGAAAAACAAGCGCCTTTGAAAGGGCTTGTGAACTGAGTTTTGTTCTCTCAGTTCATTAATCAGTTTACTCAAGGGCTATTCCCCCTTCAAAATTAAGTCTGGTTTCTTTTGGTTTTGTCCATAAGGTTCCGTCATTTGGGCCCGTAGAAACTCTATAAGGACATAGACCTCTAAATTCTAAAATTATTTCTTGTTTGTTTAATTGTAACGGTGAAAGTCCTTGTGTAGTTTCAGTTTTTACCAACATCGTCCTAAATCTTGTTTGTCAAAAGCGTGGTTCGTGTATGGTTCGTTTGACCCCCAAAAAGCATTTATGATAATGAATACGATATGAAAGATCAACTAATAGGAGCCAATAAGAAAGAATGAACTTAAAAGTCAGTTTGCTAATTTAGAAGTATTGTTAGCCGAGGGGTTATTGTACCCGCCCCCCATTTCTAAGTGAATTAAGACAGGCAGTTGTGGAGAGCTGATGTTAAGAAGTACTGTCACCTAAGTTTGACCTTTTTAAGCCGAGCTAATGACCCGGAACGACGCCGCTCCCCCCCCCCCAGGTTTTCGCGAAGTGACGCCCCTGATTTTTTTTTTTATTATTAAATTAAAGTTAGTGAATTTATCTATGGTTCTGAATGTTTTAAGGTGAATCATTTCAAGATAATCTACATTGCTACTTCTGTCAGATGTCTATACCGCAAGTGCGTAGTTGCGTGATTCTTAAATTGTATGTTAAACAGTAGCTAAAAACGGGAAGTATTTTTTATCAGCGATATTTTGGACCTCTTGGCAAGGGTCCATTCTTTAATATATGTTTCTCAAGAGTATTTGTTGATTCTCGAATTCTTTTGTTTGTAGGTACTCAAAGAAAAGAAAATTATGATAATAATAATTTTCTTTCAGAAACGATGCGTTCTCCGCCAAACCACATTGCCATGATGCAAATCGATTGCGAAGTCACCAACACTCGCCTTCTTCACGTCGAGGAAATGTTCGCATCCTCCCTGAACGCAAGCAGACGTGACCAAACCTTCAATAGCGAATTTCACGGAAAACACAAAGTCAAACCGGTGGTGCGTGCGAAGCCGAAATTGAAGGGTACAGCGAGTGAGACAACTGAGGAACAGTGAATTCACGTTTTGAAAAGATTGGGATTTCTCAGATGGATTATCAGTGCAAAGACCGCGGGCCGGCGGAAAGTTCAAGTCTGGTTGGAACAGTGGATGTGTGCTTGCTTTTTTGTAATTTTCGTGCGCAAATTTGCTAGCTGACCTCAGTGAATTTTTTTTTATATATAGATATATGTGCGAGTAGTGATGGCATGCCTCAAGTCAGCCAATTGTGAAAGAAGCTTGAGTTAAAAGTTTTTGGGGTCTAAAACATATCAGAGGTTTCTGGAATTACGAACTTAAAGGCTTAAAGTGTTTGGTTCGCCTCCTCTAAAAAAAATATATATAACGCGTCCCACGTTGGTTGTGGACTGCAACCATCATAAAGACTGACATTGAGAACTCCTTCGTGACTTGTACATAGTTAGTCAGCCTCAAAGTTCATGAAAAATTTAAGATTATACCTGGGTATTTTTTTTTCAGAAATATTAATTTTCCAGCTTACAAGATATAAAATACCCACGTTTATTTGAAGTTGCTACTTGGATAAGTAGGTATTCTCAAGCGGAAATGCAACCATATCATAAGTATCCTTTCAGTCAGGCTGACAGCAAATCGTATTTGTTGAAACCAGGAAATTTGCAACCAAGTGCTTGAAAATGTCCTGAGGCGAGTCCATCTTGAATCGCGTACGACACTCTACTTTCCCAGTTGGTGCTAATGTCGTTATTGCTTAAGCTGCAAACTGACACAAGTTTTTGTTTCTTTCTTAAGCTACGTGCACACGTAGATTCGGAGCCGACTGCGTTCTTAATTAAGCTACGTGAGTTCGTATCGGACTGCGAAAGCATACTATGTGTGCACGTAGCTTAAGTCGTTTTCCACTGCTCATTCGCGTTAAAGTTGACGAGAAAGCTTAGAGGTTTTTTTCATTTAAGCTAGGGTATTTTGAGCGGTAGAAATTTGCCGATTCGTAAAAGTTGATTGCCGACAGAACGGGAAAATATGCACTAGGCAACGCGAAGGAAAATCGACAAGGCGGCGAGGCGCTTTAGTTGCGTTTTTCATCTGAATTCTTAGTTTTCAGTTCTCGTACAATTTACAATTTTGTTTTTTCGCTTCTCCGTTATCGCTTGTGACGAAAACGCTAATTTAGCCACTCGTTAATACCTGTTTATACGGATTGAACTTCCGCCCTTTGTTGACCAATCAGGAAGGGGAACGAGAATCGGCAAGTGACTATCGAAGTAACCTTGATTCAACAGAATTGCAAAGCTTTCCCGTTCTCGATTCTACCAAAAATGCAAGAAAAAAAATTTGCTTCATCTCAATAGTAAAAAACGCGAAAAGGGAGAAATGAGAGGGGAATTGAGATCAAAAACACAACTATTACGTCCGTTTGATGGTGCCGGATTCGCCCGAGCAAGCGCGGAATTGCGTTCTGTCGACACTTCGGTTTAAATTTCAGTTGTTATATCGCGTGATGATTTTTACTTTATTGATACTGATCTCGTACCAAAGATAGTTGATCTTTGTATATTAATTAATTTTTAGTGTCCGCGGGCTGGTAAAGGGCGTAAAGGCTAAGTCTTAGTTGTACTATTACAATAATGCCACTCGCAGAAAAAATATTGTGTACCGATTTGTTTTGCGGTGTTTAAACTCGGTTTTTGGTAATTCGGATTCGTTTGTAGTGGGGAGATACATCCGAGCAGCCGGGGGGGGGTGGTAAAGGTTTTTTGTTTTTTAGTTTTCATCACTACTAGCTTATTTTATCATCTGATGAATTTGCCCCCCCCCCCCCCCCCGCTGCCGGAGAAGGTGCCACAAGCCTAGTGATGCACAATTTAGTATTGGTGGTTGTTCTTTTTTGTATTGTTTTTATTATTTGATTTATAAAGTTTATACACATAAAAATAAAAGTTGTGACCTCCGAGCGCCAGGCGCGGCAGTGAGATAAACATATGCTGTCTGGTGGTGGTGAAAGGATTGGTCGGCTGATTCGGTCACAAGTTAATTATTTCTACTACTTCAGTCTGAAGAGGTCCGTTTAGTACCGAATAACACAAATTAAGATGACTAGTTCGTTTAGCACGACCAAACATGAATAGGGGAAGGAATGTTGCAGTAAACCTGGATTACAAGATGAGTTAATTATGGTTAGTATCTGTCGATACGATTACGACATGGCAAATCCGAACCAAGAACGTGGTTAGAAGACTGGGTCTTGCCCCTTTTTCGGAATTCCTATAGACTGAGAGGGCTGGCGGAAGGAAATAGGCCAGACACTGCAACAGGTCTGACTACCGCCGTTGTCAGTACTGTGCAACTTAAAATTTATTCAGGAAACTCTTTACATATTGCAACATAATTACGTGTAACCAAATCGTCAAACGAACCTAGAAGTTCAGGGAACTATTTAGATATTGTATAACGTATGCGATGCTGGTATTGTGATCCTATAAGTTTGTAGGTTGTAACTAGCACCTCTTAGTTTTTCGGACTTGGGTTATTTGCGTGGCAACCGCGATTACCTCATCCCGCCCGAGAATCATTAATCCTGTATTAGAGGAAGTGTGTCCGCTTTGCTTGCACGATAGTATAGAGAAATTGCACCCTACCCGACGAAAACGGAAATTTCTCCACGACCATCAAAGTGGTATAAGAAAATAATTTGACATTGGGGGTATATAGGACTAACTACGATGAGCTTGTAAATTGTGTGACCCTTTAATCCGGGAGCTGACTAAAGATGGGCTTCCTCCCTTCCATTGCAATACAACGTTCTTATATTTTTCCCACACAACGTAATCTTATAACATCCCCGGCTCTTTCACACTTAAGGTCGGGCTTCACTATCCAGACGCCCCAGAATCTGGGGTCCGGATTGTGTGAAGACGGTCCCAAACAGAAATCAAATCAAATGTTGTTTCAACAGTCCACTTTTGGGCATTTTTCAGCACTACTGTCATTTTCTTAGATTTTACCACCTCAGCACAATAATTTCTCCAAGTCAAATGAAAACTACTTTCAGATTCCCGCTTCCTTTTACCTAGAATCCGGGAATCTGGTAGATTTGTCTACCAGATTCCCGGACGCGTCCGGGGTGCTTTCAGACCTGTCTTCACTACCCATACCGGTATCGAAGAAAACGGAACCCAGAATCCGGGCGAAAAATCTGGGTAGTGAAGCCCGACCTTTAATTTTTGGAAGCCAAAGATTAGTGATGGCTCTCGTTGACATGTATGACGATGATTGCGAAGATATCAGGTTCATATTGGAAAAAAAGAGAAGAGTAGAAAGGACTAGTAGTAGCAAATACTTGAAGAGACAGGGGAGCCGAACCGGAAGGATATTGATAACGATTGATACAACTTTTTTTTTGCTTAAAACCAAATTGCTTATACCAAACTATACAAAAGATTAGAAGTCTAAAAAAAATTTAACATTTATTCTACTTCAAGTCCGGTGTTGAGTTTCCAAGATACATCCTTAAATCGGCTATGGTCGATTTCACTAACTTTGCCCGAATCGTTGGTTTCTTTAGCCGTACTGCAGCCGAATATCTATGGCAGCCACCAAAGGAGTAATAATAGTCGCCGCCTTCTCTTCCTTTGATCCACAGAACTTCTATTGGGGGCACTTGCTTTTCGGTTTCTGAATCCTAATAATGTAAAACAGATATCAGAGCAATACTCGAGAAAGTAGCAGAAAAAATGCCTCGTATCTTTTCTCGTTGTTACAGAGCTAATAGTTGCGTTTTTGCAGATACCACGCGACGTCGCGCGATGATTGCGCCACGCGAATTTTTGTCGCAACCTAGCTTTAAAGGAACAGTAAACTTGACTACGCAACTTTCGGCCATCGAATCGCCCGGGGGGCTTGGATAAATATACAGGGTCTTATTGTCGACAGGCCTAATCTCGAACCGTCTCGAACCCCTTCCTTAGTGTTCCCAAAGCTAGCTGGCAGGCCCTTGCCCCTTATGCAATGTAATTATGCACTTATGTACTGTAAAAGTTCGCCTTTTTACATGTAGACTACAGACTAACCACCTCCCCGACAAGACGGCCGGGGTTCGATTCCTAGTCGCGGCACACAAACCTTTTGCTTTTGCAAACCTTTTGCTCAGAAGTCGAATTCTCAGAAACTGCAATGGTCGTAACGAGAATTTTTCTTACTCTCAATATCGACTCAGGGTACATTCTTGATATGTTAGCTAGCTCCCCGAGTCAAGTTTGAGTCAAGTTTTCTGTTCCTTTAAGCTTGGTGCCCACGTAAAGCGTATTTTTTCCGCGACGCGGCTTAAGCTAGGTGCTCACAGAACGTGAATTCGCGTTCGCTAGGCAAATTCGGCATGGCAAGCGGAAAAATTCATCGTCATCGTGCCACAAAACTCATGCCGCGCCGTTTCAACTCCAAAGGCGTATTCTCGCCGTTCCCCGAGGACACCTCGGGCGAGGGGGGAACTCCTCAGTGGGAACGGCGAGAACAGAGGCCGACAGAGGGAGTCACTCCACGCGGACTCAGCGTCCGGCCGGAAAACAGCGAGAACACGGGGAATGCTCCCAAAATGGATTTTTTTTCAAAAAAAAATATGCAGTTGACGAAATTAGTCTAGATCCACTTTATTTTTGGTTTTGTTTATTTTGATTGTTTTTAATTAATTTTACATTGCACCAACACCGGCAAAAATCGATTCCCCTCCGAATCTGATAGGAGTCCTTTTTGATGATGGTGATGATAATCGGAACATTCCCCGTCCGTGGGGACTCGCGAGAATACGGAGAGTGAGTCCCTGGGACAGACAAAAACGCGGGGACTCCTCAAGTGGAGTCCTCGGGGAACATCGAGAATACGCCTCAAGTCGAATTTTATTCGTGTCGCGTCTCAGTTCGTACGCGGAAGAAAATCGCGGTCTGTGGGCACCAATCTTAATTAGAATTTCTTCGCGCCGTGGAAAAGATTCGCGTTCTGTGGGCGACTAGCGTTTGAGCTGAGACGGTGCGGCGCAAAATTTTCCGCTAGCGACGCCGAATTCGCCCAGGGCGAATGCAAATCCGCATTGTGTGGGCACCAAACTTAATGCTGCGTACAGATGACCAGGGTCAGGCGCTTGTGGACTGGAACTCTGGCCAGGGTTTTCGGCACCATCATCAGTTCCGTACGGAACTGGTGCAATGTAAAATTAATTAAAAACAGTCAGAATAAACAAAACCAAAAATGTTCGCCTAGGGCGAATGCAGATCCGCATTGTGTGGGCACCAAATTTAATGCTGCGCACATATGATCAGGGTCAGGCGCTTGTGGACTGGAACTCTGGCCAGGATTTTTGGCACCATCATCAGTTCCGTACGGAAAAGTTGATTTTTTCATTTTTATTATGAAAGTAGAAAAAACAAGAGCTGTAAGCTCATATGGCACTTGCATGGGTTCAGCTGTAGTGTGTAATCAAAAGTACTTTTAAGGTTACCTTTGCGGTTCAGATGCGCACTTTAAGGGAGCTAGAGAAAAAGTATTTTGTTTTAGAACTTGGCTGTAATGATACGCACTTTATAGGCGCTAGAAATTCATCTGTAAGAAAAACTATTGAGACAAAACGATCACAGGCCCTTAGGGATCATTGATATATACCGTTTGGTAAAAAGTATTTTTTTTTCACTTTTCGCTTAAAATGTGCACTTTAATGGTGATAAAATAAATTTTAAAGCAAAACCCTTGTGGCACAAATGATCATGGGTTGAGATGTATCGTTTGATAAAAAAAAAAAAAGTAGTTTTCGACCTTGCGGTTCAGATGCGCACTTTAAGGCAGCTAGAACTTCATTTGTAAGCAAAACCCTTGAGGCAAAAATGATAATGGGTTCATGGGGATCATGAAAATGTATAATTTGCTTAAAAGTATTTTTCTAAATTTACGGTCAAGATTGGTACTTTAAGGAATGTCGGATTTGGAAAGTGGCGATTTCTGAGCCAATCTTGTCGAATCTCTAATATTCCAGCCCAGTTCCATCGTCCTAGCACATCTGGAAGTACCTTAAATCGCGATCGACGGAATTCCGCCCCCCCCCCCTCAAACTCCCCCACAGTCGCCGGAGCCAATCCGGTTCTGTAAGTGATTTATCCAGAGCATCTCTTTATCATTCCCACAATGTTCCATCCCGATCTCCCCAGTCTGAGCCGGTCACGAATTCCCCCCCCCCCCCTCATTGTTGTCGAATCCGGTCCGTACATGACAAAGATCACCAGAGACATGTCCTCTGATCAATTATCAAATTTCACTCAAATCCGATCAACCGTTCCAAAGTTACGCATGACTCAATATTCCGGATTCCCCCTCCCGCTACCCCCCCACGACTATCGGATCATGTAAATTTGTATTTATAAGTCAGTTTGATCGGGTCTCTGATTCGCCTTCCAAGTTTCGTCGTGAAAATCCCCAAAAGCGCCATTACCGGAATTCCGGGAAACTCCCCTCCACCCCCCCCCCCCCCCTAGTGTCCGTATCCAGTCCAAATGTATAAACGATTCATCTGGAGCAGATGCTTGTTCTTCCCAGCAAGTTTCACTCCGATCCCTTCATTCTAACCGTTTCTCGAGATTTCCGGTCTCCCCCCCCAACTCCCCCATAGCTGTCAAATCCGGTCCGGACTTCAAATGGGACATCAGAGGTATGCCATTTACTCAGCTATTAAGTTTCATTCCAATCCGATCACCCGTTCGAAAGTTACACACTACTCCAGTTTTCCGGATTCCCCAGCCCTCCACTCCCCTCCAGGTGGTCGGATTGGAAAACTGATTATTTCCAGGTTAGTCCGATCGGGTCCCTGATGCTCCTGCCAAGTTTCATCGTCCTAGCACATCTGGAAGTACCCCAACTCGAAAAAGTGTGACAAAAACTACTTAATTTTCAGAATTCCCCAGCCCACCACTCCCCCCCAGATGGTCGGATCGGGAAACTGATTATTTCCAGGTTAGTTTGGTCGGGTCCCTGATTCGCCTGCCAAGTTTCATCGTCCTAGCACATCTGGAAGTGCCCCAACTCGAGATGAGTGGACAGACCGACCGACCGACCGACCGACCGACCGACCGACCGACCGACCGACCGACCGACCGACCGAAAGGTGATCGGTATATGGCACTTGAGCGAAGCTGCAAGTGCCATAAAAATCCAGCAGAGAAAACTGCTCCAACGTACCGCAAAAACCAACAACGTCATTATCTGTCACTAGACATGGAAGAGAGGACGTACCTTGAGAGCTTCTGCTAGGCTGCAAACCTTGTTCTCGTCCAGCTCTGGTGGAAAAGGTCGGATTAGCACTTCAACTGGAATGTCATAAATAATGTGGTCGTCAGAACTGTGAACGCTATAGGTTGAACTATGTTCCGATGAGGCTGCCATGGTTGGCTGAAACGAAAAAAAAATGTTCTGTTTCAGAAATGAGTATTTTTCTTACATTGCTTCCACGTCATCTGCGGCTCTATCTCAACGCTAGAAAATATACCACTAGGTGACTCTGACTAATGACAAGAATCAAAGGCAGTGTTGGGCGATATTTGGATTTTTCGATATATCGATATATCGATATTTTCACTTTCGATATTCGATAAACGATATATCGATATCGATATTTCGGTGCCATGTTTCGCTACAGTATCCGTCTCGTTTTTAAGAGCAAAATTGTCGTAAAAAAGCATCTTGCATCGACTCAAACTTCGAATAAATAAAAACTGAATACGAAGAACATATTGCTCAAATTTCGGATATATTAATGTGACTTATGTCGGATTATTTACAATAAATATAAATGAACAAATATCGTTTTCGATATCGATATTTACGTTTCGATATTCGATATCGATATCTGGTCCGATATATCGATATATCGTTATCGATATCGAATATCGCCCAACACTAATCAAAGGCATTCCTCCTCACATTGCTCAGGAAAGGCTAAGTACACATCCGCCTTAGATTACATCAGAATTTAATGAAGCTAAACAGTAAAATACAGATATCTATACTTTACCAAGCTATTGATATACCTCAGACAAAAAATGAATAATCACTGAAATATTTGACGAAACGAAGTATGTACAGATGTCACTAGAAGACTGAAATCTCTGGGTCGTGAGTAACAATTTCTTATTGTAATTAGAAGACTATACTTCTGGACGATATGACTTGCAGCTAATGGCGGGGTTTAGGGCGAAAGTCGAGCCATACCCCCGGCCCCCACAACCCGACACAGACAAGACAAGAAAAAGTGTGACTAAAATACCATTAATTATCGAGAGTCACTGAGCGAAGTAATTACGTAAGCAATACAACAGCTGATAAGTAAATTGTTGAAATTTTTAGCTAAAAAAAAGTTTGCGTTCTTGCCGAGTTTTCTCAGGATAATAATAATAATAACGTCTTTAAAGCCTAAGGGCCATAAACAAATAAAAAATATGAATCTTCATAATAACCGAGATAATAACATCTTAACGTCACACGTCACTCTGCATAATTAAACTAAACAACACTCGCCCGGTCAACTTTTACATTATACTACATATCCTGCTACAAATCTACAGAATGCACTGGTTACTCCTGGAGAAGTGCACTTTAAGAAGTAGGGAAACAGTATCTCCTCTCCCCGCCCAGCATCGTGCAACAAAATGGGCTAGGTCATCGTGTCCTTCCCAAGAAACGGGACAGAGGCTATAATTTGTACTGTGGGCCAGAGGCGTCACTACTGGGGGGTGGAGGGGGAGGATGTTGTCGGCCAGTCGGTAAAAAATAGCCGAGTTGGCGCGAAGCGCCGCGATTCTTAGTAAAAACAGTCGATTTTTTTCTTAGAAATAGTCGTTTTTTCCTAAAAAACAATCAAAAGCAGTCGGTTTTTCGTAAAAATACTCTATTTTTTTTTTAATTAGTCGTTTTTTATGGCACTTGCCCTTCGGCGAGCTAAGAGCTACCAAATGATAACCAAGTAAAATAAGAAAAATAATGCTTGAATATCTATTGATCTTACGAGAAAATTTATTTTCTCTTTCTTGTCAATTCTAACTTTATATTGAAGCTCAGATTCTGCTGACTTAGCGTGAGCTTCACGCTACCTACTGCTTTTGTTTCCAGAAACCGTTCAAGTGCAACATCAACTAGATGACACTGCCGTAAAACGAGTCCGCAAGTTCCGAATTTCAGCTTGTCGAAAAGAAGAAGCAGAAGAAATAAAAATAATTCCCCTTTTTCTACAATTTTTTGGGGGGAATAGGCTCAAATAGGCTAGGCCTGTCAGACCGAAATAGACGGTCCCTGGAGTTGGCTATAAATAGGGTGAGTGGTGGACAGTGGAGTTCGCATTACCAGAAATATGTGCGTGTTTCTTGAAATGACAAACGATGTTACATTTAGAGGTCTGGTAGAGGCAGGCAGTCTGGGCTCAAGCCTCATGTCATTATTTGTCTACCAGCCATCTATGCGCACGTTTTCCGAAACTATCTCTCCACTTCTTTCCAGTCATATAGTTGTAGCGATCACATAGACGGGCGTCAGAAACTGTCCGGCGGAGTGAAAAAAACAAACACTGAAAAACAGCTTAAAAACTTATTTGTAGAGTGATAAAGAAACATTACAAACGGCAAACATTCACAAAATCATCAATAAGTGAAGTAACTCTGAAATCACATGAAAGTTTCAACAGCTGAGGTTATTCTCTCTGCATACAATCTGTACCAGCTCATCGCCAGTATCGAATATTGTGACGTGTACACCAGGCGCACGGTACCGCCGAAGCTCATGGCGGCCGGAGGTGTCGTGGACTGTAGACGCATCGTGACCAATATAGCTCATGGCCACCAGCGTGGACGTCTAGTCTATTGGGCTGGTAGACAAATAATGACATGAGGCTTGAGCCCAGACTGGAGGCAGGGTAGAGGTTGGTAGAGGCACTCCCTGTGCAATGAAAATAGTAAAAGTGTGGTGTCACCTGGGTGTCACCATTTTATTTTATGGGAATCCCTGGTGCAGCCCTGGTGAATGGTCTAGCTAGACTAAATCTCAGCTGATTATCATCGGATATGCGCAGGATATGCGTGGCGTGTGCGAGTCATCAATATGACGTCATCAAGAAAGTTGGGAAATTTTAATATATGTTATTATTGCTGCTGTATGAGCAGCCAGTTGCAGCCAGTCTGCAGCCAGTGAGGTGTTGGACTCACTACATTTATAAACCGTTCTAGGGACAATAATATAGGTTTGGAAATGGAAAATATGAAAGTCTCATGCATGCAATTAGACGTGACCTCACAGTTCTCGATCGGCTGAGATTTTATTGCCACCGGGTGAACAGATAGTTATTACCCTTATGATGCTGCACAGACAGAGGCGTCACTACTGGGGGGGAGGGGGGACGCCCCCCAATGTTGTTGGCCAGTCGGTAAAAAATAGCTGAAAAATAGCAAAAACAGTCGGTTTTTCGTAAAAATAGTTGTTTTTTCTTAAAATCAGCCAATTTTTTGTCAACACAGTCGTTTTTTCTCAGTGATAGTCATTTTTATCCGCAAAAATAGTCGGTAAAAAGGACCAGCCAGTCGGTAAATACCTCGTCCCCCCCAAACATTTTGGCTAGTAACGCCTCTGTGCACAGATGCAACAAATTTAAGTTTTAATGATTGTAACTGCTGTGGAATGAAAATCATAAAAGGGAGGAGGGATTTTCTTTTTTCATGTTTGGCGGTTGAAAAAAATATTACAGGATCGTGACAGTTACATAGGAGGTCCCAGCCTAGAATAAAGCATCCTCAAAATTGGCCTCAAAAACATAAAAAGCATATCTCTTTGCAGTCCTACCCTGGTCCTAACTATCAAGACTCACAATGTTATTAATGACTTAGGACCTAGTAGATCCAAGCTAGAGGACCTGGGTAGGCAGGGGCGTCACTATGGGGGGGGAGGGGGGGACTCCCCCCCCCAAAGGTCTTGAGAAAGTACTTTCGTCGGGCGAAGCCTTGCGAAAGTACACTTGTTTGTCAGCGCGGAGCGCCGGCAAACCCAGAAGAAATCAAATTTTGCATGCTTTTGTCGGGCATCGGTCGACTCGTCGGCACATCTTGTTCTTTTCATACGCAAGAAATCAAATTTCGCATACATTTGTCGTGCAGAACACAGGAGAAATCGAGTTTTGTATCTTTTTGTCGGGCCCTCGATATGCTGGTCGGCACATCGGATTATTTTTATACATAAGAAATGCAGAAGAAATTCAATTTTGTAGGCTTTCGTCGGGCGTCGGTAGACTCATTGGCACATTGGGTTCTTTTTATACGCAAGAAATCAAATTCGACATACATTTGTCGGGCAAGCCCAGAAGAAATCAAATTTTGCATGCTTTTGTCGGGCGTCGGTCGACTCCTCGGCACATCGGGTTCTTTTCATACGCAAGAAATCAAATTTCGCATACATTTGTCGTGCAGAACACAGGAGAAATCGAGTTTTGTATCTTTTTGTCGGGCCCTCGATAAGCTCGTCGGCACATCGGATTATTTTTATACATAAGAAATACAGAAGAAATTCAATTTTGTAGGCTTTCGTCGGGCGTCGGTAGACTCATTGGCACATTGGGTTCTTTTTATACGCAAGAAATCAAATTCGACATACATTTGTCGGGCAAAAAACAGAAGAAATTGATTTCTGTACGCTTTGTCGGGCGTCGGTCGACTCGTCGGCACATCCGATTCTGTTGATAAATCAATTTCAGCAAACTTTGTCGGGCGCACCCAGGAAGACCCGCATCCTTGGCACATCGGGTTCTTTTTATACGTAAGAAATCAAATTCTGTAAACATTTATCGGGCGCATCCCGAAAGTTTAAGTTTTGTCGGCACATCGGCTACTATTTACACGTAAGAAATAAAATAAGTCTTGTCGGGCAAAACAAAGAATAATTCGAGTTCTGAATGCTATAGTCGGGCGTCGGTATTCTTGTCGGCCCATCGGCATATTTTTATTCGCAAGGAATCGGATTCTTCAAACATTTGTCGGGCGCACCCGGAAATCTTCATTACACGTAATAAATCAAATCCGTAAACTTTCGTCCAGTCCTGAAAGTTTATGTCTCGTCGGCAAATCGAGATTTTCTACACATAAGAATCAACTTTGTGCCTACTTTCTTATGGATGGCCACTACTTTTTTGGCGGAAAGATCTGTGATTTCACAGGTAGCCTTACTTTTATTTGGGATCGCTCATCAGCGTTTTCACAAAATTTCGCCTGCGGCGCGTTTCGTAGTATTTTCTATCTGGGAAAATGGTGTTCCGTTTAGTTGGCGTTTTAGGACTGAAATTCTTGGAGATTGGAAACACATTAAAAGCTAGAAACTGTAAAGTATAGGTATAGAATGGCCTAAAAATTTTCGGAAAAAAGACGGATTAACAAAATTTCGCCTGCGGCGCTTGATTTAACTTGTTCTGGGTTCATTCGTTGGAAAGCTTCGCTTTTTAGCGAAAGGTGAAAAGAAAAGCCGAATATGTAGATTTAAATAGAGGAATTTACATTAAAGGAATAATCTCAACTACTGCATTACAGTTAGTTTTACACAAAATTTCGCCTGCGGTGCATTTTGTAATATTCTGTATTTGGAAGAAAGGTGTTTCATTGAGATTGCGCTTTAGGATTGAAATGCGTGGGGTTTGAAACACCTTAAATGCTGTATCTTGTAAGTTAAATTTTCCCAGAAAAAGGGCAGATTAAAAAAACTTCGCCTGCGCGACTAATTTAACTTGTTCTGGGTTTAGCCGTTGGAAGCTTCGCAAATTTTTCCAGACAAAAAGGCAGATCTAAAACATTTCGCCTGCGGCGGATGATTTAAATTGTTTTGGGTAGCCTCACAGTCGTTTTTTAGCGAAAGCTGCAATGAAAACCCGACCGAATATGTGAATTTAAATTTACGAAGTTACATTCAAGGACTAATCTACGCCGTTGCCGCGAAGCGGCAACGGCGTTTTTCGTCGGCACATTTTTGAGTCCGTCGGCACAAACTGGACGTCCCCCCTCCAAAGGTAAAAGGCTAGCGACGCCCCTGTGGGTAGGACTGCATAGACATTTTCTTCTACAATTGTTTAAGCCAGTTTCAAGGTCATGTAATTCCAGATTGACAACCCCTCCTATAAAATACAGTGCAAAATGAATATGTCAGCTGAATTTCATTAGAGCTATATTTCAGCCCTTCTTGGCAAGGTTCCTCTTTCAGAACTTGTTGACAAGTTCATTTTCCAGCCTGAGGGGCTTGAGCCTTAAGAGAACCCTTGCCAAGAAGGGCCAAAATGTAGCTCTAATAAAGTTCAGCTGATGTATCCATATTGCACTGTCAGATATGATTCGCAGTCACCTTGGGCTGAAGGAACATTTACCCTTCTGTGACTGATAATGACTCATGGAATGCAGCTTAAATGTTTCACTACTTTGGTTTTGTTTCTAAACTATAAAACAGGCAAATAGGAAGGAAAAATAGCTAACTTGATATCAGCTAACAGCCAACCAGCAACCAACTGTTTTAGCTTTCTTTTGGCATAACCTTGATTTGGAATTCTACTTTTTAGAGCGAGTTCCACTGAGTTATTATAAGTAATGATAAAAGCACTTGAAACCCTGAAAAGCAAACACCTATTGGAGATGGAATGCTTTAACAAGCTTTATACTGTTGCCAACAGTAGAAGTCAAGTCACTATTACCTTAAATTACCTTAAATCGCATTGTCCAGCGACAAAGGTGCCAATGCTCCTGTAGAGTCGCTGGTTGAGTGATGAGTTTTTCAACATTGGTTGGTTTGTGGACTGGTTGGTTTTACTATGATGTGGATCCCGGGACCTGCTTGGGACACTGGTATCCCAAGAAACCAGGAAGCTGACTATATCCTAAATATTTCAGCCCTTCTTGGGCTTCATACTTGGTGAAATTAGGCCACCCACGACATAGCAAAAGATGCAAAAATTTGATAGTTCTCGTTTTTTTTTTGGAGTTCTCATTTGGATGATTCATTGCATAGTTGGGCTAAGGATGCATTGCAATTGCAAGAAGGGAGAGAGACATTCTAGCGCACAATAGTATTATTGCTATATACTGATAATTTTCTTCTATCCTAGGTTCTTTGGTTGGAACTGAAAATGACGAACACAAAAGTTCCAAATGACAAACCTGGGGTGAAGGAAGAAAAGTCAAGAGAGGAAGTCGAGGCAGAAAGGAAGGCAAGAAAAGCAGCAAAGGCAGCAAAGAAAGTCAAACTTGGGTCTGAAAAGCCTGGAAATACGCTGAAGACAGAAACAAATGATCAGCCAAAAGTTATTGCTGAAAAAGAAAATAAACTTCCAAATGGTAATGTGCCAAAAGAATCACCAGTAGAAGCAAATGATAATCAAAGCAAGAAAGAAACTGCTGAACAAGCTGAAACACCTCAGAAAAGCAAAGCTGAATTAAGAGCTGAAAGACGAGCTGTGCAAGAGGCCCAAAGAGCAGCCAAGATGCAGCAAACTGAGAAAGGCCAGCCTCTTAAAGAAAAGCAGAATATGAAGAAAGAGATTTTGAACTTGAAAACTACCATTGTTGCCCCCAAAGTAAACAGAGATAGTAGTGCACAACCAGAAACCACAGAATCTAAGCCAAAAGTAGAAAAAAAGGCAAAGAAATCGGTCTCCTGGGTCAAGCCATCATTCTTTGGCCATTTACCAGTTGTTAAGACTGATATTTCACTGGTGAAAGAATGGTCTGTTAAAAGTGGGAATAGGGGAGAGGATGTCCACCCAGCCTTTTTAAAGTTGGGCCTTCATTATTCCAATGGATTGTTTGTTGGTGGTAACGCAAGAGCTCTGGGCCTGTTACAGGCTGTAAAAAAATTGATTGCTGATTGTTTGCCTCCTCCTGGTAAAGATATATCTAGAGACTTTTTGAAGAAACTGGAGAAGAACTTAGAGTTTATTGAGCTCTGCAGACCTGCTTCTGTGTCAATGTTGAATGCAGTGCGTCATTTGAGATCCAGATGTTGTCATCTTGGAGATCAGAAAGTCAAGCTGACAAATCAAGAGGTCAGTCTAGGAAATTTGTATTTGTTCTTTGAGGTGTTAATGTCTACAACAAATACCTGATTTTTTTTAGAGGTTATGCCAAACTTTGGGTATACCCACAGTCAGGGGCGTGACTACCATTCTAGGGTTGGAACCCGAAATATGCCAGCAAGTTTCTGTGTGTGCCAACAAAATATCAGAATAATAAAGAATGCAGAATTTTTCACATTAGCCTACATACTTTGTTGCTATATTATATAAAAAATTAATCACTTACTACTTATCGCTTTGATTGTACCGATTAGAAACAATGGGCAAGAAATGTAGCATCACAGGCGAAATATTTGTATGATTTTCAAGAAACGTTAACACCATTTTTTGTGAGATTAATTACCAACATAAGAACAGCAGGCCCGTCATGTAAGCTTTGGCTAGAGGGAGTGAAGCCACAACAGCAGTTGGTAACCACGCTGTCCAAAAGAAAATTAGCCTGAGCGCCGCAGGCAAAATTTCTTAGATTTCCTCTTTTTCTCATAAAATTCAATTAGGCTACTTCACATAGGATTTTTAGCTTTTTGTGGCTCAAACCCCAAAATCCCAAACCAAAAGCCCCACCTAAATGATGCGCCCTTCTAAATGATTCCGCCCTGTAGAGAAAGTTCTGGAATCATTTATGATCAAAGCGTCTTTTTGGGATCCCAAATGAAAGCAAAGGCTAGCTTTGATGTCATGAATGTGCCCGTCAGCCTGTTACCAGGATTAGACATTTTGTGGTGACAAATTGCAGAACCACTAATCCGTGAACAGTTACGTTGTCGGTGAACAGTAAGCTGTACATAGCATAAGGAAACTTCTCTTAACCTGTTTTTAGGACGATTCACTGCAGTTTGTTCGTTTTTATGGCACTTGCAGCTTCGCTCAAGTGCCATATACCGATCACTTTTCCGTCGGTCGGTCTGTCGGTCTGTCTGTCGGTCGGTCGGTCGGTCGGTCGGTCCGGTGATCGCGAGTTAGGGTACTTGCAGATGTGCTAGGACGATGAAACTTGGCAGGCATATCAGGGACCCGACCAAACTAACTTGCAAATAGTCACTTCCCCGATCCGACCACCGTGGAGGGAGTAGAGGGCGGGGGAATCCTGAGAATTTAGTAGTTTTTGTAAAACCCCTACCCCTTTCTACACACTAGTAGGTCTGCGCGCGGCGTGACGTCACTCGTTGCATCGGATCACTCTGTTAACATTGGAAAGAGCTAGTGCATTCGAGGGTCAAAGGGGTTTGTATGTGTGGTGCAGTGCGGGGGAATATGGAAAATTGAGTGTTTTGTAACTTTCGAACGGGTGATCGGATTGGGACGAAACTTAATACCTGAATGAAGGACATATCCCTGATGTTCCATTTGAAGTCCGAACCGGATTCGACAGCTATGGGGGAGTTGGGGTGGGGGAAGACCGGAAATCTCGAGAAACGGTTATAATGGAGGGATCGGAGTAAAACTTGCTGGGAAGAACAAGAATCTGCTCCAGATAAATCGTTTACACGTTTGGACTGGACCCGGACACTTGGGGGGGGGGGAGGTGGAGGGGAGTTTCCCGGAATTCTGGTGATGACGGTTTTCGGGATTTTCACGACGAAACTTGGGAGGCGTATCAGGGACCCGATCAAACTTACTTGTAAATAAAATTCACTAGATCCGATAGTCGTGGGGGATCGGAGGGAGGGGGAATCCGGAATATTTAGCCATGCGTAACTTTGGAACCGGTGATCGGATTCGAGTGAAATTTAATAACTGAACAGAGGGCGTGCATGTGGGGATCTTTTTCATGTCCGGACCGGATCCGACAACAATTGGGGGGGGGGGGAATACGTGACCGGATTGGACTGGAGAGATCGGGATGGAACTTTGTGGGAATAAAAAACAAGTCCAAAACTGAACCGGATTGGCTCCGGCGACTGTGGGGGGAGTTTGAGGGGCGGGTCCGGAATTCCGGTGATCGCGAGTTAAGGTACTTCCAGATGTGCTAGGACGATGAAATTTGGCTGGAATATTAGAAATTCGACAAGATTGGCTTACAAATCGCCACTTTACAAATCCGACCATTCCTTAAAGTATAAATCATGACCGCAAATTAAGAAAAATATTTTAAGCAAAATATGCATTTCCATCATCCCCATGAGCTCATGATCATTTTTGCCTCAAGGGTTTTGCTTACAAATGAAGTTCTAGCTCCCTTAAAGTGTGCATCTTAACCGCAAGGTCGAAAAGTACTTTTATCAAACGAGACATCGCAACCCATGATCAGTTGTCCCACAAGGGTTATGCAAAAAAAAATAATTTCTTGCACCCTTAAAGTTCGCATTTTACCCGCATTAGTGAAAAAAAAAATTACTTTTGATCATACGTATATATCAATGATCCCTAAGAGCCTGCTATCGTTTTTGCCTCAAGGGTCTTCCTTACAGATGAATTTCTAGTGCCTTTAAAGTGCGCATCATTACAGCCAAGTTCAACGATAAAATACTTTTTTTCTAGCTCCCTTAAAGTGCGCATCTGAACCGCACAGTCGAAAATTACTTTTGATCAAATAATACATCTCAACCCTTGCAAGTGCCATATGAGCTTACAGCTCTTGTTTGAGGCTGAATCACACTGCGTTTCGACGGGACAAAAAGTGATTACGATTCACCCAAAGATTCAGCAGGGGAAAGAAATGATGTTTACGATTCGACTCGCGATTATTCATGAAAACGTGAATCGTATGGTGATTCAGTGAATAATGATTATTCTTGCACAACCCTGCCGACAGGTTCGATTTTGAAGCTGAATGCGATGACTAGAACCGAGTTACATAAGAAGCTTTTGTCAGGAGCTGTGTTTTTGTACAAAGATGAGCCACAAAACAACATTGGTAGCCTATACTTTTCAACTTTTGTCAGCGCTTGCGAAATTATGCCGACAGATTTCCTCTTTTAAGTCCGCCCCTGCCGGTAGTTTTAAATAGCCTGTATCAATTGTCGTTTAGGCTATGCCAAATACTTGGGCAACTTGGTTCTACTGCTGCCACCTTGAAAGAGAATTGTGAAATTGTATTTCGGCAGGCTCGCCATTTACATTTTCTTTTTAGTACATAGCCTAGGCATAGATATCTTTGGGTTCGGTGTGAAGCTACATGGATTTACTGATATCTTATTTTCATTTTCAGTTTAAAGAAAAGCTTTTAGAGGACATAGACGATTTTGTATACAGTAACATCACGTTAGCCTCATTGTCTATTGCAAGTTACTTGCATGAAGCAACAGCCAATGAAAGGGACAAAGAGATTTATCTTACATTTGGATGGTAAGTAATTTGTCGAGTAAGTAAATCTTAAGTCAGCCAGGACCAGGGTTCCGTTTTTCCGGCTAAAATTGATTTTTACCACACCGCTTGTTTTAATTGGCCTTTATTAATAAAAAGTAATTTTTGCTGGCCAGAATTGGCTAAATTCAAATCGCACTAATCTTTTTCTATGACTAATCTTCTATATCAGGTGACGTGATGACCGGGAGATGTGATTTCAATGTTTAGGCAATAGTTTTTTTTTATCTGAATTCGCTGTTCTCGGTTATCGTACAGATTACCGTTTTTGCTCTTCTCGCTTCTCCATTCTCGCTTTTGACACAAACACTTATCTTGCCACCCGTTAAACCTGTTTATATGCGTTGAACATCCGCCCTTCGTTGACCAATCAGGAAGGAGAACGGAGAAGGACAATCGATTGACTATCGTGCAACTTCTCGATTCTGCAGAATCGCAAACCCCATTCTCGATTCTGACGAAAACACAAAAAAGGAGAATAATTGGTTTCATGCTTCATTTCAATAGTCATAAAATGCGAAATAGGAGAATTGAGATAAAATCGCAGCTAATGATAAGAGGTTTGTGGTGTGTAGGTCTGAGGGTCGCTCATCGTAGAAAAGTTCTTGATCTAATCTAGAGATATGGGAATAAGGGGCTAGCATGGTAGCTGTAGCCTATTAACGTTATGGATGCTTGGTTATCCGCCGTATATCGGTTTCTGAGACCTAACTGAAGGTTACTGCGAAAACCTCAAGAAAGATGATGGCTTTGTAATACCCCTTTATAATCCCGCCGATTGTTCGCTCTGGCTCTTACCGCCTTCTTATGCTATTTCTCGGGCATTGCCGTGGTAGCTGGCCCGACCAAACTAACATTTTAATACAGTATTGGTTCTAGAAGAAAAGCCAAATGCATTACTGGTTCCTTAGTAGTAGCTCATAACATTTTTTTTTATTGAAAGAAGGCGTTACTAAAGATGAGAACGTCTTATTTTAAGTATGCGAAGCTTCATTTGTCTAAATTATGCCATAACCACACGCTAACAGAAAGTTCCAAGTTCAAGATGCCAGCGTTACCCTTTTGGAAGTTTCCTCGTCCCTACCTAAAATCATGGACAACTGAGCCCAAACAGCACATGACGTACTATACTGTTTTCTGGCCGAAGATATGTTTTATTTCTTATCAAAATGGCGGGTCACAAGTAAATTACTTGCTTACTTTCTTAACACTACTCAGTACACGCATTTCGGCTGCTACAATAGTCCCTACCATTATTTTTCTAAAACGATGGTCGAGGCCAGGGTTTCCGTCGTGAGAGAAATGTAGAAACTATCTCATCGAGAATTACAAGATCTTGACTCCGTTATTTTGATGCGACAAATATATTTTGCGACAAATATATTTTGAGTGTGTTAGGCTCACAAATGGCGTTGGTTACGTCATATATCGTCTCCGAAAAGTTTTGAGAAAAATTGAGAGGTGGAGCAAGAGGACCCATTTAGCGAATAAACACTAACGACGTGTTCCACCCTTCTACGATGATAGCCTAACTATTAGTTACTATTTTCGTTCCAACCTCATGAAAAGTTACTACGCTGACCGTTCCCACCTTCTTGAAATAGTAACTATTTGCTTATCACGGTCGGGAGCGTAGCAAGCGTCGTAACTACAAATCTCTGTGACGTGATTGGCCCCGTGGCTCGATGCTCGATATTTGCCGAAAATAAAAGTAAATCGTTCCAGCCTTGACGTTAAGAAAATGGCGTCATGCGTAGTAACTACGGTAAGTAGGGTGAAAGCTCTCAACGTTCCTCTTTGCAGCTCGTCGACAGTAAACAACGTCCTTACCGAATTGAAGGTTAACAAAGGAAGAAAATTTCATGTCGTGGTCGTAAATAGTCACGTCCGGCCCGAAGGAAGGACCACTGTGAGAAGACTCACCAAACAAGGGATCCCTTGTACGCTTGTATCTTCCGAGCACGTGAGCTTCATTATGAAGTATGTTACGAAGGTAAGGGATGTTTTATGTTAAAACTACTTAGTGATAAGTTAATAGTGGTAATACGATACAAATACGAACATCTGCTGGTCTGAAACACTGTTCTTTTCGGCGAGATTGTCCGAGGAATCTTTCAAAGCATTGGCCGACTCGCTCATTTCGACCTCAGATGTACTCGGCCAGTACATAGGCCAGTTTCTTTGAAGAGGCGCCTCCCCCTTACGGCTTGAGAGGCGCCGCACCTTACAGGCACAGCACCTTACGCTGAACTACTAAGAAATCAGTGGTCTGAACGTTTGGCGTAGTCGCTGACCGCCCGAGCAACACCTAAAAGGCATAACCATTTTTGGTGGAGTGTTCATCTATGAACATTCCACTCTTGCGACCAAAGAGCCCCCGTTTTTTGTGGAGATCAGGACTCGTGAACCATGACAGGTATCGAGTTGAATAAACTTGTTGGCAGTGGGGCCTGATTGTGCCTTTTGGGGGTCACCTGCCCCCACAGTCCACACCCACCGTTTCAGGGCCAATCGGGCTGAGATTGCCCATAGTGACTAATGTTCGCAATTTGACCGCAGCTGGAGATAGGACAAATTCTGTGTGTCGGTAGATTATGCAGTTGGGAAGATACTAGTGAAATTGCCCCCCCCCCTACTGTCCACGTTCATGCGCAACTGGACCCCGATTTCCCATGTGTTAAGTTCGTTAACCTTGAGAGGGATCAAACATCACCAGGCTGTTGAGCTATTATGGAAATAAAGAATATACATTTATTTAATTCAAAGTTCGTATACTTGTGGACATACATTTCTAGATGTGCGCTTTGGGGGCCCCGACCGCCGGCCCCTCTCCACCCTTCCGGTTTAGGGGCAGCTAGGATAGGCCCGCTTTATAACTTGCGCAACTTGCGAACCCGTCGTGGGCAACGGGGTTCAGATTGCCAAGTGAATTAAATTTGTAAAACTGTTTTGGTGTACTTGTCGACACTGCGAGGTCTAGATGTGTCTTTTGGAGTCTCAACCTCCTCACAGGGTGTTATTATATGCCGGTTATTAGCCTGTTCGATGTGCTCGATAAAGTCTTGCAAGTCTCAACTTTTCAGGTCCTTTTTATTATTCGTTCCAGGTTTTAATTGGCTGTTCGGCTTTACTCGTAAATAGTGACGTTTTGTCAAGGGCTGGAACGTCGCAAGTTGCACTTATTGCTAAAAGTCAAAACGTCCCGGTCTTAGCTTGCTGTGAAACGTACAAATGTGCCAGCCGTCCGCAAACTGATGCCTTCGGAGTCAATGAGCTAGGTAAGATAGAACTTTTAAAGAAATCGTAAAACCTCAGCTAGGAACGTTAGTGTTCCCACTCCCGCTGACTACTACACTGTCAGAAATTTCATAACAGATAACACAAGGATGCGCGGTTTCAACAGATAACACTTAGGATGTTAGCTCTTATGTTTTTCAAACGTTATAGCCTACGCTTTAAAACGTTGTGCATTCAAAAAGAGTCGAAACACCACCGACAAAAAATCTGCTGACTTTTTTGTTTCTTATCGTGATAGAGGAAAAGTCAGTAAATGCTTTTTCTTTTTTTTTTCTGCTCTTCCTGGTAATGCTTGTTATGCATAACGTTTTAATGCGTAACGTTTGAAAAACAACAGCTAACATCCCAAGTGTTATCTCTTGAAACCGCGCACCTTTGTGTTGTCTGTTATGAGACTTCTGACAATGTATTATGGCTCATTTTTAGGAATCGGGCACCTTCTCAGCATATATCACGCTGTGTCTTGGAAACACCGATTCTAGAGTATGAGCCTCGAGTGTGGTATTTTTGGCTTACGGTCGGGTTTGCGGTAGAAAGTAAAACAAGAGCTGGAAGCTCATATGGCACTTGCAAGGCTAGGTCAGAGGATGAAAGTAGGAATTCGTCAATTCGTGGGTTTCTTTTGATCATTTGTAAGCAAAACACTTTATATAAGAATGATCATGGGTCCTTGGAAATCACGAGACTGTATCGTTTTGGCAATGCATTTGGCTGTGCGCACTTTAAGGGCGCTAGAAAATCATCTGTAATCAAAACTCTTGAAGCAAAAAAGATGATCACCAGGAGCACGAAAATCTATATTTTACTCAGAAGTATTGTTTGTACTTTAAGGAATTCAGTTGTAAGCAAAACCCTTGAGGCAAAAATGATCATGGGCTCATAGGGATCACGAAAATGTATCTATTGCTTAAAAGTATTTTTTGTACTTTGCGGTTAGCATTAGTACTTTAAGGGATGGCCGGATCTGGGAACTAACTATTTCTTAGCCAATCATGTCAAGTCTCTAATTTTCAAGCCAAGTTTCATCGTCCTAGCATGTCTGGAAGTACCTTAACTTGCGATCACCGGAATTCCGGACCCCCCCCCCCTAACTCCCCCACAATACTCGAATCCGGTCCGGTTCTGTTACTGATCTACATAGGGCTTGTGCTTGTTCTTCCCACCAAGTTTCATTCCGGTCGCTCCACTCCAAGCATGTCACAAGGTTTCCGGACCCCCCCTCCGATCCCCCCCCCCCCCCCAGCTTCATCGGATCCGATCCGGACTTGAAATGGGACATCCGAGACATGTGGTCTTTCTACATACCAAGTTTCATTATGATCCGATCACCCGTTCGGAAGTTATACATGCCTCAAGAGTCCGGATTCCCCCTCCCTCCTCTCCCCCACGATGGTCGGATCGGGAAGCTGACTGTTTCCAGGTTAATCTGGCCGTGTCCCTGATTTGCCTGCCAAGTTTCATCGTCCTAGCCCACCTGGAAGTATCTTATTTCCGTATGACCGGAATTCCGGAACTTCCCTCCACTCCCCCCCCCCCCAGTGCACGAATCCGGTCCGGTTCTGTCAATGATGTACCTAGGGGTTGTGCTTGTTCCTCCCACCAAGTTTCATCCCGATCGCTCCACTCTAAGCGTTTAACATGATTTCCGGTTCCCCCCTCCGACCCCCCCCACATTCATCGGATTCGGTCCGGACTTGAGTTGGGACATGTGAGACATGGTGTCTTTCCAAATATCAAGTTTCATTAAGATCCGATTACCCGTTCGAAAGTTATGCATGTCACTAAATTCCGGATTCCGGCTCCCCTCCCTCCCCCCACGATGGTCGGATGGGGCAAGTAACGATTTCCAAGTTAGTTTGGTCGGGCCCCTAATACGCCTGCCAAGTTTCATCGTCCTAGCACATCTGGAAGTACCCTAACTCGCGATCACCGGACTGACCGACCGACCGACCGACCGACAGACCGACAGACCGACCGACGGAAAAGTGATCGGTATATGGCACTTGGCCGGAAGGCAAGTGCCATAAAAAGGAGCTGTAGTTATAATTACAAAGGAGGCCCAAAGGTCCAGTGAAAAGTTGCAAAATCAGTTTTGAATGAGAACCTTGATATTAACGTCAGCTGAAACTTTGCATGGATTGGAGTAGATTGGATTGGATGGATTTTAGGGTGAGGTCGCTCCATCATCTCACAAATGTACATTTCCTCCCGAGCCTCTAGTCAAAATGTAAGGTGCTTGCATCCTTGAAAAATTAGTCAGTCCAGTCCATCCATCCAATAAACACGACAAGTTTTACTCTCGTTTATTTCAGGTTTAAAACCACGATGATTTTAACGTTTTGACCTAAGTGTTATATTGTTTGTGCGGGACGCGACGATTGGATTCTGTGTGAAATTTATTGACGTTATCAAACAAGGCTGAGGCAAGCCATGATAGTTTTGGCAAGCAAAAATATTGATTTGCCAATCATTTGAGGCAGTTGTCTGTAATACAGGCTACCGTAGACGGTTCGCATATCTGGATTTTTGGGACCTATGAAGCATTTTGCTTTTTTTGTTGAAATCATGAGATAAATCGAAATATTTTGGTTCCAGTAATAGTAACTATTAGTTACTATTTTCGTTCCGACCTCGTGAAAAGTTATTACGCTGACCGTTCCAATCCTCTCAAAATCGTAACCAAAAGTAACAATTTGCTTACCACGCTCGGGAGCGTAGTTAGCGTGGTAACTAGATTCAGATTCAGATTTTCAGATTCAGATATTTTTCGCATCTCTGTGACGTGATTGGCCCGATCAGCACGAGGCGCGATATTTTGACGAAAATAGAAAATTGCGTTCCAGCCGTCACGCCAAGAAGCCAGGATTCGTGACGTCATATGTAGGAACTACGGTACATAGGGCGGAAGACGCTCTAGTGAAGGGTTTTCGCGAGTTGGAAAGCAAAGTCGGAATCAATTTCCAGTGGTTTTCGCGCTACTTTGGAAAGTTGCCGAACTTTCCCACCCGGTTTTCGCGCTTTGGGAACCAAAGCAGCTTTCCCGAAAAGTCATTCCACGAGGTAGTGGAAAGCTCCGCGGAAAGTTGAATGTTTCGGCTGGAATTTTCTAAGGTGTGAAAAAAAAAACAGTGCAGGCATCACCAATAAATAAAGAAAAATGGCAAGCGTTATTAGGACGACTTTCGATGGAATGAATGAGAATCAAAGAACCGTTAAGTGAACCATATTTATTCGAAATAGTTTGTAATTCAGTACTTTCCCGGCGATATCAGCTTTCCATGCGTTTTCGCGATCAGTCCAGCGGGAAAGTGGAAAGTTATTCCAGGAATCGCTTTCCCACAGTTTTCACGATGCGCTTCGCTCGCCGGAAAGTGATTCCGAGATCTCGCGAAAACGTTTCTCAGTTCAAATTCAAATTCATTATATTCTCCAAATATTCTTTTACAACGAATAGCATAGGACGTCAACGAAAATAATAACACTTTTTGATTTATCAATGTCTTATGGCGGTAACATTTAAACGACAACAAGTATAAATAAAAGTCGTCAATTCATAAAATATCAAAATAATCGGTAAATATATATCTACAATTATGAAATGACAATATATACAATTACCCTAGGTCAACAATACCTCGAATATTTACAGTTAGAAGTCATTTTGTTGTATCGAGTTAAAATGTTTCACGAAATACGGCACGAAAGACTTGAGAAAACGATCTGACGAAGCAGCTGGAGTCATTTCTAATAGTTGGTGTTTGATATTTTTTGATCCCCGGGTTATTTTCTCTTGTCTACTGCTTTGAAAGCTTGGAAGTATTTCACGATGATGATCGGAATTCGACAGAGACGAGAGTGTCCTACCGGGTGGTGACTTTGAACAATTTCTTTCCAGGTGACAGCAACGCTGTGATTGGCGTCGAAGGCTCACCGTCTCTCAGCGGACTAAACCTTTCCTATGATATTACGCCGGCAAGCTTCATCACTGCCGTGGTGACTGAAAGCGGTATGTTCCCGTGTGATGCAGCCAAAGCAATCTTGCGATTAAAGCAACTCGACACAGATGAATAGTGTGTTAACTTTGTGATACTTAGGTCAGCAGCATGCCATCATCTTCACCAACAGAACTGAATGACAGCCTGAGCTTGTAGGCACGCAAACGTGTGTAGAAGGTTATATTTTACTTTGCTAAGAAAGAGAAAGCCAGCTGAAAGTTGTTAGGCGTCTTGTATCCACGTGGGTAGCGGTCGTCTGCCGACATGGAAAAACTCACTGATGGTGAACGACTACGAAACTTGGCTTGTCGTCGGGCTAATTGAAAGTAGAGGGAGTTATCCAGCCGGTTTATGTTTTCGGGATAGCCAAGCGAAAATTTAGTAACTGTCTGGATCGTCGTGTGAAGGCGCCTTTATTGTGAACCGGTCTGGTCCTCCTCACAGAAACAAACAACCCGCTGTAGGAGAACAGCCTTTTCCCTATATCTCAATGGAACAGAAGAATGCATGGACACAAATCCGATCTCCGGATCTTAGCGCAACTGGTGATAGTTGGAGCTGGCCGTGATAAGGGTCTGTGTTGCACGTCTGTGGACCTAGTTTTATCTAAATGAGAAGCTCCAAGGGATCTAATTATATTTTGTTTGTTGAGGTAATAGAGGAATGTGAAGTCTTAATTGGCGTTCTGCGAGTTATTCTCTCGTTCCCCGAGTACAGCCATTGGCACGGAAGTAATGGAGCACGAGGAGGTGCTCAGCTCAAGAGAATAACAGATGATAAGGTTTACTCAGCCTGACTTTTTGCACTTCAAAGTTGTCTCAGCTCTCTAGGGAATTGACGATGGTGCCGAAGATCCGGGAAGGAATTCCACTCTGCGGCCGCCCGAACCTGCTCGTCTGTCTAAAACGGTGTAAATTTACCTCAGCCTGTTATGTGAGGCCCGTGCAGCCTGTTATGTGAGGCCCGTGACGTTTTTGTGACGTCATGAAAGAAAGGAAATTCGATTAAATTAATATTTCAGAATATATATTTGTATCTATGTACAGTACAGGTATGCTTATGTGAACGTTTGTTGACAGTGGACTTTGCCATTCCATGCACTTGCTGTGTTTAGAGCTAACTACTACTTAGCCAAAGTAGGTAATTAAGGGCATCTGAAAATGTGTCTCTGATCTTCATTCTACCATTTAGCCCAAAACTGCACTGTTCACATTAAAGTAACTGTTCACATAGAGCGTGTTCCACCCTTCTTACCGTAACGCTGGTCACCGTAGTTACTACGCTAGGCTGGAACGGTTTTTTATTTTTCGGTCAAATATCAGGCCGCGGGCTTATCGGACCAATCACGTTACAGAGAAGCGTAGTTACTGCGCTCCCGAGCGTGGTAAGCAAATAGTTACTATTAGTTACTATTTTGAGAAGGATGGAACGGTCAGCGTAGTAACTTTTCGTGAGGCTGGAACGGAAATAGTAACTAATAGTTACTATTGGTAGAGGGGTGGAACACGCTCATAAGCATACCTCTACTTTATATAGAGCCGGGCGCGTTTACATTTATAAACCGTTCTAGGGACAATCAGTTCCGTTAGTAAATGGAAAATATAGACTTTTTGTGTGACGTCACGGGCCTCACATAATAGGCTTAAGCCCCGTCTCCATTACCGTAAACCGACCGTTTTACGGACGGTCCGTAGCCGCAAAAATGTGGTCTTCATTAGGTCCGTCACCGCAAAAATGTGGTGTACATTAGTCCCAAATAGGTGAATCTTGTGTTGAAATTTAAAAAACAGTTTATATGTGACTTGAAAAACAGTTGAAAAACAGTTACATGGGACTGTGACAAAAAAGCAGTCTCCACTACGTCCGTTTTACGGTTACGGAGGGGTCAGTACCGCCGTTTTACGGCTACGGCCGTCCGTAGAAAAAGACCCGTCTTCACTGCCGTAACGGTCAAACGGTCGGCCGTAAAACGGTCGGTTTACGGTAATGCAGACGGGGCTTTAGGTTTAGTCGCCACCCCTAAAAGCCAAAATGGTGCGATAAGCGGATCGGTGTCAACTTCTAATTCTTTGTGGTTTCGAAAAGTTGAGCAAAATCGGCTTGAGTGATAAGAATCAGCACATAACAAAGGTACAACGAAAAGGCTTGATCAATGTTAAATGTGAGCTTGGGAAGTTAAAGGAGTTCAACCGGAAACATTCTAGCATTTAGTATGTCTTGATCTCCCCATCCAACTAGCGAGTCAAACCAGGATGCGGTACGACGCGGGATCATCTGGTGGTGCGATTTGGAAGCACTCACGTGGGCAAGTTCAATACAAATTCTATCAAAAAATTCGTACGAGGGAAAAAAATGTTGAAAACGTAAAAAAAAGGCCAAATATTTTTCGGTTATTTCTTTTTTCAATAATTACTTATGTGGTCTATCCTAAGCCACCCTTGCTTTCTGTCTGCGTCTTTGGATGGCTGCAGGAGTGGCAGAAGCCGATTCCTAACTTTTCAGATTTGTTTATCGACATTACTGTCGGTCAGCTTCTTACCGCCAGATGTCTGTCAGTTCTTTTGCTCCATGATAAAGAAGCGCGAGATTTAAATTTGCTACAACACGCTGTGCTGAAAGTGCCCAAACAATTGCCAACAATCAAGCAGCAAGCAGGCAATCCCCGAAGCACTAGACCTACCATGTTAATGAATACAGATGTGAGAAGAGTAGATTTTTTTGCGAATTGGTTGCATTTTTGTGTACAGGAGGGGTATCCAACCTCCTCAGACAAGATTTCAAATTTCCAGAGAAGTCTTTCCTTCAGAATAATCCATCTGGCTTAAAAAGGAACCAACAAATATGACAAAAATCTAGATTGAAGCTAATTGAATTGTTTACATATTGGATAAATAAATATTGCTTCAATATTTCTACAGTAGTTAGATATGTTTTTCTTTTCAAATAAGAAGATTGCTTCATTCTAACCTCACCTCGATTTACTTAAAAATTATGAAAAAGGAAGAGTTAGCAAAGTCTATAGCCAGAAAACAGCTTTTCAAAACAGCTACAAATTGAAGAAAAGGCACAAATTTGAATATTTTTGGACACATAACTTAGAAAAAAGTCATATTTTCCCTCTTGACTGTCATGACAGCTTGTATATTTCATTTTAACATTTTCACGGCAAAAATCGAGGTAGTGTAAAAACGAGGCCAGGTACCCCTCCTGTACTGTACTCACTCAGCTTTACGTCAAAGAGGATTTGCAGTAACAAAACCACTATAACGCTGACTATAACCAACATTAATACATTATTAGCTGCATTTTTTTTTGTTTATCTCATACCTCAATTCTGGCCAAGTTCTTGTTTCCCATTTTTGAAATGTCTTACAAATTAGCATTTTAGAATAAGGAATGACTTTTGAAAATGTGAAAGGTAGGAATGAGATGTGACTTTTCAGTCTGTATCCGGTCAACTTCTCGATCCTGCAGAATTTCTTAGAGCGATATTATCAACATTATCAGTATTGTATATACTGGAGCGATTAAAACACTCTAAAAAGTTCAGCTGATGTCTGGCTGATGTAGCCTATCCATTTTTCACTATTAAATATCCCATAATAATACATAATAATAGTTGTATCACTGATCTCAGTTCTACTCGTGATTCTCCTATTACCTTAAATTACCTTAAATTGCACTTGCAAGCAATAAGAATGTTGAATCCCGATGAGTAGCTTGCGGTTGATGATGGTGTTTGCTTATTTCTGGGGCACTCCAGTGCACTTTCCACGGTTGCGCACACCAGTCCTCGTCGAGTCGCTTTTTGAACCCCTCAGGTGTTTCGCTAGTCACAGCTGAATCAGACAGGCCATTCCACAGAGGAACAGCACGATTGCTGAAGAAGTGCTGGCGAACACGAGAGGAGCAGGATCTTCCGAACAGCTTCCGGGAGTGGCCCCTAGTCCGTGAATTGCTGTCAGGGGCGAAGAGGGAAGGGAGACAATTAGAGTTGAGTAGTTTGAAGACAAGTAGCATGTCTCCCCTCTTCCGCCGGTAAGTTAGTGTTGGGAGTTTTAGTTTCTGCAGCCGTTGTTCATAAGCCAGTGTTTTGAGGCCACGAATGGATTTTGTGGCTCGCCTCGCTCGCATTGTTTGATTAGTGAAATCAAACCAACTGTCCTTTTCTTGCATTCTTGTCAAAAACAAGAAAAGGGAAAAGTTTGTATTAACTATGATTTGCAGTCAGCTTGGGCTGAAATAATATTTATTATGTCATATTATTCAGCACTATTTCAATATTATAATGTTTTGAAGCAAGAATTCTCATTTGACCTGCATCTGGCTTCCAGTATATTTCTCTGCTTTGTCTGAGCCTGAAAAATAGTGTGACCTTGCAAAGAGCCTAATGAATAATATAATACTATTCTGACACCAAGCAAATCAAACAAAAAGTAAGAATTGATACTACAAAGAAATGGGGTGGCCAGATCAGTGTTGATTGAGCCTAGAAACTTGTCCATTTGCGACATGCTGACAGACAGCTGACTCCTAGGTACGAGCCATTCATGAACAGGACCTGCATAGTGCGAGGAGTCAGAAAAGAGTTAGCCTAAGGCTGGGCAGAATGTATGTTAATCTTCTCAGACCAGGAGAGCCTAGAACTCTAGAATGTGCTGGCCTATATAAAGTGCTCAGAATTTGAGATACACTCCAGTGTAAGGGCACAGTGCCATTGTCTAGGTGTGAGGTCACTGTTCCCCTGTCAAAATTGTTCAAGTAATATTGTTGATTTACAGAGTTAAAGCTGACTAAAGTTACTGAAGGAAAAGACTCCTTATCCATTGGCAAACATTCCCATGTCTTCATCTGTCCAAATAAATAGAGTGTTTCGTTGGGATAAGCTGTAGTAATTAGTCTTTTCCATTGTAGCCTATATTAGATCATCAAAATTTTGATTGCCACACAGTGATAAAAGATCAGACACAGTACTGTACAAAATACTACGGGAAATCAGGGACTGATGTCATTTTATCCAAACCTGCCTGTTTACCAAATTGGTGATAATCCAGGCTTGTTGTCTTACAAATAAGGTGTCTTTCCCTTAATAACCTTTGTCAACGAGATATCTCCTAGCTTAGGATTCCAGATCAGGATTTTTCATGGGAGTACAATGTCTTTGCAGGAGTATATCCCAAATTTCAAACCATTGTACCCTAAAATTGAGGATTTTTGTATGGTTGGACTGTTCGTAACACAAAGGCTAAACTGCAGGCTCTTTGTAGGCTGTAGTGGGTAAACATTATATCCCAAATTTCAAACCATTGTACCCTAAAATTTAGGATTTTTGTATGATTGGACTGTTCGTAACACAAAGGCTAAACTGCAGGCACTTTGTCGGCTGTAGTGGCTAAAGATTATACAGACTATTTGAAGAAATGCCTGATTTGTGCATATGCTTGCTGGTTGCGTCCACATTGGGCATAGCATAGGGTGTTGGGAACCCTAATCCACGAAATACAAATTTAGATGATTATATTGTCGGTTTCACCCATATTGTCTTAAATTTAGCAATTTTTAATACAATTACATTGTGGGCTAAGGAGCTGCAGTCTTAGCCAGTGCCAGCACGCCAAAAAATGAGGTACTTATGTTAGGCTAGGTAGGCCTATTTGATTAAGTAACCCATACTAAAAAGCAGGGCTAGGCAAACATTACAGCTAGGGTATAATAGGCTGGGTTGCTTGAGAAGGAATTCACATCCTTGGCCCAAACCTTCCTCGAGGAGATGTGTCAATCCTAGGAGCTTCCATTTTTGTAAAAGGACAGACTAAGCTGAGTAATGCTAGCCTTGAACTCCTTGGAAATAGCCTATGGTTATTTCTTTAACCAGGATTGTTGCACTTTCCAAACCCCGCTTTCAGGCTCGTATCCAGGAATTTTTTTTTTTTTGGGGGGGGTGCCCACGGAATTTCTTTCGGGGGGAGGGGGGGGGGGTTGACCACGGATCGGACCAAAAAGTACAAAAAAGACATAGCTCAGAGGTTAAAGCCTACAAAAAACGATTAATTTTGTGGGTTTCGGGGAGGTTCTAACCCCACCCCTGGATACGGCCCTGCCTGCTTTTATCATTAACTTTCAGGTGTATGGTGTCCTTGCTTAAGTCTTCAGGAATGTGAATGAATGTACTTTTGAATCAACTTCAGTGAGGTGCGGGGAAAATGGACTTCATAGTTTCTCCCAAGATTAGAAATCTGCCAGAGGTGAAATGGCTGGAGCAACTGGTTCCACCAACTGAAGAAAGCTTTCAACCCAAAGGCCAGGTGAGTTATTGTATGATTAGTCAGACCAAGCTTTTTAGGCTTAATTCAAAGTAAATGTGTCAGTAATATGACTATATTTGCTCTATCACGGCAAGAACATCACAGTGACCAGTCGTACTTTGAAGACTCTCGGCAATGTCACAGTAACGTATAACGAAACTATGCGTCCTGGCGTTTCTTTAAGTTACCTCGTTTTTTGTAGCAGATGATATGATATGTATGATATGATATTTATTGCGCTAAAAGCCCAAGGGCCATGGCAATACAAAGAAATATATAACCTACAACATCACTATAACAAACACTTAAATCTACAAGACAAATTCTCTATGAGTCATGGACAACTTGAGGAATCTGCCCACTTTCCTTATAGTGACAAAACATTCACTCTTGAACATTCGCTCCATCCATTCCTGATCACACTCATATACTCCAAATATTTATCTCCTTAAATCATTTAATTCCCTACATTCGCACATAATATGTCGCATGCACTCATTCATATCTCCACACATGGGGCAGAAGTAAGGACCAATCCTTCCAATCGGCCTACCCGTATACCTCCTTCTATCCCCAGAGTTAAAATATCAGCACGCATACTAATTATTAATTTCAGTTCCTCCCTGTCTAAACCCGCTTTAAAGAAACACATTCACCCCATGTCTCTTTCGCCTCTGTATAAAACCTCAGAGATTTCGAGTTATCTCTGTCAACCTGCCACCTCTGGATTTCCTGGTCCCTAAGTATATTTTTTACTTCTTTAGCTACTGTCCCTAACTCTAACTCATGACCCATACCCGCATTCCACTTATCACCAACACCACACTCATCTAAAATTTTCTTCACTTGGTAAGCCCATGACTCCTTACTTATGTCTCTAAGGGACTCCAGATACGCCGCTTTCAACTTTCTATTACGTGGAAGACTAATTATCTTTTCCTAAAAACTAACCATACTCACTAAACGCCTACATCTTAAACTTCCTAAGCCTATGTCCCCCCTAACTACTAAACTATTTGTCGTGCTACTCAGTCCAAATGATCTTTTAAAATAATTCAACTGTATCTGCTCCAACTTACCTGCCTTATGAAACCCCCACACTTCGGAAGCGTAATGCATAACCGGTAATACCTTCGTATTAAACACCTCTTTATGAATCTTAATGTTACTAATATCTTTCAAATGGCTTCTTAAAACTAGATTAACACATCATCTATACTCGTTTCAAAGCTATACTCGTATTTGAGGCAAACCGCCGTAAGATTAAAGCGTCATTTTTTTCTGTTTAGTTGCTTTTTGCCACAACTTTCAGCAGGAATAGTCTGCGTTTTTGGTTTTCGTTTTTCTTTGCGCATTTTTTTCTTGTTTGTATGTCAGCAATGCTGAAGTAAAGTATTCTTCGTTCATTCAGAGAACGTTTTTTTGTAAATGTTAATGGGACTTGATTGATTACTATCTGTTTCCTAGGATCTCTTAGGGTTTATACGAATATTTGTTGGTATTGCTCTATACGTTCATTTCGTCCGCCAAAATTCATTCTTTGGTTTGAAAATTTTACTATAGTGGGAAAATGAAATTGGAATGCGAATTTTCACTCGGACCTGTACAAAATTGGGATGTTTGATTGTTATAAATAAATAATGATTTTATCCGTGATATCTTTATATGTATAAAAATAGCTTTGGATGTGTCAGTATTCAAATAAGGGCATTTCAGGCACTATCAATCAACACAACAGGTCAATATTATATATCTGATAACAACAGAATTTCTACATAAATTAGTCAAATGTCGGTGTTTAAATAAAGGCACTCAATTCAAAGATAAACTACATAAAAATAACAAAAAAATAGGTCGTATGTTGCTAGGAACATTTAAAATTAAAAAGTTAAACAAAAAGTTCTAAAAAACTTAGGTTCATTGTTATAAAATGGGAAACAAAGTAGTCCTGCTTTCAAGGCGAGCCTGATAGTAGCCCATCCTAAGTTGAAGTATCCAATTATTTTCTAGATAATACACAACCCGCTCCTGAAGTCCATCATTGCCATCCTCTCTAAATCCCAAGAATTTAGAGAAGCTCTTGTCCATGCTGTTAAAAAATGCGAACGAGTCCCTTCTTCATCATGTCTCAGCGCCTTTGTCCAAAGGAACTTAGAAAGTTTACCTGGCCCAAAGAAGCTTGAGGACTTATTAACGGACTCAACACTGAAAGTTCTAAGCCAGCATCCAAATTGCCCAAAGAAGCTTGAGGACTTATTAACGGACTCAACACTGAAAGTTCTAAGCCAGCATCCAACCGTGCTAGTCGAGAAGGACGTTACAGTTGGATTACTGTTGAAGTTCGCCGGTAAGTTCGTTAACCCCTCTTTTTTTGTTATCTTTATTCGTGAAGTGGATGTTTGCTCCTTTCTTCAGTTTTAGTGCTCGGGTTGCAATTTTTTCCCGCTTACTTATGACATTATTTGACGAAAGCAAAAGAATTTATTTTGTAGCCAGACTTAATTTTCGGTCATGGGACCAGTGGCATAGGCTGTGGGGCGTTATCCCAGATATACAGTGCTACTGCTAGGTCCAGGCTGAATAGCAGCATGGAAGGCGAGTTGGTCCCGAAATCCTTTCATGGGCAACAGTGATCACTCACAACTGGCATCATTTTCAAAAATAGAGGGTTTAGGTGAGTTCATTTTTACATTGCACAGAAGTGAATCAGTCAAATATTTACAATTACAATTCGGTTTATTGATCCATAATATACCCAAAAAGTACAGTTAATTGAGTCAGCCAAGAGTTAACATTAGTCTATCTACAATTGTAACCTAAGTTATATAGCCTATATATGCAATTCGCGATTTTGATCAGTAGGCTATCAAACACGGTTAAAAATGACAGGTTAAAAGAATAGTTAGTCATAATTGGAATTACTAATATTTCTCAAACAAATTAATAACGATGGACACAAGTAAAAGTATAAAATACAGTACGAACACGATATCCATTAGCTATTGGACATAAATGAATCAGTTACAAAATCGCTTGTTGATTAGGTGTCAAACTGAAACTCAATTTGAAGCTGCCGTAAAAGTGTGATTGTACCTTGTATTTTAGGGGTATTATTTCAATCAATCAATTTATTTACTTCGTGACGTTACACATCACATATTAAAATTACACTAAAACAGGGCTATTCTATACTAAATATATACGATCATTTCGTCCATTCGGTGGCTCGGGGCAAAAGCACAGTCGACGGAAAAGGCGGTAGAAGCGGCATTCTGCATTCTCGCGAATTGCCTGGTCCTTCCACTTCCTCAGTGCGTTGAGGCTTGGGTCTGACTGTGGCTGTAGGGCGTGCCTGGAATTCGGTTTCTGCTGGGATCCGGCCGCATCCTTGGTTCCTTTAAAAACACCTTAAAGCACACCTTGCACTATTTACTGTTTGTGTTCCAGTATTCAAAACTATTTGAACATTGAAAACTAGGCTCTGCTTTTAACAAATTATCCACGGCTTTGTCTGTTTTAAGCCTTTTCCCAGGTGAACCCGATGATGTTATTACTCTTTGCTTCAGCGGTCCAGATGAACCTTTTGTTGCCGTCTCAATGTCGATTTTCTGACCGAGGGCTAAACCCAACTTGCGAACATAACGGTAGCGTGCGAACGGGAGAATTTCTCAGCTGTTCAAAGGCGTGTAGGGATCGTAGTCTTTCGTTTGGTGGTTTGGTTTAACTTATTATAAATCTTTCGGTTCACAAAATATAGAAGGTACTCCAATTGGTTTGGCTTGGGTTCACTCTATTTCTCGTCTCTATCTCGTCTCGATATCATCTCCTTCAAAACCGCTCTCCAGTTCCTGCTTCTCCGCTACTACATTTCCGTCGGTTTTGCGCACATCTGTTACAAGGCGGAAAGATCAGCATCCTGGATGCTTAACCAAAATCTACGTTTCCAAGTGAAATGAGAACTCTTTTACGTAAATTATATTTTCCGAACTAAGAATAAAATCACTTCTGATAATTAATTATTAATGACCAACCCAGTGTCACACAGGCCCATTGACTTCTAGCAAAAACTTGGCAAAATTCAGATGACCGGTTTTGTGCATCACTAACATGGTAGGCGAATGCTCGTAGGGATCATAATACGCATCGAAAATTGTGAATTGTGGCAAGTGCAAAGAATAGTGAGGTATCGTTAGCGCGCTTTGGGGTCCTCCCGAAAACAGGACCCCAAGACCCCAACCCCTTGCCACCGGACCCTTCTGGAACAAGAAAATGGGATCCGTCTGGCTAACCGAAAGAGGACCCCTTCAGAACGAAAAAGGGCCCTGCATCGGAAATGTTCTGTAAAGCTTGTAGATTTCTGAAGTTGTATAATTATTATTATTATTATTATTATTCTTTTATTGCCCTCAAAAGTTGAAGAGTACAAAATTAAAATAAAACCATAATATACAACTACAGTCAGTATATGCATCTAAATATAACACGACAGTAAATAAGAATACTGGAAACTTTAAGACACTATAAATCAATCATCATAACGAACAGCTATAAATGTGCCTTATCAGTAAAGAAAGGGAAAAGGTTGTGGGTTGGGGCGTAGAATGAAGCGTAGACTGAGCTGCTAGTTAAATTTATAACGTTATTTATTACTTTTGTAGCCCTATATACGTAGGCCTATTATGATTTATGTGTGTGCTCATGGGTTGTATCTCGGACTATACCAAACAAATTTGGAGTAAGCCATGACAAATTTTTGGCGATTAAAAAGATTTTACCTATCTATTTATCAGATAACGTCCAAAATGTTGAATTGCACATTCTTGTGTTAAATATCATCGAACTTGTGAGAATGTGTCCAGCTTGTTCTAAAATAAATATTAAAGAAAAGTTTTTTTTTTCAGAGGATTCACTTGACGCCCAAAAAGATGAATATAACTCCTTTCTCGCGGAATTCTCGGTCTTGTGCATGCTCTTAAGGACTTTTCTCGATAGAGAACCTGAGAGAGGGGAGTCAGTCCCAGATGTAAGGCAATGTATCTCATCCGTCATCAGTGGCCACAAACGGTGAGTAACTAGTTGTAATTACTTATTTGTCAGCCCCACGACCTGGCGAAAATACTCGAATTACTTGAAGCACAACTCGTACTAGAAATGATCTTTGAGGAAAGGAAAAACTGAATGTTTGCATGAAAAAACCAACTGTTTTTGACGAAAAATCGCGGCGCTTCGCGCCGACACGGTTATTTTTTACCGACTGGCCGACAAAATTCGGGGGGGGGGGGGCGCCCCCCCCCCCAGTCGTGACGCCCCTGGCTGGAGGGAAGTTGCGACGTTGGCTTTATAAAGTTTTGGGTCGTGGCACTTGCGTCGTGTGGTTGTGAGTTGGTAGAGCCTCTGGTTAGGCATCCTCAAAGCGTGTAAGCCTGTGCCCCAGAATTGTCTTGAATATTACGAGTCCAGTCCGTAGTATTTGGTTGGATTGATCGGCCCGGAGTCTCAAAATATGGTAAAATTGTATTGTGATGGTCAGAGCAACACCTCATGAACCCGTGGTATTAGACTATGAAGTCGCTTTGCAATAAATTTTCGTCGTTTCAGACTGTCGGTTTTGGAAGACGTCCTACACATCTGCTTTTTCACCGGAAACCAACTAGAAAGCCCGTCAAAATATCCCGTCGATATAAGTGCCACCGGTATCTGGGGAAAAGCAAAGGAGGTAACTCAAAGTGGGTTTCTGTGTCAGGATTCCTCTGTTTTTCGCTCATTGCTGGAGATTATCGAATCAGCACTGCCGGATTTGGACGCATCAGAAGAACAGCTAAGCAGCGATCTTAAAAGGTAATGGTTACCTAGGAGTGGCTAGGAGCATCCCACTCCTTGCATGAAACTTTAAGTGGAATTAAATGCATAGATTCTTTTTGGTTAGTTATGAGAACTTAGAAACCCCTCCCCCTTCTTTGTACTAATGAGAGACCGTCAAAAATATCCCAAAATTGTCAGTACATTTCAGTTTGTTTCGGAAACCAAGTGGGTTGGTTCCAAGACAGCCGTTTTGCTTGAAGAGTTAGTAGAAATGGACAAATTTGAGTAGTGAAAACCTGTATTAAAGGAACAGAAAACTTGACTCAAACTTGACTCGGGGAGCTAGCTAACATATCAAGAATGTACCCTGAGTCGATATTGAGAGTAAGAAAAAATCTCGTTACGACCATTGCAGTTTCCCGGCAGTTTCCGAGAATTCGACTTTTGAGCAAAAGGTGTGCAAATGCAAAAGGTTTGTGTGCCGCGAGTAGGAATCGAACCCCGGCCGTCTAGTCGGGAGGTCGTTATTCTGTAGTCTACATGTAAAAAGGTGAACTTTTACAGTACATGAGTGCATAATTACAGTGCATAAGGGGCAAGGGCCTGCCAGCTAGCTTTGGGAACACTAAGGAGGGGTTCGAGACAGTTCGAGATGACGAAGAAGGGGGGGCCTGTCGACAATAAGACCCTGTATATTTATCCAAGCCCCCCGGGCGATTGGATGGCCGAAAGTTGCGTAGTCAAGTTTACTGTTCCTTTAAGAATGCCGGTATGGATAGGCAAAGATTCGGATTTTTATTTTCTTATCGTCTTATGGAAGTAAAATCGTTAAAACTTTACACTGTCTGAATCATAATAATATTTAATACATGGATGCGCGTCAATATTTATGCTATGATCTTTTAAATGTCATCTCTTCGCGAGAAGGCTATAGACTTCCACTGGAAACGCTTTCAAGTGTAATAAAACAGTTTTAGTTGTTTTTTGTAGTGAAAAAATAACATGGATATAAGAACATTCAAACAGAAGGATAAACATTGCTATGTTTAGTATTTTCGAACTTCTGACACTACAGTTGACGTTTAAACTTTTTTTTTAAGCCGACTCCTCTATTTTATCCGATTCATTACAGATTGTCTCAGAACGTCAGTGAGCTGAAATGGAAGCTTGACATTATTGACAACCTTCCCCCCTCTCCGGTCTACAACTGCAAAGAGGCGTGGCTTCACGAAATGTATGCAGAAAAGAGTTCGGAATCAGAGGAAGATCTTCTCGACAAAGCCGATAGGAGAAGGCTTGAGTCAACGGAATCTTCAGATACCTCTAAGAGCTGCGTAAGAACTATAGAACTTTTACTCTATGGCGGGGGGGGGGGGGGGGCAGGCCCGAACTCAGAGATTTTGGGCCCCTATGCAGTCGGGGACCCCTTTTTGATAACTTAGCAAAAAAACAAACGTTAACTTTTATTCAAATAATTCATAAAACGGATACGTCAGCTACGAAGCTTAGGCAGCGATATTTCGGCCCTTCTTGACAAGGGCTAATCATAAAAACTTGTAAACATGTAATCATTGATTACAGGTTTGTTCCTTCCCTAACGTACTTTGGTTTTAGATAAAAGATAAGCAGACTTAGGATGAAATAAACAAGTAGCAACTATGTCTTTTACACATTATAATCAGATTGGTCCCCTAGGCCTATGCAGAAGCTCGCCGCTGGAGGGGAGACTATGGGTCGGAAAAAAGTGTCGTTTGCTTTAGTCGGGTACATTAGCCCCTTTTCACGATCATAAGTTTGTCCAAGTGTTACCGTCAAATGGAGTGGTATTGTCTCACGCTTTGGAGAACATATTTCACTGCCTCATGGAGTGTGCTCGAACCTAGGTTTCTAATTTAGCATATATATTGTTGACGTAAAATCAACTAGTCGGATTATCGCCGTTTCGAGATTTTTAATAAATAAACTAAATTGCAATTGAAATTCATACCAATAAGCTAGCAACTGTTGTCGTTTTAAACAGTATGATGTGAATTTAGTTTAGTTTATTGAAATACAAACAAATAAGTAATCCGTAATAGCTTTATTCCGGCCTAAGACCATAATCTACGCTCTACAATACAAACTTAAACAAACAAAACAATAAACAAACAAACAGTGTTAACCAGCTTCAGGACATTACGTATACTGCCAGCAGTTTTGACCCGAAGAGAGCAAGGAATGCAAGGATACGGAGTTTTGGCGTGACAGCGGTAGCGCGTTGGGCACCGGTGAAATACTGCGAAAAGAAATAACAGGGTCCCAGAGATGCGGGTTTGGCACAGAAATATGCCTGAAAAAAACAAACTCTTGTGTCAGACTAGTTTATTTTGGTACCTCGCTACGCTGTCCCAGTTTGTGGCTGATTTTACAAAGCGCAACTGCGTTCGGGAAGTCCAGGGTTTGACACCGGACTCTATGAGGCTGATTCTTCTGTGCCGTGGACTTTTGTGCTGCACGTACAGCTGGGTGTATGGCATTATCTTGGCTGTTCCTTTTGGTTAGTAGTTAAGGAATAACATTAAATAGGCCTACCAGTGACCTCCGTCTGTTTTCAAGATTTCCAGCCTTAGAGGTATGAGCTTTACGAAGCTGTGTCTAAGCTAACATTCCCCTGGCGGATAAAAACTGGCGAACCCCTCCTCGGTCATACCCCCCCCCCCCGAATACAAATTGTATAAGAAATTAAAGATCTTATTAAAAACTACAGTTTGGACGGCGAGCACTTATTTTCCATACACACGCGAGTTAAATGCATGACGGCGGCTCGCTGGCCGCTTTCACAAAAATATATTGCATTTTATAAACACTGTGGGGGAGGAGGGGTTTTGGTACCCGGGGTTTTTCGCCAGGGGGCTTTGACACCGGGGGGGGGGGGTAGCCTAGACCCAGCTTGGTGAACCTCATACCTCTGAAGTCCCAACACGCTTATCAATGGGTTACCAGTATCATTGGAAAGGTATCTTTGTAGAACTTGGTTATAATATCAGTATTCTTTATAGACTTCGCCAGAAATCATCCCAAAACATAAACGTGTCTCAAAGGGGCATTCACGCGGGAAGCATTCCGCCAGATCTCAAAGTCGCCGCTCCGGGATAGTCAGCAAGCTTCTCTGTTCTCCAAAAGAATTAGCCGTTCTTTGCCTTGTCTCCGGTCAACTGTCTCAGGCTTTGGAAATCGTCAAGCTGTGGGGGCTGTGGGAAGCATCAGAGGGGCACGAAGTCCTTTTTGCGAAGGCCTTTGATGACCTGCGACAGAAGCTGGTAAACTTTGATCGAAGCGCCATGCTGCGGTCTGTGAGTAGTCCAGCTAAGTTTTCACCGAAAGGAGTCTCGCCTGGATTGTTAAAGGTAACACCTTATTCACTCCTTTACTTCTACCATCTTAATTAGGCACAGACCCTGGTAGGGACTGTAAAACATGTATCAATATGTATTACAGTGGAGGTACGCTGTTTGAACAGTTAATTAACTTTGAACAATGACATTTGAATCCTTTTATCTGCTTGTGGGGTCAAAAGCAAAATACTAGTCGGTCAAAGCAGTTCCTTGAGTGCTTTTAGAGCGTCTGAGTGAATGTACGTTTTTGTTTTATTTTGCAAAAACTGCACTGATCAAAGTTAAGTAATTGCCCAAAAAGCATACCTCTACTGTATACATTTATATGCATATATTTCCGACCTTCGTGCTAGATTTTGGTGGGAGAGATTCAATCCGGAGCTGGAACCATAATCTAAGCATATCCCTTGTCGCAAACCTTTTTTTCTTTAGTTGTAAGTCTGTTCTCGTAAATTCTCGTGTTGGTATTTGTGTTTGTTTAGCTAATGATTATCTTGTCTTAAAATTTTAGTGTTGATGTGTTATACTTGTTCGTTTTTTTTTCTTTATAATGCATTAGGCTAGGATTTCATTAATAATGTTTACAAAAGAATCTGAATTAGTTAAGCGTCGTTGTTTATGCCACTGGCATGTCTGATGCTTTTAGAAACATGATGTTTCTAAATATTTGACAATAAAATTGTACCTTACCTTATATGGGACGGAAGCCCTAATTTGAAGGAATAATTGAAATCAAATGAACATATAGGTAACGACTACACTACCACCAACAACGCGATGTGTGGCGCACAGAGTGAATGAACACAGCCGATGGGTGTGGGGGGGGGGGGGGGGCTCAAAAGTCACATCTAGACCCCAATACCGATAGGTATACCGAATTTCGCCTTGACATTTGTCATGGCTCACGAGTTAGGGACTCCACAAAAAAATAGGTGAGAACCGAAGATGAAAAATGGCTGGAGCGTCCGAAATAGTGGATTGATCATGGATGAACACTACTACAAAACTGACAAACATCTATAAAATACGAGACAACTTTTCGCGAACACCTGTCTAACGTATATCATATGTGGAGGTTGAGAGTAAGCTAACTTTCTGTGTGATGATTATCACTGTGGGACTTGGGATGATGCGTATGGTTAATTGTTAATTATTAATGGTTCTTATCGAAAAAGTTATAACAGCTGACATACCTTCATCTCGTTTGATGTCGGAATCACATGCTTGATGGCCATTTATAATTATCAACCTCGCTGCGCCCGGTAGATATTTTAAGTAACTTTCCTCGCTCGGATACGTTATTTTAAATGACCGTCTCGATGTTATTTCTGATATCAACCTCGATGTCGGAGGTGCACCTTTAATATCTTGAGCAATTCCAAGTTGCTCTCACATTTGGGATTCAGTGGTTAGGGAAGGTTAGTTACCGTAAACATTGGTTAGGAACTTCACTTCTTTTAAGTTAGGAACTACTTACTTTCTCCTACAAAAGTAAGTGCAGCTATCCCGGTGATGTAAAAAAAATAGCAGATTTGCTTGCGTCTTTACTCAATCCTATTCTTAGGGCCTACGGCGGGCCACGACGTCTAGTCTTGGATCTTCAGCAATCCCGAACCTCGTGGAAGACCTAGTGAGTAATAGCAGTCCTGGACCTGTGAATAATTCTGTAGACATGGACACCTTCCTCCGTCAGTTTGTTGCTGTGGATTTGGCAGTTTCTGGAAATTTCCAGCATTCCAGTACTCACACTCTTCTGAATATGGTGGATGCAGAATCGGGGCATGTGAAGGTGGGTTATTTGTCATTTTGTTTTTTGAATTTCTACGATCACTGCCCGTAGGAAACCCAGGCATCTGTGACTCTCTTAGACAGTCGACTTGTTGACAGGCCAGTGATATATTTAGGATATCGGTGGGGGTCATTCGGGGCTGACGTGAAAACCAGGCTTTACCTTCCAGATTCCCGTATGTTCAGGGCTTCTGCACAGTCAATCAATCAATCTGTCATTTATTTGTACGAAATTATCCACTGGATAGCATAGGCTGACGACAAGAAAATCATACACTACACGACCAAAGAAACAATTGGAATAGTTATATACGATTGGTCTGCCAACCGTTCCGGATTTTTATGAAAATGATGATAGCTGATAATGATGATGGCTGATAATGATGATAGCTGATTTCTAAAAAAAACACAAAAAAACGAAACAGCTCTTTTGAAACTGTAGAGTGAATAGTAGAGGAAAGTCGTACTTCACTAACTATAGGCCCGTTCGTCGCAGTCATGGTAGTTTCTTGTTTTTGGGATCCCAAAACGTTAGTGACGGATACCTATGACATCGCAAAAGTTGTCCGTCTGTCCGTCCGTCCGTCCGTCTGTCAGCACGATAACTCTCGAAGGGAATGAGATATTTTGATGAAACTTGGTGTGAGGATTCTTTGGGTCAAGAGTAAGGTCGAGTTCGTAGATGGGCTCTGTAGCCCTACGTTTAGGTGTGGGGGAGGGGGTTTAAATTAAGGGGCAAACAAAATATTTTGAAACAGCCAATGTGATAGTCGATTATGGGGTAAGAAGACATGCTGAACACGATGATGAAAACCATTTTGTCGCCGCACAAGTAGTTCGCCCGGAATCCGGCCAAAACCGGAAAGTTTGTTAAAAGTAAAAGTTTTATTTGAAGTGGATTAGATGTTCGATGTAAGGGTGTGAAGACATGCTGAACACGATGGTGAAAACCATTTTCTCGCCGGACAAGTAGTTCGCCCGGAATCCGGCCGAAACCGGAAAATTTGTTAAAATTAATATTTTTATTTGAAGTTGATTAGATGACAGATTTAAGTTTAAGAAGAGACGCTGAATCTGTATATGACATTCATTTTTTACCCGGACATATAGTTCGTCCGGAATCCGGTTGAAACCGGATTTTTTTATAAGTTAAAGCTTTATTTGAAGTTGATAAGATGTTCTTTATAGGGATAAGGAGATACGCTGAATTCGTTTCTGAATTATCTTTTTTTGGCTGGACAAGTAGATCGCTCGGAATTCGGCCGAAACCGGAAATTTGGCAGAAGTAAAGCAGGAAGTTTCGATCAGTATCGTTAAAATAGATATGGCTTAGACAGGTATATCTGAACTCAATTTTCGCAGATGATTAGCCTGGCGAAGACTGGATTTGGCGAAGACCAGACCTAGTTGTCTGGGTCAAATATTAAATTTTTGGGATCCCATCGAAACCTTTGGTCTTGTTACTCAGTGCAAAGCAAAATAACTCTAGGGAGTAGCGTCAAGACCTATGAATTCCTTGCTTCGCAAACGTCCCATACTGATAGCGCCACCGACTACACTTGCGTAATTTAAAGCGAGACAAACTTGCGGGCTTATACATTTCTAGTAAAGCTAGGATTCGGTCTGCACACATCGAGGAAATCGGGTAGGCTGTATCTTTTTGTTTTGCTGTGTCCAGAATATGAAGTAATTGGAGCCACCGCTGGTGCACGACTGATTGAGTTTCAGTAGGGACGTTTACTATCGCTAGTTGTGCTAGTGTCGCTGCTATTCGAGTGTGTGTCACTTTTTTCAAGTCTTGGCGCTACTCTCGAGTGTTATTTTGCTCTGACTCAGTGGTTTCCTCTGCAAGAAGTATTTTGTGTCACCGTCTCCCGGTCCTCTAGAATCTTCCTCCCGACAAAATGCTGGTGACTCCTCACTGGTGTCCGAAAACGGGTTACAGCACTTGGAGCAGTTAACGAATATAACGCACTGCCCGAGAGCATAAGTTCAGTAAAAGAGTAAAAATGAAAACACAAAAACACACACAATTGTAAAAATGTTCACTCACAAATGAGAAGCCTATTGGGTGGTGAACAGGTAAACGGCCAATCAGAGGATATGATTTTGAAGACAGATTCTCCATTGTCAGTGGTGGGTCCTGAATGGAAAAACGGCGGATCAGATATCGATTTGGCGTGTGACGGGTTAGTATAGAAGGAAAGGGAGGTATTTGAAATATGGGGAACGTAAGCCACGTAGGTCTTTTTTCCTGAGTAACACCATGAAGTCTGGTAAAATTCACATACGGTGCGGAAAAGGCAGTTCCCGAGTCCTTGTCTGTTATACCGCCAACAGTTCGGGGCAGTTTTACTGTAAAGAGTGCTGCCATAATATATCCTAGTTATGGTGAGTGACAGTGTGTTTTGTGTAGGTGTACCCGATCAGCCTGAGAGACTGGTACAGCTATGTTAACAGCTTGAAGCATGCCAGCGCGAAGCTAACAGAAAACCGAGACGGGTACGACCTTCATCACCTTTACAGCTTTGCATCCGCCTCTGCCCTCCTAACACGAAACCATCTGAAAGATTCCAAGGCGTTCAGCAACGACTTGAACCTGCGCTTTAAGGCTGTCGTTCTTCTCAATGAGCTTGAAAGTAGTAGCGGCCTCAAAGAAGATCTCGATGTCTTCGACAAGCTGACAAAGCTCTTTGAGGATTCCGGTGGTGTGAACTTCGTGAAAGGGATGAACGCCTTTTTCCGAGCGTTCCATGAAGTCTTGCAGCCACATGGACACGAGCTCAAATCCCTTGAGGACATGACCACTACTTTACCACAAGATTTGGTCTTGTCCGTGTTTCTTAAGCTGTCGGACGAAAAAGTGAAAAAGCTGCAGACTGATCTCCACTCCGTGTGTATGAGCTTGCCGTATACATTGGCGCATGCCTGTGCCCCTGAGCTTAAAGTAAGAGAGTGTGAAGGGGTGTGCGAGTGCAAATCAGCTATCGGGAGTGCTGATTCGCGGGTGCTGGAGTATTTAAGCGAGGAGATGCCCATTTGCGTACATTTTCTAAGGCTGTCGAAAGGTGACACTGCCGAAGTCCCTGATTATCTGATTTCCTATGCGACATCGAAAAGAAGGCAGATATTGACGCAGGAATCCACTGGAGGTTTGCAGATTTGCCTAATGGAAGTCCTGGAACGATTTGTGGCGTTAGTTGAAAAAGGTGAAATGGAAACGGCGCTAAGTGTGGCGGCTAGTAGCCACCCGCCGTTTCTGCAGATGGAGCCAGTACTTCGTTTCCTGGATTTATTTAGTGGTTTGTCGGAGGACTCGGAAGCAGGAGTTGAGGCACCAGGTATTGATTTAATTTCATTTTAACATCAATGTCAGTTCTTTGCTGACATGGAAGATTGATCGGTGTACTAATATTCATATCAGACGTGATCAGTTTCTCGAAAAAAAAAAAGTTACAGCACAATAGTGTTGATAAATCCCGAAAAGCCGCATGCAACAGTTTCAGCTTCAAAAAACAACCTAAATAATCTACTTATTCCTAAAATTTATCACTTGTTATACGTATTTGAAAATTACACAATAATATTTGGGTTCGTTGATTTCAGGATCGAACCATCATGAACAATTTTTTCTCTTTAGTGCGAAAGCGACGGAATTCTTATAATTACCTCGAAGTAGCCGCACTCGCACACTGATTACAATTATTATTACTTTCCTAAAAAAATAGAATTCGTATTCACGGCTTAAAGCACAACTCTTTACTAGGAAAAATATTTTCCCTATAAAATGAATCAGAAAAAAACATTTTCGAAAATAGCATTACTTGCCATCTTAAATTAGCGATTTTCTTGTTAGCGCCTGTCGACTATGTCCAGCCTTCCTGCTCTCCGACGCGGCGGCTGGGCGCAAAACATTTGAAAACTGATCGCGCCGTGGTTCAAAAGTGTGAAAACTAAGCAAATAAAATAAGTAATAAACAAAAGCTTCTCAGATCCTTATGTGTGAAAGAGTTGTCAGCAGACGTTCATGATCCCGGCAAACGTTTCGTTGTTTGACTGGCAAAACTCGGCAAGGCCAAAAAGCGCTAAAATTTCGTAGGCACAAAACGAAACAATTGGAGAAAGGTGGGGACTTTAGAAGCTTATAATTCTGTATGGGAGCTAGATATATTATAAAAAGCAGAATAAGCAAGAGGGGTCCTTTAAATAAGTGATTGCAGCGTCGTTTACAATTATTGTAAATAACACGAGAAGTAAGCAGATCAAAGCGTCAATATTCGTTGGTGAAGACCTTCCCTCTTTCCCAGAAATTAGGCGCTTTTCTGAGCCTCGTTTTTGTTGCAATAGCGCTGCCGCATCGCTGCTGCAGCACTTCTTTGCTTTTGCACAATATGCGTTTTTGGGTTCACTTTCTTCTTAGTTGAAGCGGCAGCTGCAGCACCTTGCAGGGAAGCACGGACTTGGTCGGTGAGCAAGTCCGCGGTGGAAAAAATATTTACAAATAAGTATTCCTTGAGCCCAAGCTGACTTAGACTCATATATTCATATGATATATACAGAAATGGATTCGTCAGCTGTGATGCTTATGAAGCGATATACTGGCCCAGCGTTGGCCCAAAAGAATAACAGTCTGAAGAGGACCCTCACAAGAAAACAACCAAGAAACCAACGAAAATGGGGTTTGTAAAGGCCAACGAATGTACTGAAATAAACAGCGAATATTTCGGGAGGACAACCGCCTCCCTTCTTCAGCGCAGACAGAAAATTTTGATGAAAAATGCCAAAGCGAGGACGCCGATCAAAAACCAGAAAACCGAAACAAAGCAGAAAACCAAGGCCGTATCCAGGGGGGGGGGGTTAGGTGGTTCAAACCCCCCCCGAAACCCACAAAAGTAATGGTTTTTTGCAGGTTTTAACCTCTGGTCTATGTATTTTTTGTACTTTTTGGTCCGTCCCGTGGACAAACCCCCCCCCGAAATAAATTCCGCGAGCAACCCCCCCCCCCCCGAAATGAATTCCTGGATACGGCCCTGCAGAAAACCAACAAGAAACCAAAAAATAAAACCAAAATTGGAAGAATTCAAAGCCGAAAATAAAAACAGCGAGCCACTCACCAATACCTGCGAATAACAATTAAGACTGTTCTCGCTCGGTACTAGCGAGTGACTACTTCCCAACTACTTGCGAGGGACCCTTGCCAAGAAGGGCCGAAATATCGCTTCATAAGCATCACAGCTGACGAATCCGTTTTTGTATATTTATATAAATATTTACAAAATACACAGAACACATTTCCCAATTTGGAAATGTGGGTACAAAAGGTTTTATAAGACAGGCAACTTCTCTATTATTTATGCTCCACATCAAAATACTCATTCGGGCTGCCTACAATAATAGTAGGCTATGCATTGGTGGATTTTTTTCTTGTCACACAGTGACGCTTAACCCCTACTCTCTCTTCCAGGTCATGGCACAAAGCCAACATTTAAACCAGCCGGATATGACGTTTCCTCGTTTCTCGTGTCCAATCTCCCCCCTGAACACCAGGCCCAAATCGAATCCATCTCTTCGGATCCAGTAGTCGTATATGAAATATTTCTGATGAACGGACTATATCAACAAATCACGGACACTATCGACACGCTGAAATCCAAGAGCAAAGACTCATTTCTGAACGAGAAGTTGGACTCGCTTTTCCTCTGCTATGCAGAAAAGGCTTTGCTTTTGGAGGAGGACGTTCAGAGTGGAAGAACGTATGCAGCTACATCGAAAGCCTCATCCGAGCCTTATTTGGTGTTGGGGTCCACTGGATCCTCCCAGTCGCCCTTTAAGCAGGAGAGTGTGTTTCAGATGCCTGTTTCAACTCCAATGAAAGAAGATTGGATCCCTGATACTCAGGTAAATAATAGATGAGGCAGCTGCGAAAAGACGCTACATGATAATAGCTGAGCGTTAAAGTACGGTTTCCGGGATTTGTAGTAGTGGCAATAGATTGGTCGTTCTGGCTCATCGGTCTTGAATTGGTCTATTCAGTCAGTCAATCTTATTGTTCAATAAACATTTCGTACGGTATTAACAAAAAACGAATATTTGTCCTCTCTCGTCAAGCAAACTATACACAATCACGCGTCGACGTGGTCAAACAGTTTAATAATTAAACAAAAACTAGAATTGCAACATTTAAACATTAAACAACTTCGAAATCTACTAAACGAAAATGGTTTATTTTTAAATTCGAGTTGAAAAAACTAGGAAACTATAAGGGAACAAAAGTTCTGTCATATTGCGCATGGGTTGTGCGTATTGGTTGTGTCTTTAGGGCTGGCTGCTCTGCCAGTCTCTGTGGTCGTGTACGGTTGGGAATGTAAGGGAGAGGGAAGTATATGACGATGGATGGGGTCTTCCGGTAGTTGGTTACCATACTTAGTAGAAAGCTGGTGTCTACGGGTTGATAAAGATGTGAGGTCAAACCCGCTGAGAAGGTTACGGGCTTATGATATTATCATCCGGTTCTCGGGGCATTGAACATTTTGATTTTTGTTCATAAGCAAAACGAATCTTTCAGGAACTTGCAAAATATCTTAGAATGAATCCGGATTTGCTGGCTTTCTAGACTGTCACTATCCTCGATTTGACCCCAAAATAATGTTTTGCTCCCAGCCGTCCGTTATAGGTGGCTCTGTGTCCCTGTCCCGAAAAAAAAAACGGTCGCCTAATCCTAAGACCACGAAATATTTCATCTTATCCGACAGATTCCGAGGCGAAAGTTACAGGTCCTGCAAGATTATTAGTAATAGACTTGTGTCAAATTTACTGAATTTTTTTGAAAAGTCAAAAAAGTTATTGTGTATAATTTAAGGGTAAATGCGGTGTAATTACTTATGGACTTCAGGAGGCGAAAGTTACAGGTCCTGCACGATTGTTAGTAATAGATTTATGTCAAATTTACTGAATTTTTTTTGAAAAATCAAAAAAGTTATTGTGTACAATTTAAGGCGAAATGCGGTGTAATGATTTGTGGAATTCAGGCGTGCTTTTCAAGCCTGGAAACATCGGTAATCTTGAAAACAAAAATACTCACTTTGCATTTTCGTTTGTTTTAGGTTGCCGAGTGCATGTGCTGCCGTCAGGTGGCCTTTTCTATTTTCAATCGCCGACATCATTGTAGACGATGTGGACGAGTCGTGTGTAGTTCTTGTTCTCGAAATAGGATGAAGGTAAGATCCACTACTACTGTACGTTAAATATTAGTTGCGTTTTTGCAGATACCATGGTATCTGATACCACGGTCTAAAGTCGTATTCGCAGTTACCGTGGTATCTGATACCACGGTCTAAAGTCGTATTCGCAGTTACCGTGGTATCTGATACCACGGTCAAAATGCGTTTTTGCAGTTATCGTGGTATCTGATATTCAAATACCACGGTCCGACCGTGGTATGTGAAAAGTAATCTCATATTCGTCAACTTTTGTCAAATTGGAGAGAAAGAAGTTGCACTTAGTGATGTAACTGGATATCAGTTTTTATGGCACTTGCAGCTCCGCTCAAGTGCCATATACCGATCGCTTTTCGGTCGGTCGGTCGGTCGGTCGGTCGGTCGGGCGGTCCACTGTTTTCGAGTTAGGGTACTTCCAGATGTCCTAGGACGATGAAACTTGGCAGGCATATCAGGGACCCGATATAACTAACCTGGAAATAATCAGTTTCACGATCCGACCTTCTGGGGGGGAGTGGTGGGCCTTGGAATCCTGAGAATTTAGTAGTTTTTGCAAAATCCCTACCCCTTTCTTCTCACTAGTAGGTCTGCGCACGGCGTGACGTCACTCTTTGCATCGGATCACTCTGTTAACATCGGAAAGAGCTAGTGCATTCGAGGGTCAAAGGGGTTTGTATATGTGATTCAGTGCGGAGGAATATGGAAAATTGAGTGTTGTGTAACTTTCGAACGGGTGATCGGATTGGGACGAAACTTAATACCTGAATGAATGACATATCTCTGATCTTCCATTTGAAGTCCGAACCGGATTCGACAGCTATGGGGAGTTGGGGGGGGGGAAGACCGGAAATCTCGAGAGACGGTTATAGTGGAGGGATTGGAGTAAAACTTGCTGGGAAGAACAAGAATCTGCTCCATATAAATCGTTTACACGTTTGGACTGGACCCGGACACTTGGGGGGGGGAGGTGGAGGGGAGTTTCCCGGAATTCTGGTGATGACAGTTTTTGGGATTTTCACGACGAAACTTGGGAGGCGTATCAGGTATCAGGGACCCGATCAAACTAACTTGTAAATAAAAATTCACTCGATCCGATAGTCGTGGGGGGATCGGAGGGAGGGGGAATCCGGAATATTTAGCCATGCGTAACTTTGGAACGGGTGATCGGATTCGAGTGAAATTTAATAACTGAACAGAGGGCCTGTGGTGATCTTTTTCATGTCCGGACCGGATCCGACAACAATTGGGGGGGGGGGGAATACGTAACCGGATTGGACTGGAGAGATCGGGATGGAACTTTGTGGGAATAACAAACAAGTCCAAAACCGAACCGGATTGGCTCCGGCGACTGTGGGGGGAGTTTGAGGGGCGGGTCCGGAATTCCGGTGATCGCGAGTTAAGGTACTTCCAGATTTGCTAGGACGATGAAATTTGGCTGGAATATTAGAAATTCGACAAGATTGGCTTAGAAATCGCCACTTTTCAAATCCGACCATTCCCTAAAGTACCAATCATGACCGCAAATTAAGAAAAATGCTTTTAAGCTAAATATGCATTTCCATGATCCGCATGAGTACATGATCATTTTTGCCTCAAGGGTTTTGCTTACAAATGAAGTTCTAGCTCCCTTAAAGTGTGCATCTTAACCGCAAGGTCGAAAAGTACTTTTTATCAAACGATACATCTCAACCTATGATCATTTGTGCCACAAGGGTTTTGCAAAAAAAAAAAAAATTCTAGCCCCCTTAAAGTGCGCATTTTACCCGCATTAGCGGAAAAAAAATACTTTTGATCATACGTATATATCAATGATCCCTAAGAGCCTGATATCGTTTTTGCCTCAAGGGTCTTCCTTACAGATGAATTTCTAGTGCCTTTAAAGTGCGCATCATTACAGCCAAGTTCTACGACAAAATACTTTTTCTCTAGCTTCCTTAAAGTGCGCATCTGAACCGCGCAGTCGAAAATTACTTTTAATCAAATAATACATCTCAACCCATGCAAGTGCCATATGAGCTTACAGCTCTTGTTCTTTTGGGAAGACTTCGAAAAGTGCAATTTCGGCAACAGTCGTTTTTGCAGAGCAACCGTGTGTCAGATACCACGGTAACTGCAAAAAGCAGATCCAGTTACCGTGGTAACAGATACCATGGTATCTGCAAAAACACAACCATTGTTCGCATACCTTGGAAGCTCCAGGAAAGAGTATCTTGAAGATAGTGCCAAAGGCCCAGAACATTTTCTTCACACCTCCTATCGTTCAGCAGATTTTTCTGGCATAGAAAGTTCTGCTTTTCTTACAACATTGTAGAACTGAAAAGGAACCCTCTTACTTATTCTGCTTTTTATATTATCCTTAGTTCCCTCATGGAACTATAAGCTTCTGAAATCCCTGCATTTCGCTATTGTTTCGTTTTGTACCTGCGACTTCTGGGCATTTTTTTTTACCAAGCCGAGTTTTGTCAGTCACGCAGCGCAAATTGTGCCTATCGAAATTAAAGCTACTTGTAGTGCGCGACTGAAACTTGTACTTGTAAAATAAGTCTTCTTTTCAGACAGGACAACCTCAGAAATTTAGCGTTGCAGGTTTTCAGGAACGGAACTACAGTAGGAGACCCAATTTCTCATCATCTGTAGTATAAATGTTCGGGTGTGTCGTATCTGAGGAGAAGGCGAACGCCATATACAAATCTCTAATAATGATATAATAATATATTGCAAAAACAGAAGGCCACAAAGCCTGTACAAAGTTCTCTTAAAACATTTAGGGTCATACATTTCGGTTATAAATATTTCGTCGATTTCTTTCTTGAATCGGCTCAGTGATGGAGAATTTGCTGTTTCTTCGGGCAGTTGATTCTGGTGAAGCGGGACCCGATTTCTGAAACTCCACCGACCAGTGTCTTTGAAGAACCTCCCTCCGGTGAGTTTGAGGCTATGGCCACGCAAGTCGTTATTGAAGTTGATGATGTTGTCAGCTTCGACGTGTTCATACATACCGTGGCATAGCTTGTATGTCTCAATGAGGTCCCCCCTGTGGAAACGGTATGCCAGCATAGGGAGTTTCAGTTAAACTAGTTCGGCGGTTTTCGTTGACAGTATAATGCAACAGAAAAGGCTCTCGCCTCAAAATAATTGGGAGTAATCGTACTGAGCCGAGTCCAAAATCGTATCTGTAATGTTTTGAAACTAATGATGGATTCAGCATTACCCGCATCTTCGGTCCAAGGACCAACAATTCTGTTACCAAAGCTATACTTGTACACGTCCCTATGGAATCGTGATTTTTCAAGCTTGAACGCATGCCCCCTAGGATGACGCTTAATGCTGAACCTTATTAAATCGGTCACTTCAAATTTGTCATAACTTCCGTTGATTAATTTGAATGTCTCAGTCAAGTCTCCTCTAAAAAATCTGTTTGCGACGGAGGGAAGGCAATCTCACTTGGTAGTGTCGATCAGTTAAGTAGGGTAGATTGATTAAGCTACTGTTCCCTAGGTGTCTGGCTATAAGGAGGTCCCAGTCAAAGTCTGCAACGACTGCTATCAGCAGACGGAGGAACTTCGCGCTGGTCAGCAAACCCAAACTATGAGTGGGTCACTGGACAACCAGTCGCAGCCGCCTCAAGGAGTGGGCTACCTCCCATGGACTCTGACCGGAGATTCCCAACATGATGACATCGTTCGCGCTGAGTTTGCCTACGAGTCCGCCCCCGACGCTCAGCTATGTATTCACATTCTCGAGCTCGTATCAAACTTTTTGACATCCTCTGAATTTTTGCTGTCGAAAAGCGAGAAGCTACTGGAAAAGCTGAACTCGAAAAGTGTTAGTGATAGGACCTTTTTGCTTCAAGTGGTGAAGTCTCTGATTTTGGCTGCCAAAGTACAAATCTCCGCAGAAAATACTAAGGTGTACGCGCTTGAGGAGCAGCCTCCTGAGAACGTGTTGCGACGGCTGAGTCACGTTATGAGAACGTGCGACTCCGTTTCCTCTCGTTTGGACGTTGTCGTTCTGCTTGAAGCTGCCAACTGCACCCACCTGTTGAATAAGCGACAGCCGAATTTCAGGCAGCTGCGGCAGAAGCTGATTGACGAAGAACGCTGGCAGCTAGCCCTTGAAGTTAGTACAAAATGCGGCCTTGACGCCAGTACCGTCTGGGCTTCGTGGGGATTAGTGTGCTTAAAAGCGGGAAATTTGAACGGGGCGCGTTCACGCCTAAGTAAGTGCCTAGAGCCTAGGCGAGTGTCCCCTATCTTGGACGAGATTGTCAATGTGCTAGAAAATCTTTCCCGCACGCCTAGTGCTCTGGAGACCAACCGAAAATCTTCAAGTGACCTCACGAACAGCCCGCAGTATCTACAGAGCAGACTTGACAGACTCAATGCTATTGCTGAAAGAGTGAGCGAGCGAGAGGTGAAACCCATCGTACGGTTTTCCAGCAAAGACACTTGCCTGAACGAAGCTGAATACTACTTAAAAACGTTCGGATCTCCACAGTCCTTGCTCTCGTTTTACGCAAGACATGGTATGATTTCAGCGGGAGTACAGTACACAAAGAGAAATAAAATTGCTGCTGATATTTTTGTCGGCGGGTTCTTCATTCCAGTCTGTCAAATGGGAATGATGGAGGAGGTCCTGAAGGTGATCAAACAGCTGGAACCGTTGCTAGAGTTTTGGAAGGTAACCTTGGTTCTCTATTTTAGATTTGTAAGTATTACTAATCTTGATCAATTAGAGATTTGTAAGTATTACTCATCGGAAAATCGCGTCATCTGGGTTGAGAAATATCGTGCCTGTAAACCAACGGTCAAGCCCCAAATTCTGTTTCTTTTTGTTTAGCCTAAGGACATACCTTCAGTATTTATTCAGCTGGAATTCACCCCCTTTCAATACAGCAATCCCCCCCCCCCCTTCACCAAACCCCATTTTCAACACACAAATGCTCTTTTTCGGGACCGCTATTTGGCGATCGATTTGAAAGCTTAGAAAAGCAAAAGCAAAAATTAATTCGGTAGGTATAAAGTACATTTGCCAAGTAAAACAATTTCTTCCAGAGTTACCTTCATGATGTTTGCAAGGAGCTCCGTCGCAAGTCGTACCTTCATACGGCCAAACGGTTGTACTGTTGGATTGGAGATTCAGTGCAGGCAGGGCATATCTGCTGCGCCATCTATTCTTCACAGGCGACAAACTTCACCAAACTAGCTAGCTCCAAGTATCTCCTGACAGAAGCCGAGTTGCACTTTAACCAGTATCTCAAGTCAAGTAAGTATCACTTACTTACTGGTAATGAGCCTATGCCAGGAACTGTCGGCAAAACCCCAGCCCTCAAAGGGCTCTGCTCTCCCCGTCGTCATATTATAACGTTCCATCTACGTAATGTCTATTAATAATAGTAATATGATATTTCTTTTCTCTATGTACTCCACTATTTCTATATTATAAAAATAAGTAAATAAAAAGATTCATTCGTTAATAATAATAGTATAATTTCTACGACACTCACTATTTGTCAACCAGGTGACGGTCCACTGCACACCTGCTTTAAACTGATTAATGTTTTCTGCATTTACGACACTTTCAGGGAGACGAAATCCAGTATTCCACTATCCGGTTTCTGAAGCTCAACTTTCCCGCGTCTTTTCGAAATTTCTCACCACGCAGTTTCCAGCTTTGTCTTCTGAGATCGTTGTGGTTGAAAATAAGGACATCATCAGGTCTTACGTCGTCATAGTAATCATGGCATATCTTTAAAGTTTAACCAAAAAGGGCTAGGATAGGACAATCTAGTTACCCATCACTTATTCACTTGAATTGGCTTGAAGACCCGCTGAAAATTAGTTACTTCGTTGTTCCGCTATTCCCGAATAATCGATTTTCAAATAGTGGAATTTCCGTGTGATTTGTGGTGCCTCTATTTGCTGCATGCCTTACGAGAAAGATTTATCAGTTTTTTTTTTGTTCAGGCACTAAACAATCTTCACCAATCTCACCACTGCCCACTGAAAAGCCGCATTTGTGTTAAGATTAAAATTTCCCGCGTCGTAGTAGAATTTACGCTGTGGGGACGGCTGGAGATATTCTGAGCCTCATAACTAGAGCAGATAGTGGAAAATCAAAAAATCCCTTTGCAGAATCCAAATAATTCAGTGTATCCAGTTAAGTGACACACAAATGAGTTGGCTTTTCAGTTAAACTTTAAAGGTATTTACCCATCAGTTATTCACTTAAAGAGGCTTGAAGACCTGATTAAAATGCGTTGCTTCGTTGCTCCGCTATTCCCGAATAATCAATTTTCATATAGTGGAATTTCCGTGTGATTTGTGGTACCTCTGTGCGCGTGTATCTGTGTTGTATGCTTGACGAAAACGATTTGCGAAAGATAAGTGTTCAGGCAGTGAGCTACCTTCCACGAGCAGGTCACGGGCCACTGAAAAGCCGCGTTTGTGTATAAATTCAAATTTTCCGTGACATAGTAGAACTTTACGTTAGGAGGACGGCCGTAGATATTCTGAACGTCATACGTAGAGTAAATAGTGAAAAAAAAATCCATAATACAATCCAAGTAATGCAGTGTATTCACTTTTCATTGCAGTTAAACTTTAAAGTTTCGATTAGATCACCTGGGAGAAATCTGTAAGCTAAACTGGGTAATCGTAAGTTTTCAAGCCGGCTCTCGTAAGGCAGATGGCGAATGGCGGGAATAGTTTTTGTTGCTCTTGTTTGGACATGCTCAGTGGCGATGACGTCCTTGTTATAGAAGGGCGGGCCTTGTAATTGCGTTGGCATATTCAGTTAGTAGGCATATTTAGCTAGGTTTAGGCTACATAGATGTAAAGTGTATTGTTACCATTATGTGTTTTGTACGGACAATTGGCTATTAAAATATTCAAGTAGTAGGTGACGGTGCATGAATACACCGAGGTCACACTCAGAAGAGGCTATCGAAATCCTTTTGATCTGATTAACCACAATGTTTTAGTTGAACAAGAGCTACGAGCTCATATGGCACTTGTTACGAGTAGTGGTACGAGAAAGTAGAAGAGAACTTCAAAATAAACACCCCGCCATTCAAAAATGCGGTTCGGACCTACAATTAGGACATCTAGGTTCATTCAGTCTGAAAGCTCTAGATGACGTACTTAGAACCTATGCTTGTTCTTCCCACCAAGTTTCATCCCGATCCCTCCACTCTAAGCGATTTCAAAGATTGCCGGTTCGCCCCTCCAACTCCTCCCAATGTCACCGGATCTGGTCCGGATTTAAAATGGGACGTCTGAGGCACGAGACCTTTCTAAATATCAAGTTTCAGTTAAATCCGATAACCCGTTCAATAGCTGAGGTTGCAACTGGATTCCGTATTCCCCTTTCGTACACTCCCCATCGACGGTCGGATCGGGGAAACGACATTCTCAAGTCAATAGTTCGGGTACCTGACAAGCCTGCCAAGTTCATTGTCCTTGCACATCAGGAAGTGCCGAACTCGTGGGATTACTACAAACTCGGATCCCCTCCAACTCCCCAACAGTGACCGGATCCATTCCGGTTATGCTATTCACTTGTTCTTCACACCAACTTTCATCCCGAACCCTCCACTCTAAGCGTTTCCCAAGATTTCCGGTTCCCCCGTCTTCTCCCCCCAATATCACCGGATCCGGTTCGGATTTAAAATGGGGCGTCTGAGACACGAGGTCTTTCTATATATCAAGTTTCATCAAGATCCGATCACCCGTTCGAAAGTTAAAATACCTCACTTTTCGGATTCTCTCTCCACCCCACCCCCCAGATGGTCGGATCCGGGAAACGACTATTCTCAAGTCAACCTGTTTGGGTCCCATACACGCCTGCCAAGTTTCATCGTCTTACCGCATCAGGAAGTACCGAACTCGCGGGATCACTAGAAATTCGGATCCCCCCCAACCCCCCCCCCCTACTGTGAACGCATCCGGTCCGGTTATGTCAATCACGTATCTAGGGCGTGTGCTTGTTTTTTCCACCAACTTTCCTCCCGATCTCTCTACTCAAAGCGTTTCCCAAGATTTCCGGTTCCCCCCTCCAGTTCTCCCAATGTCACCGGATCCGGTCCGGATTTAAACTGGGATGTCTGAGACACAAGTTCCTTCTATATATCAAGTTTCATTAAGATCCGATCACCCGTTCGTAAGTTAAAAATACCTCATTTTTCCGGATTCCCCTCCCTCCAGCCCCCCCCCGGATGGTCGGATCGGGGAAACGACTATTATCAAGTCAATCTGTTCGGGTCCCTGACATGCCTGCCAATTTTCATCGTCCTAGCACATCAGGAAGCACCGAACTCGCGGGATCACTAGAAATCCGAATCCCCCCCAACTCCCCCAAAGTGAGCGGATCCGGTCCGGTTATGTCAATCCCGTATCTAGGACTTTTGCTTGTTCTTTCCACCAACTTTCATCCAGATCTCTCCACTCGAAGCGATTTTCAAGATTTCCGCCCCCCCCCCAACTACCCCCCATGTCACCGGATCCGGTCTGGATTTAAAATGGGAGGTCTGAGACACAAGGTACTTCTATATATCAAGTTTCATTAAGATCCGATCACCCGTTCGTAAGTTAAAAATAACTTATTTTTCCGGATTCCCCTCCCTCCAGCCCCCCCCCGGATGGTCGGATCGGGGAAACGACTGTTATCAAGTCAATCTGTTCGGGTCCCTGACATGCCTGCCAATTTTCATCCTCCTAGCACATCAGGAAGCACCGAACTCGCGGGATCACTAGAAATCCGGACCCCCCCCCCCAACTCCCAGATAGTGACCGGATCCGGTCCGGCTATGTCAATGACTTATCTAGGACTCATGCTCATTCTTCCCACCAAGTTTCATCCCAATCCCTCCACTCCAAGCGTTTCCCAAGATTTCTGCCCCCCCCCCCCCCTCCAGCTCCCCCCAGAGTCACCGGATCCGGTTCAGATTTTAATCGTACCGTCTGGGGCACGAGCTCTTTCCAAATATCAAGTTTCATTAAGATCCGATCACCCGTTCGAAAGTTATAAATTCCAAAATATTCCGGATTCCCCCTCACTCCACTCCCCCCATGAAGTTCGGATCGGGAAAGTGACTATTTCCAACTTAATCATTTTGGGTCCCTGATATGCCTGCCAAGTTTCATCGTCCTAGCTTATGTGGAAGTACCCAAACTAGCAAAACCCGGACCGACAGACCGACCGACCGACAGACCGACAGACAGACCGACGGACGGACAGAAATTGCGATCGCTATATGGCACTTGGCCGAAGGGCAAGTGCCATAAAAACTCCTAAAGGAATTTCATGTCGATCCTAACCTTGTTAGAATAATTGCTTCTTTCCTTTCCAATAGAACTCAATGTGTAAAGTATAAAAATTTCTATTCAGATCTCCTTCCAGTTTACTGTGGCGTACCCCAGGGTACTCTCCTTGGCCCGCTCCTATTCCTGATCATGATAAATGGACTTGCGACTGAACACCCTGATCGCTGGAAATTTGTTGACGATATGACCCTACTAGAAAAATGCCGGAAAAACTTGAAGAGCTCAGCCATGGAAATTATGGAGGATATTACCAGGGAAGCTGCTCGGGCCGACATGTCTGTCAATGCCAAAAAGTCAAATATCATGATGATCTGTTTCTTGAAGAGTACGCCCTCGTTCAAGCAACCAGTCCCTCCGGAGATGTCTGTCCAGCAGTGCAAGCTCCTCGGTATCACCATCTCGAGCGATCTAAAGTGGGAGGCCCACGTCGCCAACATCACAAAGCAAGCTAATTTGGCACTTTCTACGCTTAAATTTTTCTCCAAGTTTTCTTGTCCTAAAATCCAACTTTTAAGAATTTATTCAAGTTTTATTCGCCCTATCGTTGAGTATTCTTGTCCGGTTTGGCATTTTGGTTTAACTGTTTCCCAATCTAATTCAATAGAGTCAGTCCAGAAGCGAGCATTAAGAATTATTTATGGTCAAGGTAAACTCCCATATCACTTCCTTTCTTAAGCATTTCCAGCTCGCGACTTTATCGGAGAGAAGAACCCTCCTGTGTACCCGGTTTGGCAATAAAGCCATGACAGATCCCCGTTTCCAAGATTTATTCCCCCGCCTTTTCAACCCTTACGATCCCGACCTCAAAGACCCAACTCCCAGAAAGTCCCCACCCTTCAACCTCTCCCACCAATCCACGAGAGATATAGGATTCCGTCGTTTGTAAATATTATTAACCAGTGATTTAGGCTATTTAGTTTTTGTTGTTGATTCATTTTATTTTTGACGATTGGTTTTTACCTGATTAGTTAATTACCTGACGTGAAGCGCAAGTTCGGCGCCATGCGCTGTGATAGTCGTTTTTTAAATTAGAGTATCTCTCTCTCTCTCTCTCTCTCTCTCCTGCCGTCCTAGGGCTTTAAATAAAATAGGAAACAGGGAATTGTCCTTGAACGTAATTGTCCTTCTCATAAGTAATGTGTCGAGAATTTCAGTTTTGAGTCCACCGAGGTCACGCTCAGAGGAGGTTATCGAAATCGTCCTGCCGTCCAAGGTGTATCGATGGTCAAGGTTTGTTGGGCGGAAGGTGGTAACATTTTTCGAAAAACCACACAACAAAGGGAAGACGAGCACCTTATAGCCAAGCTAAAAATGTTGAATATTAACCTGATTTTTATTTTCTTGTTATAGAAATCGCTATGGGGTTTACTCTCATTGACGAAGAAGTTCAGTCTGTGGAATCGATGGTCAAGACGATAAAACTTCAAAGCGATGTGCACGACTACTTACTTGACTGCCAAGCTGAACTGCAGCGTCAGACAGGTCAGTTATGGGTTCAGTGTCGTCTTCTAGCTAGACCCTCCGTCGACCGATTATATGGTGCGCTTGCAACGTCTCTCGATTAGAATTATTTAGAATGGCGAGCACAGTCAGAATTCTGATAACAGATAAGATGCAGATGCATCTTTGTGTTATATGTCACGAGAATATATCTGTTATGACCCGTGTTATGTTTCGAGACAAAGTTTGTGTTATGACCCTTCCAAGTGTTATGTTTCGCAAAAATATAACACTTAAAAGGGTCGTAACAGATATGTGATCGAAACGTTTAACAGAAGGATGCGCAGTGTTATAATAATAATAATAATACAAAGCAAGAAAAAGGCTTTCGCCTCTAAATAACTCGAAGAAATTTTGAGTAGTCGAACTGATCGGAGTTGAAAATCCCATCAACAATGCACTTGAAACTATTGATCGATTCAGCATTAACCGCATCTTCGGTAAGGCTGTTCCAAGGATCAACGATTCTGTTACCAAAACCCCACTTAAAAACGTCCTTGTGGAATCTTGATTTTGCAAGCTTATAAGCGTGCCCCCGATGATGACGGTTAATGCTGAATCTTACTAGATCAGTCACTTCAAAATTGTCATAACTTCCATTCATTAATTTGAATGTTTCAATCAGATCTCCTCTAAAAAACCTGTATGCAATGGAGGGAAGGCACAACTTGGCTAGTCTCACTTCGTAGGGAAGATCGCGCAGACCTGGTACAAACTTCGTAGCTCTCCGTTGAATTTTTTCCCACGCCTCAATGTCACAATTGTAATACGGCCTCACTGTGGTGTGGCCATATTCAAGGATCGGTCGAACCATCAACTTAAACAGAAGCGAGAACAAACCATCCTGCTTAAATGTAAAGGTTCTTCGAATTACACCAAGGATTCTATTACACTTTTGCATGGTAAGGTTGTAATGTTGAGAAAAACGCAGATCCCCATCGATCAGGACCCCTAGATCCCGTTGGGTCTTACATTCGGGTATCGTTAGGCTGTTGAAAGTATAGACAGTTTTAAAGTGAGAGGGTCCCAGGCGAAGATGGTGACTTTTTTCGACGTTGACTTCCATCAGCCACACTTGCATCCAGGTTTCAATTTTGTGAATATCATTTTGGAGTATTTGTGAATCTTGGGAACTCCTAATGACCCTGTAGATCTTGGTGTCATCCGCATACAACGCGATATCGGAATCAATGCCGGACACTAAGTCATTAATGTAGATATTGAAAAGTAATGGTCCCAATACACTACCCTGGGGCACTCCGCTTGTTACGTAGACGGAAGAGTTACTTAGCTGCCCGTTTACTTTGACTCTCTGTGTCCGTTCGGAGATGAAGCAGGCAATCCATTTATGAATGCTCCCGCGGATGCCTAGCTTCTCGAGTTTCAACAAGAGTCTCTTATGGGGAACTTTGTCGAAGGCTTTTCGAAGGTCAAGGTACAGGACATCTACTTGGAAACCAGGGTCGATGTACTCCCTCCACTGTTCTGTTGTCAGTAATAGCTGGGATTCCGCGGATCTTCCTTTGATAAATCCAAACTGCTTCTTTGTTATAAGCTTCCTATCCAGTAGATGAAAAAGAAGGTGATCAGAGGCGATTCTTTCAAAAATTTTGGATGTTACGCAAGTAAGGCTAATTGGCCGATAGTTGTTTGGATCTTCTTTCGAAGCACCCCCTTTAAACACTGGTGTAACGACAGCTTGCTTCCAAATTTTTGGCAGTTGGCCCGATGACAAGCTTTCGCTAAAAATCACAGACAGAGGTTCAGCGATGAGCTCAGCAGTCTCTTTCAAAATTCGTGGGTGTAAACCATCTGGGCCCTCAGACTTGTTTGGGTCCAATTCCCTTACCTTTTTGCAAACTAGCTCAGGGTCAACTATGAGGTCTGGAAAGTCTTGCTGAGAGGCTTCACTATCAGGCAGAGTAGAAGGGTCTTCGTCAGTAAATACGGTAGAAAAATGGTGGTTCAAAATGTCCGCGACAGCAACTGGATCCTGGACAGTCTTTCCGGTTACAGGGTCCTTCATCTTGCTTGCGTTTGCTATTATTTTTCTCTTGGCGTTCACATACTTCCAAAACGCTTTAGGATTTGATTTTGAAGACATTGCCACTTGATCTGTTATCAAGCTCCAGACAGTGCAGAACGGGCCACCTGGTAGATGGCAAAGTGGGTCTTGGGTTTGCGGCCGTGATGACTGCTACACTGTCAGAAGTTTTATAGCAGATAACACAAGGATGCGGGGTTTCAGCAGTCAACACTTGGGGTGTGATCTGTTGCAATTTTGGAAACGTTATGCATTAAATTTACGCATAACAAGCATCCGCTGACTTTTTTGTTTGTCGTCATGATATCGGAAAAGTCAGCTGATGCTTTTTCGGCGGTTTTGGGGGTCTTCTTGGCAATGCTTGTTATGCGTACTATTTAATGCATAACGTTTTCAAAATCGCAACAGATTACATCCCAAGTGTTGTCTGTTGAGACTGCGCATTCTTGTGTTATTTGCTATGAAACTTCTGACAGTGTAGTACTTTTTAATTTTTTTTTGACCTGGCAATAGAACTTCCAGATAATCTTAACCTTTTAGTGACCATTGACCAAGGGCGCTGTTCCTCTAGGTCATATTGAGAATTGATGTTTTCTGTTAGTCGGTTAGGGTACGTGCAAAAACTTTTCATTACGCATTTCCCTGGTTCGAATAGAATTTATGCTTTATATGTTGGTTTAATCTATATTTTCCTGGGCATTGCACGTTTGAGCACTTCCGAACCTGTAAAAATTGTAGACAAGAATCGGAAAAGGAAAGGGATTCTAAAAAGGAAAGGGATTCGGAAAAGGATTCTAAAAATCATCTGACACCAAAAAGTCACTAACAAGGAAATTCGGACCAAACGAACCAGCCCATAGTGACTGAAGTTATGAAGAAAAGGAGATGGACATATTTGGGTCATGTTCTACGCATGTCCGAAGACAGACTGCCCTCAAGAATGTATCAGCGACAGCCTGATGGAAGGCGCAGACGGGGCCGACCAAGGCACACACTGCGGAGACAGTATGATCGGGACCTGAAGGAGGCCAACATTTCCCTCACTCCACAGTGGGAAGACATCACTGCAGCCGCACAGCTTCGTGGTGAATGGAGAGGGTTTGTCGACGCCCTTTGCGCCACTGATGGCTCAGGAGGATCTAAGGTCTAAGGTAAGACAAGAATCGATAGATTGTTGTTAGACGTCGTGTGTTTCATGACGGTCTTTTTTCTAATTTCAGATAAAGATGCGCAAAGTGTCCTTAATTACCTCCCTCGCGAGGTCAAGCGGAAAATGAGTCGAGAAGCCTCGACCTCCGACTTGCAGAAATGTTCGATCCCGACTCTATTCGAAGACGAAATATCGAGAAAGCAGGTGATCCACTTGATGATTGTCCTTCCTCCTGTAGACACTGGAAGACTGCAGCTCGCTTGGCGGTAAGATTCCTTAATTTGCCGCCGTACAAATAATTTATCCGGAATCCGGTCAAAACCGAAAAACAGTTAAAAGTTTTCTATGAACATGATTAGATGCTCGATGTAAGGGTAAATAGACACGCTGAATCCGTTTTTTTTTTAATTTATTTTCTCGTCAGAATAGTAGTTTGCCTGAATCCGGTCATCACCGGAAAATTGGTAAAACTAAAAGTGGTATCTGAAGTTTGTTAGACATTTGATATATGAAAAGGAGATACGATGAATTCTTTTTTTAACGTCGTTATCTTACCGGAAAAGTAGTTCGTCCGGCATTCGGGCAAAACTGGAAATTTGGTTGAGGCAAAAAACCTAATAAAGTCCATTATGGATTCGATATAGGGGTAAAAGTACATAGGCCTACTGACTTCATATCTGAAGTTTGTTTTCTCGTCCAATAAGTTCGTCCACCGGAAACCCTAAATTTGTCCAAGGGAAAGCTTAATGCGAAATCGGTATTGTTTCAAAATAGGGCTTTGAAAAACACGCTGGATCAGTATAAAGACTGTGTATATATGGTGGTTTAGGTATAGACAGAGAACGCTGGACCAGGATATTCTATGAGTTTCGACTAGCATTATTTCGGTAGTAGCCTGGCCTAGACGGAAAAGTACAAAGACAGAAAAGAAATACCTAAAGGTTCTGGTTAAATGATTGATACATAACACATAACATGCCTACGGAATATGGTGAGGTCTCCCGTCTCGCAATCTACAAGATGCGATCCAGTAAATATTCGTTTTTGGGATCTCATCGAAACCTTTGCTCTTGTTCTTCTAGTCATTACGTGTTGTTTTCTTCTGGCATAGCAGGAAACGAATTGGTCGCCCCCTCACTCCGCCAACATTGACGTGAGACGGTGCAAGTTCTTGCGTTTGTCACACAAAATTGTGATGGAAGTCGGCCATGGTTTTCTTTTCGTTTCCCGTTTTATTATACCTAAAACCCCGACACTATATTACACCATCACGCGTCACTGCGGCAAACGGAGACTGTCCAATAAGATAGTGTAACCGTATGTTCCGTTTCCGATTGTCGACTCATTAAAGATTTTGGGAGTTACTTTTTCCAGTGATTGTTCTTTCGGCTTGCACGTTGAAAATGTTGTTAAAAACGCAAATGCATGTCTGCAGTCTTTAAGTACAATGCGTAGATTTGGCTGTGATGTCCAGTGCCTATTGCTAGCTTATCTTATCTTATCATATCATATCATCATATCATACGTCCGTCCAGTTCTGGAATATGCAAGCCCACTATGGGGACCTGCAGCACTGCGTACTGTATACCTCATCCAAGAACTTGAGTCGGTGCAACAGCGGGCCGTGTTCATTATTATTGGCGATCGACAACTATCTTATGGTGAAGCGCTTGTTAAACTCGACCTCCCCACCTTGACCCAAAGATACAAGCAGATTATCCTGAGGTTTGGGAAGTTTCTTCTCTCTAAACCCCAGAATCGAGACATCTTACCACCCACTGCACCACCCAACAACCGTACGCGTCACCAAAATAAACTGGTTCCAGTAGCTTCGCGAACGAACCGAACCGCTAATTTGCTAAACAAAGCCGAGTAATATTTTCCGTTTTTTGTGTTACTTTGTTATTTAGCATAGTGAAGCAACGCAAATTAGCTGTTAGCTATGATGTTGTATAAATTCTCTCTCTCTCTCTCTCTCTCTCTCTCTCTCTCTCTCTCTCTCTCTCTCTCTCTCTCTCTCTCTCTCTCTCTCTCTCTCTCTCTCTCTCTCTCTCTCTCTCTCTCTCTCTCTCTCTCCTCTCTCTCTCCTCTCACTCTCTCTCTCTCTCTCTCCCTCTCTCTCTCTCTCTCTCTCTCTCTCTCTCGTCCTCTCTCTCTTCTCTCTCTCTCTCTCTCTCTCTCTCTCTCTCTCTCTCTCCTCTCTCCTCTCTCTCTCTCTCTCTGCTCGCTCCGAAAGGGTAGGTAGAATATAATATGGCCCTCGGGCTGCTTAGCAATTAATAAATCTTTATCTTATCAGGACTGAGCGAAATCCGGTGCGTGACTCCTCATGCGTCCCTGCAGTGTTTTTAAGTTGAAAAACTTCAAAAAGAGTTTTTTCCCCATTATGACGAAGTGCCCGCTTCTGTACTTTTTTCTTCCAATCTGTCCCTTTGCGCTCAGCGTTTAGTGAAACAGGCGCTTAATATTCAGGGTGGGTCTACTGAATAAGTTATACAGTCGTAATAGATGGCATTGGGCAACTTTCTTTTTTGAAAGGAATTAGGTTTTGTAGTCCCACATTTGAAACGTTTCAGTATGTCATGGCACGATACTTGCTCTGCCCCCCCCCCCCCCCCCCCTCCCGAAAAAATTTTTGAATGATGGCGTTGTGGAAAATAACTGCAACAAGCCTGTGTGGATCTAGCGATAAGGAACTGTTTATTATCACGCTATGCTGTTAACGTGAAATCTTTCCAGGATTTGTTTGGAACTGGACCTCACATGGAACTCCGCTTTGGAAAAAGCCATCCTGCAGATAATCGGTGAGCGACGCTTGTCTGAATTCTCGGTCTTGATGAACTTTGCTCGCTATCAACAGCGCGCCTCAGGTCAAGCTGGTTCAAAACTTGATGAGATTCTCTGTCGTACTGCTGAAGCTCTGAATGCCAATGAGCCAGCGAACAAAGACACTGAGATGGTTGTACAGCTGATAGAAACTCTTCAAGCGAAGGTAAGTCGTTCACTATAAAGTGCTGTTCTAATCAGTCTTTCAGCTTCAGAAGAGAAAACACATCTTCTACACTATAACAAGTTCAAAACAGATAACGCAGGGGTGCGCGGTTTCTGAAGATAACACTTAAAACGTTATGCACATTTCCAGGAAGAGCCGAAAAAGAATCTGCTGAGAATATGATGACAAACAAAAAGTCAGCAGATGTGTAAGGCTCGCCTTGGGGCGAGTCAGGCGAGTGTGCGTGACAGACAGTTGAAGCGAGGCTAGTGACCCTACTGACCCTGGTAAGGTCTACTCGGCTTCGGTCTCCGTAGTTGAAGGCCCAGAAGAGCCGCTGGCTAGCGTAGCGTTGATCTCGGGGCTGGCGTGGAGAGTAACGAAGGATATGGTAGCGTGTCATGTGTGGTTGCTGCGCGTATGGGTTCTCTTTTCGGCTAACACTCAAAATGCCCACGATCATAATGCCCACGACTCAAAATGCCAACAACTCAAAATGCCCACGACTCAAAATGCCCACGACTCATAATGCCCACGACTCAAAATGCTCACGGTTCAGAATGCCCATGATTGGATCATTTGAGGTGTTCAGAACGCAGTTGAACTGGTATAATCTGGTAGACTTGAACTGGTATAATCTCAATAATAATATAATTCTGGTAAAATACTTACAAGAAACATGTGTAGGCTATTGGCTCGTGGTTAGTTTCCGCAAAAGCGCTGTGCTTTCTTGAGCAACCCTCTGCCTGATAATGAACCCCCGTGCTGGTCTTTTTGGATCGTTCTTCAAGAAACAATAAAATAATTCCTTTCAAAACCTTTTCCTTGATTAGTCCTACCCCTTGTAATCTCGTAGTCCGCATTCCCAGTTTGATGTTGACCTCCCCTGTGGACAGTTTCAGCCGTTGGCATTTTGAACCAAGACGATATTAGCCTCCCTTGTGGCCATTTGGAAACTGTTGGCACTTTTAAGCCGCCAGCATTTCGGACGATTTCGATTTCGGGTGTTCCACATCTGAATTGTGGGCATTTTGAGTTGTGGGCATTTTGAGTCGTGGGCATTTTGAGTCGTGGGCATTTTGAGTCGTGGGCATTTTACTCATGGGCATTTTGATCGTGGGCATTCTGAGCGTGGGCATTGTGAGAGTGGGCAAAAAGATCGTGGTGATTTTGGGAACCACCCCTCTTTTCTATCTGCTACGGTAACAGTCTACCCGCTTTCTAAGGCCTAAATAAACCTCACAATATCTCCAGACACAAGAATTGTTTTACTTTGGAAAACCTTATAAATTTGGAAGAAAGGATGTTAAACTAATTTTGGTATTCCTTTAATATATAGTGCAAGTTGATGGTGATAAAATAGGTCTGAAGAGACGGTGTTGACTTGGCCTTGTGGTTGGTGACGAAGTATATCTAAAATAAACTTACGTTAATATTCTCTTCTAATTCCTAGTTGGGGTGGTGCTCACGGAATAACCGTTGGATCAGAACTCCTCGAATAGTTTTCTTTCGAGGGGAGGAGATATTCTTTTGGGTGAGTGGTCAGGGCTGAAGCTTTGTCCTTGGAATTGCCAACGTCTGATTGTCTGTTAGGACCGTTATGCAACTGATTGAATGTTCAACCCGTATAAGCAGGTTTTGACGGGTGGCTAAATTAGTGTTTTTGTCAAAAGCGAGAATAGAGAATTGAGAGGAGCAAAAACGGTAATTTGTACCAGAATCGAGAATTGAGAAGCGAGAACTGAGAACTTAGAATTCAGATCAAAATCGCAACTATGTTCTTTCTGTTCTTCCCACCCGGCAATATAGAGATGGATGTAATCTATCAGCTGACTGAGAGAGTCCTCATACCATACTAAGTGAAAAAAAAATTGTTGGTTTGTGTTCTCGGTATCAACCTGCTTGCCCCCTCCCCCGGCACAGACCAGGGCCTTCTGGGATGGCCCATCTCAGGTCTTTATGCTTGTTTTGTTGCAGGAGTTAAATCGTAAGCATTGTAGTAGTTGCGACGTCTAGACCCCCCCCCCACACACACACAAGACCCAAGGTGAAGCCGCGACTCGATCCGACCGCTGGGTCATCAGTGGCGCAGTTTGGACGCACCCGACATGGGGAGGTTGGGATCCTAGTTTGACCATGGATCCAAATTTTTTTTTTTTAGCAGGTATATGGAAATATGTGTAGAAAAATCAAGCTAATGACTATTATAGCTTTATCGATTTGTCTTAATATTTTGTTTTCTGGTTTTCTTATTAATGCCCTCAAGTCAAAAGAAGGAAAGATGTTAACTGGATTACAATAAACAAACGCCATAAATTATACTTAACTCGTTAGTCGTTATAGTGATTTCTTTAAGATTCTGAAATTCAGCTGAATAATATTCAGCTTTCGAGAAAAAAAAAATTGTCAAACTGGCCGATGATTTCCTTTCCTGACATATTTAAACGTTAGCGCTGGTGATATACTTAGCTGTAATAATCCTCTTATTCGCCACTTGAGGCGTTTTTCCGTGATCCCACAAACACGTTGTGAGTCGATTGTGGCTCGGAAAGAGCGTTTCCTCGGCCTTTTGTGTGGCCCACAAGTGTGTTTCTACGACCAACAAGATTTTCGTGGCTCGCTTTGTGGCTCAAATTCGACAAACAACTGCCGAGGTGATTGTCGATTTTGCGGCTCGATTTTGGCGGGAAATTCATATTTAGGAGCAAAATAACGTCAAAATAATAAAATTAAAAAGTTTCTCAAGTATGTAGGAATAAAACTGAAGATCCTTTTTGCACGGAATGGTAAGGACGAAAACCTTGATTTCTATTTATTGAGATTTTTATTCATATTCAGACATTTGAGTATACCGCGCAAAAAAACTTGTGGCTTGACTGTGTGGCACACAATCGTGTTTCCGCGAAAAACACTCAGAAGTGTGTGGCCCACAATTATGTCACGGAAAAACGCCTTTGATCTTCTCGAAGGTTTAGTAACACTTTTAACCTCCGGCGGGAGATCACTGAATAATTAATGAGCAATGATCACCTTGCTTTGAAGAGTGAGCAATGGCCACCGTGTTTTGTGGATAACGTTGGCTACCGTGACGATTTTGAAGAAAACATAGGTAACACTGCGTTCGTAAAAATTTGACCCATCGAAACATAATGGTGTTTCCCCTTTTCTCGGCCCACATGAATCAAATTCCTTAAAGTATTGATTCATTGAGCCGAGAAGGTGGGAGCAACAATCATTTTTCGGTGAGTCACATTTTTACGAGCACACTGTTACTTTGTTTTCGTCAAATTCCTCACGGTAGCCAACGTTATCCACAAATTACTTGAATACAATTCACTCTTGAAAGCAAATTCGCCATTGCTCATTAACTATTCATTGATCTCCTGGCGCCGGTCAAACGAGTTACTAAAAACCTTCGAGAAGATCGAGTGGCGTGTAAGAGGATTAAAACAACAAAGTATATCACCATGTGGACGTTTAGATATATCGGAAGAAGAAATCATCGGCCAGTTTGACATTGTTTGGTCTTGGAAGCTGAGTATTATTTAGCTCAATTTCAGAATCTTCAAGATATCACCATAACGAATTTAGTATAATTTACGGCGTTTGTCTATTGTGACCTTGTTTACATCCGTCCTTCTTTTAACAATTTAACAAGACAAGAGCTGGAAGCTCATATGGCACTTGCAAGGCTGGGTCAGAGGATGAAAGTAGGAATTCGTCAATTTGTGGGTTTGTTGTGATCATTTGTAATCAAAACTCTTCTAGTAAATAACACGAAGAACTCATCGGGAGCACGAAAATGTATATTTTGCTCAAAAGTATTGTTTGTACTTTAAGGAAATCACTGTGAGCAAAACCCTTAAGGCAAAAATGATCATGGGCTCATAGGGATCACGAAAATGTGTATTTTGCTAAAAAGTATTTTTTGTACGTTGTGGTTGCGATTAGTACTTTAAGGGATGGTCGGAAGTGGGAACTGACAAATTCTAAGCCAATCTTGTCAAGTGTCTGATTTCCAAGCCAAGTTTCATCGTCCTAGCACATCTGGAAGTAACTTGATTAGCGATCACCGGAATTCCGGACCCCCTTTAACTCCCCCCACAGTGCCCGAACCCGGTCCGGTTCTGTCACTGATGTATCTAGAGCTTCTGCTTGTTCTTCCAACCAAGTTTCGTCCCAATAGCTCCACTCTAAGCGTGTCACAAGATTTCGGGTTCTCCCCTCCACCTCCCCCAACATTCATCGGATTACATCCGGACTTTAAAGAGGTCATTTGAGACATGAGGTCTTTCTAAATATCAAGTTTCATTAAGATCCGATCACCCGTTCAAAAGTTATACATACCTCAAGATTCAGGATTCTCCCTCCCTCCACTCCCCCCACGATGGTCGGATCAGAGAACTGACTATTTCTAAGCCAATCATGCCAAGTCTCTAATTTTCAAGCCAAGTTTTATCGTCCTAGCACGTCTGGAAGTACCTTAACTTGCGATCATCGGAATTCCGGACCCCCCTCCCTCTAACTCCCCCACAGTGCCCGAATCATGTCCGGCTCTGTCACTTACGTACATAGGGCTTGTGCTTGTTCTTTCCACCAAGTTTCATTCCGATCGCTCCACTCCAAGCGTGTCACAAGTTTTCCGGTTCCCCCTTCAACCTCCCCCACCTTCATCGGATCTGGTCCGAACTTGAAACTGGGCATCCGAGACATGTGATTTTTCTACGTATCAAGTTTCATTATGATCTGATCACCCGTTCGGAAGTTATACATACCTCAAGATTCCGGATTCCCCCTCCCGTCACTCCCCCCACGATGGTCGGATCGGGAAGTTGACTATTTTCAGGTTAATCTGGTCGAGTCCCTGATTTGCCTGCCAAATTTCATTGTCCTAGCACACCTGGAAGTAACTTAACTCCGTATCACCGGAATTCCCGAACCCCCCTCCATCTCCCCCCACAGTGCACGAATCCGGTCCGGGTCTGTCAATGACGTACCTAGGGGATGTGCTTGTTCCTCCCACCAAGTTTCATCCCGATCGCTCCAGTATAAGCGTGTCACATGATTTCCGGTTCCCCCCTCCGACTCCCCCCCCCCCACATTAATCGGATTTGACCCGAACCTGAATCGGGACATCTGAGTAATGACGTCTTTCCAAATATCAAGTTTCATTAAGATCCGATCACCCGTTTGAAAGTTATACATGCCCCTAAATTCCGGATTCCGACTCCCCTCCCTCCCCCCACGATGGTCGGATCGGGGAAGTGACTATTTCTAAATTAGTTTGGTTGGGTCCCTGATATGCCTGCCAAGTTTCATCGTCCTAGCACATCTGGAAGTACCCTAACTCGCGATCACCGGACTGACCGACCGACGGAAAAGTGATCGGTATATGGCACTTGGCCGGAAGGCAAGTGCCATAAAAAAACAGAAAACGATGGACGTTACAAGTGCTAGAAAGCTTATGATACAACTTCTTTAATAAACTCTCTTTCTCGCAGTATGGTATTCTGAGCTTTCTCCTGTTGAGTGCTTGGCGCATACCCGCTGAAGAATAGATGGGAGAGGAGGGGTGCTGAGGTATTCTACATGTTTCAAAAGTAACACTTCTATCTATGTTTTAGGTCACAACGTATTTGAATCTTGGATGGTTACAATCTGCGTACGCCCTGGCGGTCCGGTCTCAGTCGGTAGCTGACGTAAGGCGGATTCAGCACGAGTCCGAGGTTCGGAACGAAATGGGTATGCAACGGCTGTGCGCAAACTGGCTTTCTCTCTATGGTAACAGATCTTAATACTTTTATCGTCGTTTTCTGTTGCTGAGAATTTCTCGGCTCGATATTACCTGATTTGTTCTGACCAGGGAAATTCTCTGTATTCTTAGTGAAAGCTTCTTTTTCTGTTCTTTAACTTATGAATCTGTTGTACTGTCTGCCGACAATGAGGGCGAGAGGTGGACAAACAGAAACTATTTCGCTTAGATCGCTGAGCTTGTTATAAGGTCAATTTGTCCGTCTCCGAGGTTTTTCGAAAGTGTTCGAGCCTTTTAGCGAAAAAAAAACCGTTCGTGTCCCAGCATCTGCAACGGTAAATGACAGCTTTTTGTTTTGTTCGAGCTTGTTATTGGTTTAAATTCTTTACAAATCGTGTGCTGTGCCTGGAATTAGTCGGAATCAACCGTTTGTTATTAATTTTCGGAATAAACTCGTTAAAGTACTATACGTTACGAATTATTTGGTGGGATCGTGAACTCTTAAAGGAACAGAAAACTTGACTCAAACAGGGGAGCTAGCTAACATATCAAGAATGTACCCTGAGTCGATATTGAGAGCAAGAAAAATTTTATTCTCGTTACGACCATTGCAGTTTCCGGGCAGTTTCCGAGAATTCGACTTTGAGCAAAAGGTTTGCAAAAGCAAAAGGTTTGTGTGCCACGACTAGGAATCGAACCCCGGCCGTCTTGTCGGGGAGGTCGTTTCTCTGTGGTCTACATGTAACAAGACCAAAGGTTCCGATGGTATCCCAAAAATTCAATATTTGATCCGGACAATTAGGTTTTGTCTTCGCCAGATCCAGTGTTCGCCAGGCCAAACAGCTAATCATTAAGAAATCCAAGCTCAGATATGGATTCAGCATGTGCGTTTACCTCTATAAGTCGATCGAAACGATCCTAGCTTACTTCTGTGAATTTTGCGGTTCTGGCGAAATTCAAGAACTACTTGTCCGGTGAAAAACTAAAGCTCAAAAACGGATTCACCGTATCTCCTTACCCCTATATCCAACATATAATCAACTTGAAATAAAAATTTAACTTTTGAAAAATTTTCCGGTTTTGGCCGGATTCCGGGTGAACTACTTGTCCGGCGATAAAAAATGGTTTTCGTATTCTTGTTCAGCATGCCTTCTTACCCCTACGTCAAACATCTAATCAACTTCAGAGAAAACTTTAACTTCTAACAAACTTTCCGGTTTTGACCGGATTCCGGACGAACTACTTGTCCGGCGAGAAAACGGTTTTCATATTCTTGTTCAGCATGCCTTCTTTAACCCTATATCGAACATCTAATCAACTTCAAATAAGACTTCTGCTTTTAACAAACTTTCCGGTTCTGGCCGGATTCCGGACGAACTACTTGTCCGGCGAGAAAATGGTTTTCATATTCGTGTTCAGCGTGTCTTCTTACCCCATAACCGACTATCACATTAGCTGTTTAAAATTTTTTTGCTTGCCCCTTAATTTAAACACCCTCCCCCACCCCTAAATGTAAATCTACAGGGCCCATCTACGAACTTGACCTTACTCTTGACCCAAAGAATCCCCACACCAAGTTTCATCAAAATATCTTACTGCCTTCGAGAGTTATCGTGCTTACAGACAGACAGACGGACGGACGGACGGACAGACGGACAACTTTTGCGATGTCATAGGTATCCCTCCACTTACGTTTTGGGATCCCAAAAAGGCGAACTTTTACAGTACATAAGTGCATAATTACAGTGCATAAGGGGCAAAGGGCGTGCCATGCAGCTAGCTTTTGGAACACTAAGGAGGGGGTTCGAGACGGTTCGAGATAACAAAGAATGGGGGGGCCTGTCGTCAATAAGACCCTGTATATTTATCTAAGCCCCCCCCCCCCCCCCCGGGCGATTCGATGGCCGAAAGTTGCGTAGTCAAGTTTACTGTTCCTTTAAAATGCAGATACACCATTTCGGTAGACCTTTGAGGAGGGGGGGGGGGACTTTGGGTCCCTATCCCAGGTTCAATGGCACCCCTTGTATCTCATTGCCCCCCCCCCCTCTAAGTGACCCGCTGTTTGAGTGTTCATAGCGACTAGCTAATTTCTTATAGGTTATCTGATCATGCCGAGTGGGCTGCTACCAGGTCAGAAGGGTGGTTCCCAAAATCACCACGATCTTTTTGCCCACTACCACAATGCCCACGGTTCAATATGTCCACGAATCAGAACTCCCACGATCGAAATGTCCACGGCTCAAAACGCCCTCGGTCCAGAATGCCTACGACTCAAAATGCCCACAAGTGAAGTCGAAGACCCCGCCGTCGAAATCGTCCAAGGTCTAGACGGCCCAACATGCCGACAGTTTAAAATGCTCACTGGGTAGGTTAAAGTCGACAGAGGTGGCCGAAATGTCCTGGAACAACGGACAACGAGATTACAAGTGACAGAATTACCACAGAAAACGTATTGACAGGAATTATTTTTATTATTTGTTGATCAAATCAGAATCATTTGCGTGAAAGTACGAAGAAATATATAAAATTGTTCCAACACATAAAGCGAAACTAGGCGATCCAAATCTTGCATCATGAAGGCAAGAATTGTTCTTAATTAAAAATAACAGTCTTAAGATCGCTGTTTGTAATTAGTATTGTGTTACATTATAACGGAGTTTATACCAGTTCAGCATATGATATCGCCATTGTGATATTCGGCCTACTCCCTTCGTTTCTCACTCAGCACTATAGTTCCAGTTTACTACGGACTGAACACCTTAAACATTTCAGTCGTGGGCATTATGAACCGTGGGCATTTTGAGTCGTAGGCATTTTGAGTCGCGGGCATTTTTAGTCGTGGGCATTTTGAGCCGTGGACATTATGAGTCGTGGGCATTATGAGCGCTAGCCCTTTTATTGTATGCGTAACGTTTGAAAAACATAACAGCTAACATCCTAATTGTTATCTGTTGAAACCGCGCATCTTTATGTTGTCTTTTATGAAACTTCTGACAGTGAACTAGCTTTCCTATACCAAGAATAAATAACCAAGAATAAATAATTATTCTTGCCTATACGTAGTAAACTCTTATAGGCGTATTCTCGCCGTTTCCCGGGGACTCCTCGGGGAATCGAATGGAACGGCGAGAATAGAGGGAGTCATTTCACGCGGACTCCGCGTATGGAAAACAGCGAGAACACGGAGAATGCTTCTAAAATGAATTTTGTTCAAAAAAAAATATGCAGTTGACGAAATTTATCTGGATCCAATTTGTGGTTGGTTTGCTTATCGTGATTGTTTTTAATTAATTATACATTTGCACCAACACCAGCAAAAATTGATTCCCCTCCGAATCTGAAAGGGATTCCTTTTTGATGATGGTGATGATAACCCTCCCCCCCGTCCGTCGGGACTCGCGAGAATACGGGGAGTGAGTCCCCGGGCATTTTTAGTGGGCATTGTGATCGTGGGCATTTTGAGTGTTAGCCGATTGCCTATCCGAATCCCTTGCAGATTTCGGCACACCAGTTTCGTACGAAGTTGAAATATTATTTTATGGTGGAAAGGCAGCTAATTCGGGAGGAAAAAACCTGACCATATGTCCGCACCTTAAATGATCAGACATGCATTTCCCGTCTTATGTCACTTTTACTTTTCCAATGGGGCAGTGTTGAAGGGTCCATCATACTGTCCGCGTCCTGCAAGTTCATGCATAAAGATCAGTTTCTAAGAAAAGGTCAAAGGGGATGACCTGATGTGGGGAGATAAATCAGGAAATGGACCTCTGACCCAGTATCCATTTATTTGGTGTTAGTATTGTTTCTGGAGACTGAAAGCATGGACTTACTCGTCAAAGTTTTCATTGGATTTGCTATACCGGTAAGTTTTGGCTATTTTTTTTATTAAATATTACAATTCTATATTTGTAAGTAACATTATTGGTATAGTTAGTTCTTCCACTGGCGCGAAACGCATGTTTGTTTTGATGGCTAAGCCTTTTTTTTACACATTAGCCTACCTGTTTTATATTTGTAAGATTTGTTTTCTGCGCATCGTGTTTATTTGCAAGAGCGCGTTTCAAGTGCGAGTTGCTAATTCGTCATACCATCCAGATTATATTAATTTTATGAGTGTGTGCATTATCATGCGATTAATTTGGGTTGCTGCATTTAAAACATGACAGATGAGATTGATAGATGATGAAAAAAGATAAAAGTTTTGTGTGTTTAAGGTGGCAGTGCTCGGTCATGGACGACTTTTCGACCCCCCATCTCGTGCCTCAGCTTGGAGAGTTGGCTTTCGCACCCCTCCCAATACTAATGACATGGAAGGGTTCTGCGGGGGATTTGAGGTAAGTCCCACTTCATAACTAACGCTTCAGACCAAATCCTATTATCCAATTAAAAAGTATAAATATTCCTTCAGCCCAAGCTGACTGCGAATCATATTTGACAGTGCAAAACGGATACGTCAGCTAAATTTTATTCGAGCTATATTTCGGCCCTTCTTGGCAAGGGTCCTCTTCAGGCTCAAAACCGCTCAAGTTGGAAAAACGAACTTGTGGAAAAACAAAACTAAAGATTCTAGCTTAGCGTTAAATATCTGACTTCGTGAATTTCTTTGTGAAAGTTGCTTGGAGTTCGAAAGGTTGCTATGATTTCATTTTGGACACGGCTGCTGTTTTTGCTGTTCGGTTGGGTTGTTGATCGGGTAGAGATTTTGAAACTTCAGGGGTTTTGAGCCTGAAGAGGACCCTTGCCAAGAAGGGCCGAAATATAGCTCGAATAAAATTTAGCTGACGTATCCGTTTTGCACTGTCAAATACAATTAAAAAGGATTTATCTTGCGGAAAGTGGAAGAGAAACCATTACCAGCCGTTAGGAATGCTTATTGCAGAAGCAATTGTACCTTTTCTTTTCTGCAAAATCATGACATCTAAACATTGAATGCGTTCCATCAAGAACAAATAAGCACCAGAACCTCCGTCTCCCTATATCTGTAAGACGACCATACGGAGTCCAATATATCCCTATACCCTGCTTGATGCAAACCAGTGGAGGGTAGGAGCTACACGGAACATCACAATTCGTTACCTGTACAAACAGCTATATCGCAGTAAAGCCCCGGAGAAGAAATATCTAAAGTAAAAGCCGATTGGTTGTCTATCATTCTGACGTCGCATGTGACGCGCTGCAGAACGGGTCAGCGCGCCTCCTGCACTCTTTCCTCTGGCATGCGCAGCGGCAAAGAGCGAGATGTAGACGGTCATCAACTCAAAACTCAGCAAGTACCTCTAGCTCAGCTCAGTTTTGTCGGGGTATCCATAGTCGCTGCATGGGACCAAAGACCGAGGTTATATTGGCTTATTTGATCAGATAAGATAAGATTTAATTGCACAAAAAAGCCCATGCTTTGTTCTTGATTCCATACAGGTTCTTCCGAGTACTGATGATAAGAGGAGAAGCCAACTCTGTATTGTGATAGCTACTACCCTCTCCGGAACGAGAATAGTAAGAGCGCGAAGTGACGTCGCTATTCTGACGGAACTTCTGCTGAGCAGATAGGTATTATCACTTATGATGCTCCCGACCATCATAGTAATTGGCCTTATTACAGTTCAGCGCTCCAAGTGGACTACTTTCTATTAGTCCCCCATTGCTCATAACCAACCCTTGTGTAGACATATATGTCTACTTTTTACTATAGTAAAAAGTCGGATCCATAGGGTAATGGGTCACTTTCAGTTTCTGCTGCTGAGACATATGTAAAACCTTCATTACCTGGGACACAGATGACAGGTTTTCCACTCACTAACCTGTGGATCTATTTTACCATGTCTGGTCCATGTGCTGATGGTGAGGCATAGGGGGATTAACAGAAACTAGTCCGCTTGGAAGCGCTGAACGGGAATATGGCCAAGTTGTTGAAATAATGTGTATTTTTTATAGTATTTCACAGCATTTTATTGAAAGGATTAAGTTGATTAAGGAATGGTTTTGTTTTTATAATTTATATGTTGTACTCCTCAGTTTTGAGGGAAATAAATGAATAAATAAGTAAGTTGTAGGTTCAGGTTCTTTTTAATAATAAACTAAATAACAAAAGTTCCAGAGCCCGGCTTAGAAGACAGATTCATAAAACACGGGATGGAAATAAAACGACCATAACTTTTGTGGATCGAAAATGGTAGGAGGGGGAGCCATAAGTTGGCTTTTGAGTTAAACCTTTAAATACGCTAGTGCTCCCAGAGGAATTATTCAGACTGTGTTGGGATTTTCTGATTTTTCACTATATGCTCTGATAGTGACGTTCAGAATATCTACGGCCGTCCCCACAACAATTGAATTTCCCTATTTCTTCCATGACGTCACAAAAACGTCACGGTCCTCACATAATAGGCTGAGGTTTAGTCGACACCAACGCAAAGTTTTACTCAACAAATTGTTACATCGCAGTAGACCCCCGTAGAAGAAATTTCGACAGTGACGGCCGATTGGTTGTCTACCATTGTGTCGTCACATGTGACGCGCTGCAGAGCGGGTCATGCAAGCCTGTTACAGATTTGTCCTCTGATATGCGCAGCGTCGAAGAGGAAGTAGACAGGCGTCAACTCAGAGCTCTAGCTCAGCTTTGTTTTGTCGGGATATCCGTAGTCGGTGCATGGCATTGGACCGAAGACGGAGGTTCCATTGGCTTGTTTGTTCTTGGTAAAAGGCTTTTATATCCAAACCTGTAACGCTAAACTTCGAACGTGTTTTACGTAAATAATGCTCTTGAAAACCAACGCGAACCACTAGGTGTATACTTGGGGACTATCTTTAACGAGGACTTTTGCGACTGGGAGTATTGAGACGATTAATGGGTGACGTTTCCCTGCAGGATTACTTTTTTCGGCGACGTTTCACAGCTAAGCCCTACTAGTAGTTCCTAGTCCAGCGGACTTTTGTAATAGGAGTATTAGTGTCGTAGTAATTCTTGTCTATTTCTATTTTCTTTCTTGTTGTAGAGGCAGTGGCTGGTGAACAAAGGTCGTTGCGGGATTTGTGGCGATCCCTACGACGAGCGAATAAAGCCCCACGAGGCACCCGGCGGTATCTATGCAACCGGCACTATCGTCAGGACTTACCGAGAGGGGGATGTAAGTGTTATTAATCGTCGCCCCCCCCCCCCTTCATTAATCATTGAAGCGCCCCTTCCCCCTTGTTTTTACTCCCCTTTCAAGGAAACAGTAGGGAAGGCACAACACCTAAAATCGCAGCGGCCTTGCGTATTTTACGTCCTACACACCCGCCTTTTGTTGGGGCCACTCTGAAGACGAGACAAGCTTACAGACTTCAAGGCAGGGCCGTATCCAGGATGGGGGTTAGGGGGTTCGACTCCCCCCCCCCAGAAACCCACACAAATAATAGTTTTTTATAGGCTTCAACCTCTGATCTATGTCTTTTTTTTTACTTTTTGGTCCGACCCGCGGGCAACCCCCCCCTCCCGAAATAAATTCCCGGATACGGACCTGCTTCAAGAATTACTGTCTTGCTTAAGAGCAAATTACGAAAAGAAGAACATAAGAGATAGACCCTACTTTCGTACGTATGGGGGTTTTCAAGGTGGTATTTTCGCTGACGATTCATTATCTTCACGAAAGGATTTTAGGATATTCAAGTCGCGCAACCGTACAATACAGTGACATGCGAATAGCAAAAGGGTGAGAGACTAAAGGGCAATTCTGGTGGTCTGGAAAAGCTCCGCGAGCTTATGCGCCTGTTCTTGCGACTTCGGCTAAAAGTCGCTTCGCTTTCCAAAGCTGTTCTCGCGCTCCGCTTGTTTCCGCCAGCACTTGGAAAGCGAATCCACTTCGCGAGTGGAAAGTAATTTCGGCAAGTCAGCGAGAAGTTGTAAAAGTGCAACTGAGGCGCAACGACTTTTTGCTTGTTTTTGCGCTCGGCGGATTCTCATTTTGCTTTTCGAAAAGCGAATCTAAGAGATCGCAAAAATCACCCTTAATTGACAACCTGAAGAAAATGTGTGCGTTTGCCATATTGCCGTCAGAAAGAAACCTCTGCGATCAAATCAATGTCGCCGTCAAGGGTGTTACATGTATTCATCTTTGAAACTTTGTTGCCAAACCGAAATGAATTTGTTCCATGTACTTCCATGCCAGAGGTCCGTGAACTCGTTTGTGCCCTTTTTTACAGAGATTTTTAACAAAGTGTATAGGTAGTGTAATATATTTATTTAATACTGTAATGACCAACGTCTTTTGCAGAAGAAAACTACGAAGTTGGTTTGTCAATAAACGGTTTGATTGATGATTGGTTGAAGGACAACAAAATATAGATTAATGTTGGTTTTATTCAGAAACAGAGTGTTTCGAGATCGTCTTCAACTCCTATATCTGCTTTTAGATCATTCCGGTCACCATTCAGATCACTGCCACTCATAGAGGTTACTACGAGTTCAGTCTATGCCCAAACGTTGACCCTGCCCGAGATCCCCAGCAGGAATGCTTTGATAAGTATCCGCTCAACTTCGTCGGCGGCACGACAGGGAGCAAATTCTATTTGACCCAACTGCCAGCTGCCACGTACAGGGCTCAGCTGCAGCTCCCACCGGGAGTCAGCTGCTCGCGCTGCATAATTCAAGTAAGTAGGGACAGTTTTAGGAGAATTCGCCTTATTCAAGTTCAGCGCTGCAAGTGGAATATTTTCTGTGAATCCGCCGTTGTCTCATGATCAACACGTGTGATATAAGGGCGATTCTGGCGGTCTGGCCGAAAGCTCCGCGAGTTTATGCGCCGGCTGTTCTTGCGACCTCGGCTAAAACTCCCTTCGCTTTCCAGAGCTGTTCTCGCGCTCCGCTAGTTTCCGCGAGCACTTGGAAAGCGAATCCACTTTGCGAGTGGAAAGTGATTTCGGCAAGTCAGCGAGAAATTGTAAAGGTGCAACGACTTTTTGCTTGTTCTTGCGCTCGGCGGATTCTTGCGTTGCTTTTCGGAAAGCGAATCCAAGGATGACTTGCCCCCAACCACGAATTGCACCCCGGCCGAGGGCAGAGAATCAGGAGATCGGCACTTGCGCTGGGATCGACTAAAAGGAGGAAGGGAAGGGAACACGAGAAAAGCAGGAAGACATACTAAAACCAGGAAGGGCATACTAAAACGAGGAAGGCCATCCTAAAACGAAAACGAGGTAGGCTGCATCGTTCCCTTCCTCTGTTTAGTATTCCTTGAGGGGTCGGCAACTATCAACATTCTTAGTTCACCGTTCCCTTCCTCGTTTTAGTATCCAGAGGGGCGTAGGCATTAAGTTCAGTGAGGGGTCGGCAACTATCAAAATTGTAATTCACCGTTCCCTTCGTCGTTTTAGTGCTTTGAGGGGTCGGCAACTAGAATTCTTAGTCCAGCAAGGGGTTGGCAACTAGGATATTTCTAGTGTACCATAGAGTACTAAAGCGAGGAAGGAGATGGTGGATTTGAAATATCTTAAGTGACCGACACCTCGCTGAACTGAAAATTCTAGTTGCCGACCCCTCAAAGCACTGAAACGAGGAGGGAACGGTGAACTACGAATATTGAGAGTTGCAGACCCCTCAAAGAATTTACAATTCGCAATTTCTTTCCTCGTTCTGGTACTCTAAGGTGCCACCCATGACAAGCTACTAAAACGAAGAAAGAATTGGTGAACCTTAAATTTTTGAGAGTTGCCGACCCCTCAAGAAGAATAATTTAAAATTCCCAATTTCCTTCCTCGTTTTAGTACTCTAAGGTACATTAGAAGTATCTTAGCTGCCGACCCCTCGCTGGACCGAGAATTCTAGCTGCCGACCCCCCAAAGTACCCTCGCTGGACCGAGAATTGTAGTTGTCGACCCCTCAAAGCACTAAAACGAGGAAGGGAACGGTGAATCACAATTTTCATAGTTGCCGTCGCCTCACTGAACTTATGCCTACGCATGTCAGGATACTAAAACGAGGAAGGGAACGGTGAACTAAGAATTTTGATAGCTACCGACCCCTCAAGGAATACTAAACAGAAGAAGGGAACGAAGCAGCCTTCCTCGTTTTCGCAGACTTGAATTCTGATGACATCATTCTTCGTTTTAGGATGGCCTTCCTCGTTTTAGTATGCCCTTCCTGGTTTTAGTATGTCTTCCTGCTTTTCTCGTGTTCCCTTCCCTTCCTCCTTTTAGTCGATCCCACCTGCGCTACGCGAACCCTAATCGGTTTGCATGCGAAAGTTGCTTGCTTGCTTTTGCTTGAGTACAAGAGATCGCAAGAATCGCCCTATACATAGTAAAACGTCGGATCCATAAGGTAGTGGATAACTTTCAGTTTCTACTTCTGAGACATACAAAACCTCTATTACCTGGGGTGCAGATTGCAGATTTTCTACTCATCAACCTGTGGATCTATTTTACTATGTCTGTCACAAGTGATGATAGCGAGGCATTGGGGGATTAACAGAAACTATAGTCTGCTTGGAAGCACTGAACTGGAATACGGCGAATTTAGCATAACTTCTGGTTGATTGAGACAATAGTCATGATTTACTTTTTACCCTCAATTAACAAGGAAAAAATCAAATTTGACACTGCAGAACGGATAGTCTACTTCAGCTACATTTTATTAGAGCTATGTTTCGGCCCTTCTTGGCAATGGTCCTCTTCAGGCTCAAGCCGCTGAAGCCCAAATATGATTCGCAGTCAGCTTGGGCTGAAGGAATATTTAAGGAAGAACAAGTGAAGTACAGCAAAAAAAAAAAAAAAATATCAAAAGTCGACCAAACGAGCACACCAAATCACGAACAGGGAAGAAGAGGGTGTGTGGTGTAGGGCGCGAAAAGCTGATTTAATGCACCATTTTGTCGCCGTAACAGTAACAAAGTCTGCATTCACACGTTACGTTTCCTTCTTGGGAAATCCACGAAACAACCCAGACCTTTTTAATGCAAGATTTAGTGGAAGTAAATTTAGTGTAAGATTTAGTGTAGTTAGTGTAAGATTTAGTGATTTAGTGTTTTAAACCTTGCGTTTCTTATTCCCGTAGTATTTACAGTGCCAATGAATGGATCAGTTGATTTAGGTTTAGTTTTGTTTATATATTATATCATGCTACTCCTCAGTTTTGAGGGAAATAAATAAATATATTTGTGACCTCTGACCCCTGCAGAAAAACAAAATACCAGAACCGTTCCTTGTATTTTTGGGATCCCAAAACGTAAGTGGAGGGATACCTACGACATCGCAGAAGTTGTCCGTTTGTCCGTCCGTCTGTGAGCACGACAACTCTCGAAGGGACTGAGATATTTTGATGAAACTTTGTGGGAGGATCCTTTGGCTCAAGGGAAAGGTCGAGTTCGTAGATGGGATATGTAGCCCTACGTTTAGGGGTGGGGGAAGGGGTTCAGATTTAGGGACAAACAAACTATTTTTAAACAGCTAATGCGATAGTCGATTAAGGGGTAAGAAGACATGCTGAACACGAATATGAAAACCATTTTCTCGCCGGACAAGTAGTTCGCCCGGAATCCGGCCAAAACATGAAAGTTTGTTAAAAGTAAAATTTTTGTTTGAAATTGATTAGACGTTTAATTTAGGGGTAAGAAGGAATGCTGAACACTTATGTGAAAATCATTTTCTAAGCGGACAAGTACTTCGCCCGGAATCCGGCCTAAACCGGAAAATTTGTTAAAAGCAAAAGTTGTATTTGTAGTTGATTAGATGTCCGATTTAGGGTAAGAAGATATGCTGAATCAGTATATGCCAATCAATTTTTAGCTGGACATATAGTTCGTCCGGAATCCGGTTGAAACCGGAAAATTTGTTATAAGTTAAATTTTTATTTGAAGTTGATTAGATGGTGGATATAGGGGAAAGCAGATACGCTGAATTCGTTTTTGACCTTTATTTTTTCGCTGGACAAGTAGTTCCGGAATTTCACCGAAACCGGAAAATTGGCAGAAGTAAGGCAGGATCGTTTCGATCGGTTTCGTCAAAATAGATATGACTTATTGGGATAAACACACATGCTGAATCCATATCCTGACTTGGTTTTCTCAGATGATTAGCTATTTGGCCTTAATCTGTTTCTAAATTTTAAGAGTGAAAATGTTCAGGAGTCTGGCGAAGACTGGATCTGGCGAAGACAAAACCTAATTGTCTGGATCAAATATTGAATTTTTGGGCGGCGCAGTGGGCAACTATCTGTCTGTTCGGGCCGCAATTCGGAAAAGAACGCCGAAATGTCGACAACTGTCGCATCTTCGTGACGGTTACTTTGCGTCCTGAAGCAGTTCAGCAGATTTTGTAACGACTTAAAGGACCCCTCTTGCTTATTCTGCTTTTTATAATATATCTAGCTCCCATACAGAATTATAAGCTTCTAAAATCCCCATCTTTCTCCATTGTTTCGTTTTGTGCCTACGAAATTTTAGCGCTTTTTTGGTCTTGCCGAGTTTTGCCCGTCACACAACGAAACGTTTGCCGGGATCATCAACGTCTGCTGACAACTCTTTCACACATAAGGATCTGAGAAGCTTTTGTTTATTACTTCTTTTATTTACTTAGTTTTCACACTTTTTAACCACGGCACGATCAGTTTTCAAATGTTTTGCGCCCAGCCGCCGCGTCGGAGAGCAGGAAGGCTGGACATAGTCGACAGGCGCTAACAAGAAAATCGCTAATTTCAGATGGAAAGTAATGGTATTTTCGAAAATGTTTTTTTCTGATCCATTTCATAGGGAAAATATTATTTCTTGTAAGAGTTGTGCTTTAACAGAAAAGGAAAACACTAGATGAGCTTGCGGCAAAATTAGGTGTTGAGGAATACAAACAATGCCAAATGCTTCGGCGGGATTCGAAACAGGGATTTGTCTTTTTGTTTCCTTCCTTGATCCCACACTGCCAGTACGCCTGTTAAAGGACCTATCTTGCTTATTCTGGCTCTTATACTATACCTAGCTCCCTTGTGGAATTATAAGCTCCTAAATTCCCCACCTTTCTCTATTGTTTAGTTTTGTGCCTACGAATTTTTAGCGCTTTTTCGGTCGTGCCGAGTTTTGCCTGTCACACAACACAGAGTTTGCCAGAATCTTCAATGTCCGCTGACAAACTCTTTCGCATATAAGGATAAGTGAATTTTCTGGTTTTAACTTCTTTTATTTGGTTAGTTTTCAAACTTTTTAACCACGAAACATCCAGTTTTCAAACTTTTTGCGCCCAGCCGCCGCGTCGGAGAGCAGGAAGGCTGGATACAGTCGACAAGCGCTAACAAGAAAATCGCTAATTTCAGGTGGAAAGTAATGGTATTATAGAAAAACGTTTTTGCTGATCCATTTGATGGGGAAAAGATCATTTCTAGTAAGAGTTGTGCTTTAGAGTTTTTTTTAGTACGCCTGTTTTTTTATCGATAAAATTATGTGTTACACCTTAATATAGAAAGTAGAATTGTCAGTGCAAGGGAAGGAATTGGAGGAATGAGAGAGGTTGTGGGCGGTGTTTTCTAATCTTGAAGAAAGTTGCATTTTATTTTTACCTTGTGCTAATATACTATTATTGTAGTGGACCTACGTCACTGGGAATCGATGGGGGGTCTGCGATGGTGGCCAGGGACGGCTAGGTTGTGGCCCTCAGGAAACGTTCCGTGCATGCTCTGACGTCACCATCCAACCTAGGTAAGTAGCTGCACATTTTAGGGCTTTCCGCCGTTTGTTAACCCTTCCTTAGCGTGCAACCTTTACATCACAAGACGAATGTTAAAGTTTGTATACGTTTAGCTTTTCAAGAGTCCGCCTTTTTGCTTGTCAGCTAATTATGTTGCTTGAAAATGTTCAAGCGATCGAAGGTGAAAAGCGTTTTATTTTCCTGTACGATATGTAGTCGTATGCTTATTATTTTAACTTTGACCATAGCAGCGACTTGGTGACGTTCAGCGAAAGTCTGCACCATTCAGAAGGCACGCCTAATGTTAAAGAAGTTAATTGCTATGGCAGAAAATCAAAGAAAAACCTGTACCAACTGATAGGAATGATTGTTGTTAACACAACGGTACCTTTTCTTTCTCCAAAATCCTAACCTCGGCCAGCACTGATCGCAAATAATAGACGGGTTAAAAGAGGCTTACCTGGTAAGCTGAAGTTTGACCCGTGTTGTACCAACCTATGAACACTGGGGTAAACCGAGGGTTCATTTGAGAGAGACCCGATACTTTGCGAGGGTAGCGGTGTAGATTTCAAGCCAGTTTTTCAGAGACACGATTTCCTGAATGTCACCTGCCGGTCAATCTCTTCCGATCATTAACTAATCAGTAGGTTATATTCCATCGGCTTGCTCAGGAGCACAATCCTTCCTTCTTGAAAGTGTGGCGAGTTTTCAACACAAATAACAGATAAACCTCAAAATAAATAACGAAAGGAACAGACGTTGCCGAATATGTAGCTAATGTTTTTTCTTAGCTGCGTTCGTTGTCCGGTGACTGCTCACCGGTGCTTCTTATAAAGCGTTTTTGCATCTACCGGTGAGTACTCACCAGTCTTATAACCTGTTTTTGAACTAACCGGTGTCCGGTTTTACCTCACCGATCTGGACTAACCAGAACCTGCTCGGGAGCCCGGCTTTCCCGAGGAGTTAGCAAGTTTTCATCAACTAAACCGAAAAACGCGTTATAAGAGAAGAACCGGACACTGGTGAGAAAACACCAGAGACAGTCCGGAGTGCAAGAACGCAGCTCTTGTTAGGATCTGTCTTGAACCCCAGTCGCGATGATTCAAAATCGCGCTACTAGATGATCCCACGGTCGTGTCTGGTCCGTGTTTGAACTAGCGACGGGGAGGTCCAGACATTACAAATTCCAGAATGCTTCCGATTGAAATCCTCTAAATGTGAACGACCCGGATTTTTACTACAGATACATTGTGATCACCAGTGACTGATCAGACGGACGTACTAGGGAGAGGTTGTAATGCCACCACTTTTGTCTCTGTAGCATTCGCGTGAACTGTCACTTCTTTTTCAGCGGTGCTGGCCCTGCCCCTACCCAGGCACCAATAACGCTACCCGCGTTCATCCCAACACCAGCTCCATATACCCCTGTGGTCGCCACACCAGAACCAACCTTACCACCCATCGCTACAGCACCACCCACGGTTGCTACTCCACCACCCACACTACCTACTGAAGCCCCTGAAATCACCCCTCTTGCAACCCCATTTCCTGACGTATACCCTGTGAGAACTCCCTCTCCCGGAATAATGCCTGTGGAAACAGCCCCTCCGATGTTCACGACTCCAACTCCTACCCGACAACCGACCTGGCCAGAGGAAGAGATGACCACGAGAAGACCCGACATTGTAACGCGGCCCGCCAGGCCACAAACTGTTCCCTTCAGGCCGCGACCCACTGTAGAAATCCCAGGAGTTACACCGGAGCCAGCAATGGAAACAACGACAGGTAAAAAAGTTCATAAAGCTAAGGTTGAAGAAAGGGAGTAACAAGAGTGAGCAGAACTGGTTAGACCGTATTGCAGAATATTGCTGTCTTTATCTTCATCGGTTAAACTGGACAAATGTGGTTTCAGGGGTTCCAAAGGATGATGACCTCCAACTTTTCTCCACGGAACTATCCCCAGTGCCGTTTTCACGGTAGAACGAATGCATGTTGTGTGAGCTAGTGTGTACAAACTCAGCTTTTGGATAAAAGAGCTTGCGTAAAAAGGTCCGCATCACCAAGAACAAATAAACACAAGAACCTCCGTCTCCCTATCTCTGTAATACGATCACGCGGAGTTGATATATTCTCGATACCCTACCCGATGCTAAAGAGCGGAGGGTAGGAGCTACGCCGAACATCATAATTCGTTACCTCTACAAACAACTATATCACATTAGAGCCAGTGCTTCCACTCGGAGCACTCCTCAAAATAGGTAGGCTCCTGGTACAAATAAGTATTTAGTAAGTAGAAATTTTTACTGAACCTGTCAGAAATTTTACTCTTCCAAATAAGAAGGCTATTTAGTAAGTAGAAATTGTTACTGAACCTGTCGGAAATATTTATAGACAATTTTAGCTTTAATTTAAACTATCAAAATTAGGAAACTTTAACTAAACAATGCTGAAACTATGCGCCGCAGGCGAAAATTTCAAAAATATGTCTATTTTCTGCTAAGATAGGCTACAGAGATTTTATAACTTTTTATAAGAAATGACTCTCTTCAGGAGAAGATAAAAAGGTGTCTGGAAAATAATAGTAAATAAGTAGGTAGTAGGCTGAAAATAAGTATTCTACAGCCAAAATAAGTAGAAGTGGAAGCACTGATTAGAGCCCCGCAGGAGAAATTTACTTGTACGAAGCCGTCAGTCGTCCTTTATAGCTGATTGGTTGTCTACCATTGTGACATATGTCACGTCTGACTCTCTACAGACCGAGTTCTCCACGCCTGCAGACATTCTACAGTTTTTCTTCTGGTATACGCAGCAGCAGCGAAGAGGGAAGTAGACAGGTATCAACTCAAGGCTCACAACAAGTACCTCTAGCTCCGCTCAGTTTTGTCGGGGCATCCATAGTCGCTGCATGGGACCAAAGACGGAGGTTCTATCGAATTATTTGTTCTTGGTACCACACTGCGTCATACGCGTACGTTTACGTTTCTCTTGTGTAGCGACACTTCACATCTGCTTCTCCCGTGTTTAATTTATCCGGTGCTGAGATTTTCCTAGAGCAACCCAAGCAGGCGGCGATTTGACTAGAGCTGCACAAGGGAAAATACGATCAGTCTCTATTTTTCTGAATCACGCCACTTCCTGCTCGCAGAGCAAGCTGACATGTGCTCTTATGCACCTCATTACACCAATTTAAACAATGCTTCAGAGCTTCCTATCTGGTTTCGCACTCGCTAAGGACCAGTCGAAGCTGTCAAGTTCAGTGTACAGCGCACATTTCACAGAACAATCTGAACCTGCTATGCCACGAACAGACGATCAGAGCCGGGTTTTATTTGAATTTCATAGTACAGCGGACTGTTCGTTGTCGTTTTCTTTGCCAGCGGGCCGTACGGTGGGAAGGCGCGGGGTGCCCGAAGTCGTTTTATTTGCCAGCGGGCCGCCCGCTGAGTGCCAGCGGACCCGCTAGTTTGTACGCTGGGTGAAGCAGGGAACAGTTCAGCGTACCTTCTGACGCAGCCAGGAATAAAATGGCTCTTACAGTCCGCCATCCACTCCCGCTGTACTATGAACTTCGAGTAAAACACAACTCAGGTTTGCCCGGCCCGATTTTCCGCACTTTCATCATCGAACTGAAAATATACAATTTTCGACGATGATGCCGAAAATCCGCGCAGGAAATTCGAGTCCGCAAACACCCGGCCCTGATCGTCGGTCCTTAACAAATTACAACTTTCGTGTTTCTGCGGCTTCGGAAAAACACAACATCGTTGACGCAAGTTTAGTTGCGTTTTTTATTGAAGTTACCTTCAAACTCAAAGGTCTCTATTTAAATTCCGTTTTTGGTCGCCGGTCACAGTTTCTTTGTCCGTCAAACTTTGACCGTCGAACTTCGTGAGCTAGCAAGTTCGAAGTTTGCTTGAATCGTCGAAGAAACGTCGACCGAGCAAGGATCGCCTGAATTGTAAAAACACTAATTAAACAAACGGTGAACTTCGACGGCGTTCGAAAACGGGAATTAAGCAACCGGCTAAAGCCCCGTCTGCATTACCGTAAACCGACCGTTTTACGGCCGACCGTTTGACCGTTACGGCAGTGAAGACGGGTCTTTCTCTACGGACGGCCGTAGCCGTAAAACGGCGGTACTGACCCCTCTGTAACCGTAAAACGGACGTAGTGGAGACCGCTTTTTTGTCACAGTCCCATGTAACTGTTTTTCAAGTCACATATAAAATGTTTTTTAAAATTCAACACAAGATTCACCTATTTGGGACTAATGTAGACCACATTTATGCTGTTACGGACCTAATGAAGACCACATTTTTGCGGCTACGGACCGTCCGTAAAACGGTCGGTTTACGGTAATGCGGTAATTAAGCCAACGGCGAACAAAACTTCGATCAAAAACCCAACTTTTGTTTGACTCGTAAAGGGTTGGTTTGTCCGTAAAGTCCACTCAACCTTAATTCTTAAGTGAGAACCCATTTTTCATAACCCCTTTTTATCCTACGTGACAGAACAAAGCAAAGTCCATGCATTTCCGAATACAGGTGCATTGTCAATTCAGAAAACCACCTGAATTTAATTTTCCATTCAACGACAAAGACCTCTTTGTCATCTTAATCTTATCGGACTTGTCGAAGAATCATTGAAAGAAACTGTGTACTGTTCTTACGCACGAGCGCATTCGTTCTCGACAAAGTAAATGCTTTATTGATTGTTCTTTTCTTTTAAGAAGAGGCTATGATGCCGACCGGCGCACCAGTTCCAACAGCGACGGTACCAGCGACGCCACCCACAGGCAGATGCGTCGCCATCGGTACTTTTGCAGAGGTCACCGGCGCCAATCAATGGTGCAGAAGAAATTGCTTTGGTGGCTTCTGTCCTGCGGAATTCTGTTCCTGCCGCTAGATTTTGCGAATGTAATATTTGTGTATATAATAAAATTGAAGACCATCGGATTACGTGGGCTTCAGGAGCCAGTTTTTCCTAACCAGATTTTCGTGTGCAGGATTTTCCGCACTTCCATCATCAAGTTGAAAGAATCTCAACTTTTCCGTATGGAACTGATGATGGTGCCGATACGCGCACGAATTCCAATCCGCGAGTACCCGGCCCTGATCGTCTGTCCAAGGCAAACGGCGTTTTCTCGCCGTTCCCCGAGGACTCCTCGAGGAATCAAAGGGATCGGCGAGAATAGAGGGAGCCACTCCACGCGGACTCCGCGTACGGAAAACAGCGAGGGAATGCTTCAAAAATGGATTTTGTTCGAAAAAAAAGTATGCAGTTGCCGAAACTAGTCTGCATCCACTTCATATTTGGTTTTGTTTATTCTGATTGTTTTTAATTAACTTTACATTGCACCAACACCAGCAACAACTGATTCCCCTCCGAATCTGAAAGGGAGTCCTTTTTGATGATGGTGATGAGGACATTCCCCGTCCGTGGGGACTCGCGAGGATACGGGGAGTGAGTCCCCGGGACAAACAAAAACGCGGGGACTCCTCAAGTGGAGTCCTCGGCCAACGGCGAGAATACGCCTAAGGGAAAAATGTCAACTTTTCCGTACGGAACTGACGATGGTGTGGAGAATCCTGGCAGGAATTCCATTCTGCGACCGCCAGACCCTGATTGACTGCAACAGACAGACGTTCAGGATTTTATGGTTATGGACCGGAATTTTTACCTTGATTTTCAGAGCATTCATAATTCCGGACGGAAAACTTGACTGATTTTTCGGCACTGAACTGATGAAAGTGCAAGAAGTCCGTCCGGGAATCCCCTCGTCTCTGCGCACGACATTTGTGCCCACAGGTTACAAGTTGGCACCATGATCACTTGCGTATGGAAAAGTTGAGATTTTTTAACTTTATGATGGACGAGATGGAGAAAACCGATTTTCTGTCAACGGGATACGACGGTAGATCACCGCCTCTCAGAGCCGGCAGTTGTATTTTCATCGCATTTCCCAGATAGAGCAGCCGAGACTGCCAACTACAAATCTTTGCTTATGTGAAAAAGAAATTTGGTGAAAGAGCTGGAAGTCGACAAACAATGTGACAGGCACAATCGATATTATTTCCAAAGACATTCGAAAATTCAGACAAAACAATATTGCTCCTAATGAGAGCGTGTGTTCGCAGGGAAACGAGGGGTTGAGGCAATGCTCCTACTTCTCAGCCATATAGACATAGAAAGCTTCCGCTCATCGATATAGCCTTAGAAAGTGAAAGCAGGGTCAAATAAGGAATTCATTTTTCACTTTCTTTAATAAAAATAACAGTGTACTCCCAGCACAGCGGGATAAATAAAACCTCATAAAAATCGGTCGTACAAAAAATACGATCAGCCACCAAAAGTAAGCTGCTATCCATAAATAAATAAGATCTGAGCATAAAATTGATAATCTCTCATAAGTACCTGAGCGTGTGCTACCAAAGGACGGATGGCACTTCCGTCGCATATTGCACCATTTGCGTACAAGCGTCCCACAGATCACCTAGACTAGCTTCGTAATCCTTGGCAGGATCCTAGATAAAAGCACCAAGCAGTGCCCAACGATTGTCATTATGCACCACCGGTGCACACCGATAACATAAACTCTTTCTGGCCTCAATGAGCCAGTATGACCTTCTCGGCCCCTTTTTTAGCATCTGTTTCGGCCCTGGCCTTTCTGAGTATATCCATGGCCCCTCTCTCAACCAGAGTCTCAGCTAGCCCACGACCCAAGACCTCAGCAAGGATCATGATATCAGGATTGGCGACTGAGGATACAACCCCGACATTGGTTGCTGTCGAGTTGCAGGATTCCCCTTGGAGATGCGGGAGGTCGACGGAAGCGCGATCGATGACGAACTGTGACCCGTCGAGGGAGAAGACGCCACCCTCTAAGTGGAGAGTTGAGCCGTCGAGTGAGGAGGATACGGCGACAGGTACTGAGCATCCACCTAGAAGAATAACCAAGTAAGAATTTGAGCTGCACTGTTACTGCCAAGCGGTTCAAGGGCCCTTATAAAAATCAAATAACGGTTCCTCAAATGTACCCTTGCGTTTTTTACCGCTCGACCTGGTTGTCAAGTTCTGCCTTAGCATTGTAGGAAGGAGCTTAACCTAACGTCCAGATCCCCAAATGTAAATAGGCCAATCGGATCTTAGGGGGAAGATCCTGATGCGGCCAAGCTGAGATAAATGGAGAATCTTCATGGATTCCCCAATGCCCTGCCGGCTGTCCGGATCTACAGAGCTGCGTGGTGTAGCAAGAATTCATATTATTACTTTGTAGTAAAACACCAGTCTCCTTCGCACAATGCTTTCTTTTTATTTCCGGGGGGTCAAATCTACTGGGTTCCGTAACTTTTAGAGATTTCTAACGACTCATGCAAGTCGTTAGCTTGTTTCGTCCCAGCTTGTCTTGTATTCAAGAGCCCACATGATTTTATGTTGGCTTTTAAGCGCATATGTTTGACCTTTTAGTATAGTGTGTATTTATATGTTGACGTTGGAATCAGTTAGTCGGCACACGCCGTGAGTAAGATTCTTAATGAATAGACGATTTACTATTTACTAATTAAAAATCGCTTTAGGATTTCAACTAAAGAAAAAATGTACCTTCCAATTTCCGCAGAAAGGCACGTTCTGCCACACATCGAACTGCCGTCTCGACGTGAAACAGACGACTCAAGAGTTCTATAGTTGCTCTATCTCCCTCTCGGCACTCAATGGCTAAGGCACCTTGACCAATGGCATACATACAGGTACTCGGGTTCAAAATCTGCAACGAAAATTTTGTCAAATCAAGAACATACAATATCCACTTCTCCCTTGTCTCAATGCACCCTTACTCCCGACTACAAACCTCGAGACCCGGATCACTGTCCCTGAAACTCCTTCATTCTTTCGTATCTACAGCGCTCGAAACGCCAGCTCTATGGCACAATGCAAAACATATGATATACAAGGCCTCGGGTTTGAGCATCCGCTCAGTGTTTATGGCACGGATCGTGGATTTTTTTTTATGCAAGGGTCGAGAGACAGTGGTTTTTCTTTATCCTTTCTCGGTCTAATGAAGATTCGCCATTCAAATATCGAAAAATTATAACACAAGCTTCATATCGTTTTCGCAAGAATACGCAAGAACACACTACCTCTTGACACTACAAAATATTTCCAATATTATCAAAACTGTTGCTTTTTCTTCAAAGTGAAGTTGCAAGCCATGTTTAGTATTATGGTTTACAGACACACAACACACTTGTTCTGCAACATCAACAGCTAGTGCGTTATCATATCAGCAGAAATCACTAATTATTGTGTATATGTGTTGAAAACTCTAAGTGAAAGGGTGAAACCGAAAGGGCCGAGGAGTTCAGAAATAGATTCAGCATGTCTCTTTATTACCTATAGGCTACAGCGACTAGCTAATAATCTTCAATAAATTATTTTGTTCGCACCTTAACCTGAAACCTCCAGGAAAGTCGCAGGCCCCTCAACAAACCCGGCTCCGACCTTCAGCCTCACAGCCTCCCATAAATGTAGGACTACGCGGCCTATCTACAAACCTGATCTGTACTTTGACCTTGCTTTGACCCAAAGAATATTAGCACTGTGAGTTTGAACATAACTTCCCAACCCTTTCGAAAGTTATAGTGCTAACAGACGGACGGACAAACTTTACGAAGCCATAAGTATACCGTCACTAACGTTTTGGAATCCCCCAAAAATGCTGTTTAGACGACTATCCACAAGACAAATTTCGGATCTGTGCAATATTACGAGGAGACGAAGGAAAGCCGTTGACATGAATTTGGAAACGCAGACGTACCTCTGTTATTCTATCGTGCCAACCCATTCGCTTAACACCAGCAGCAGCAAGAACTAAAGCATCGTACTGACAGTCTTCAGAGTCCAGTTTTCTTAATCTTGTATTCAGGTTCCCTCTCACGTCCTTGATAACAATGTTAGGATACTTCTGGAAAAGCTGAGCACATCGCCTCAGAGAGCTTGTCCCTGAAATGAAGCCCAATTTCAGCAAAGAAAATGATAAATATTGTTCTATTCCACAAAATGTCCGCAAAGGCCTGTTTTTACCTTAGAAAGGGTGATTCTGGCAATCTGGAAAGCTCCGCGAGTTTCGGCACCGGCTGTACTTGCGACTTCGCTAAAACTAGCTTCGCTTTCCAGAGCTGTTTCTGCACTCCGCCAGTTTCAGGCATTGCCGTGGAAACCAGAGCAAAATAACACTAGGGAGTAGCGCCAAGACTTGCAAAAAGTGACACACACTCGAATAGCAGCGACACTAGCACCACTAACGTCCCTACTGAAATTTAATCAGTCGTGCACCAGCGCTGGCTCCAATAACTTCATATTGTGAACACAGCAGAAAAAAGATGAAACCTTAACTTTTTCCTCCATGGCTGCAGACCTCATCTTGGCTTTACTAGGAATTTCTAAACACGCAAGTTTGTCTCGGTTTAAATGCCGCAAGCGTCCGTTTGCAAAGCATGGAAAGCATAGGTCTTGACGCGACACTAGCACCACTAGCGATATTGAACGTCCCTATTGAAACTCAATCGGTCGTGCACCAGCGCTGGCTCCAATGACTGCGTATTTTGAACACAGCAAAAAAAAGATACAACCTCCCCTGTTTCCACGATCTGTAGAGACCGCATCTTATTTTTACCAGACATTTCTAAACCCGGAAGTTTGTGTCGCTTTAAATGCCGCAAGCGTAATGGGCGGCGCTGAGTATGACACGGCCCCCCCAGATTTAAAATCTTCCTCCTTTTTAGAGCTATTTTTTTTTTTTTTTTTGCTAAATAGGTTTCAAAAGGGAACTAAAAAAGTTATTAAATTTTGAGTCTTTGTTTTAAACCTTGGATTGTGGCCCACAATTTATATTAGCCCCCCCCCCCCCAAAGGTTTACAGAAATGGCGCCACTGAACCGGTTTTCCTTAAAAACTACAGAAGAAAACGTTTTTTGTCTACTGCACCGGTTTACTTCGGGTAGAAACCAGACTACTTTATTCATTCCCACCGTACCGGGCCGGCGTCACAAGTATCTCAAAAACACCGAAATTCAATCGCACCGTGTTGTTTCCAGAAAGGAAAAAATTAGTTGACACATCACGTGACAAAAAAATAAAGCTCCTACGCAAACTTTCCCGAATCTTCATTTTAAAATCGTGGAAAAGGGCCAAAACTGAGTCAAACCAACAAAGCAGGTAATACTAGGCTACTATATCTTCCGAAGTGACTGTCATCGGTCAGCACTACAAAGGCCATTTTAGACTCACCAACTATACTTCCTTTTGGCAATTCAGCCAACGACTTATAGCTGTGTCGACTAGAGACAACGACAGAATCTCGGGGGTCTTCTCGTCTGAAAAAAAAAATATATGCCCGAAGTTGGAAAAATAAGTTTAAGCCTTTGAGCCCCAAACACCGAAGGCTACACATGCGTTCACTGTCCCCCAGGTTGTTCACTGCAAGAGTCTCTAATCCCTTCTTGTCCTGTCATTCTTTCCACCTGCTCCAGCGGCGCCGGGATTCCTAAATTCCTTCCATGATTACAATGAATGGCACGTCTATGTATTCTGAACTGTGGGAGCACCCGACCAGCAAATCAGTTGGTTGACGCTCGACTTGTCCCCAGGAGCCATGGGTAGACCGACAGTAGTGAAATTCGTGGTGGATAAATCTTGCTCTCAGTCATAGTGAGTTTGCTATTATCGACTATTTCTGAACTTCCTAGGCTATCTCTGGACAAACAATGTTCTTGTGGATTTTAAGGGGATCTACAGCATCCTACTTACTCTAGAATGGCAGCTATCACCATTCCCTCTGGCAGTGTGGTTGGAAGATCTTTCAGTGAATGAACAACAAAATCCACTTGATTCTTTTCCAGAGCAATTTCCAATTCTTTTGTGAATAGGGACTTCTCACCAATCTGTGATAATGGCTGGTCCAGGATATGGTCACCAGTTGTTGACATTGAAACTTAAAATAAAGAATTATATATTTATTATACACTAAGTTTCAGGTCAGCTTCAACATAGGCTGGCCCATCATTTAGGTGGGAAGGTGGTTTCCATCCTCATAAAAAGCACAGGATTAATATGGAAGTAGTTACCTCAATTTTAAACACCTTATCCATTTTAATGTCAAAATAACCGTCTAAGCCTGACTGAGCATTCATGTTCTGTATGCTACTGCACCTTTTTCCCTTGGAACAATGCAATCTCTTTTTTTACTTAGCCTACTAACCTTGGCAAGATCACTCCCTCATCACTATCATGTTAGATTCACTGATAGGCTACTATTTCTACATAACTCTCAGGCCATGGCAATAAATTAAGAATCAAAAGAAAAACAAAAACAAACCACAACAGCCCCTAATCACTTCCTTAGCCTATTTTGATGTCTGCTTAAGCCAAAACCTCCTTTTGACTCCTCACACAGAGCTTCAAGAATGTTCCCAGTTGTTTAATACCAAGGAAGCATTGTTGTGAATATGGGACCTTCACATTAAAGTAAAATGGAGATGGGAAGGTTGTCTTGATATCTTGAACTGTCATCATCGGTATGTTTGACTCAGCATAGATTGGCAAATGCAATATGGCCTGCTACTATCTTTTCTTAGATCACATTTTACTGGGAACAGAAAAGCTCTTACCAATACTGAACTCTGCAGCTACTTCATATTTTTTCAAGGAATCCACAACAAAATGTGTCTGGGTCATGGCAAGCTGAAAAAGATCCATTAAGAATCAACTTGGCTTTTTAGTTAGCCTAATGCACAAGTCTGCAAGAAAATGATAAGAAAAATCCTGCCCTAGTGGCTGAAAACTAGCACGGACTGTAGTCTCCGGCCATTTACTATGTTTTTTCTTAAAAATCATGACGGGAGATGCCAGTTGACATTCTTGCGAATGTTTTGCATATCTCGGTTTTTTTATAACTTCAATCAGTTGAGTTCCATGGTCCTTCTAACTAGGACACCTTAGGATGGCCGGATTTACCCCAAATTTGGGGTAATACGGCCACCCCATCTATCTTTTTTATTTTTGAAGATAAAAATAATTAGAGCCTGCCATCTTGTAGAGCATGCAGCGACCACTATGTATGCATCTCTAAAATCAGATTTTATCATCAACAGAAGCCACCACATGTCAGATCAGAAACATTGATTTTCCCTTAGTCTGTGGTAACTCCGGCCGGCCGGAATTACCCCGGATATACGTAAGATGTAAATCTTGATCAAAAATGTAAATAAGAAAATTTTAAACATGATGAACACTACATCTACAAGCGTGGCAACGATCGTCTTGTACGCATTGATTCGTTGGCGAATTACCTGAACTTCAAAAGACCTCGATCCAGTCAGCTTTAACGGCTTAATTTTTAACCAGCTTTAATTTCAACTTCAGCTGGAATTTCTTGGTTTCTTCCAAGGTTTTCTATTTCAGAAGATACTTCGCCTTCAAATGATTTATTGTTTCATTATCAATCATTATTGTCATTTTCTTTGATTTGGTCAAATTTTTTTTGTTTTTTTTTTACACCACAAGCTGTAGTTTGTCCCCTTGTCCTCGATTAGTTTTTTAAAGTAGGCTATACCCTCGGCATCGGACCAATTTTCCAGATGAATATTTAGAAAGAGGCCACAGTAAACATATTAACGAAGAATTTCTTATGGACTACCCTTTTTTTACTACCGTAGGTTAACTTGAAGTCCTTTCCAATAAGTAGCTGTTGCAAAGATTAGCAAGAGCAAGAAATTTGAAATGCTTGGATTGGCTATTACCAAGTCCGGCCAGTCCGGGCCAGAGTCCGGCCAGTGGCCGAAGTTCCCTCATGCCTTTTGGGGGTAAGTCCTGCCATCCATCCAAGTCAAGCAGATATGTAGAGTAAAATGTGAAAATATTCTGGGGAACTCGCCAATCACCCGGGATTCTAAGCACACTTCCACAACAGCTATAACTGATCGCATCTCCAAGAAAAACTGACTTTAGTGAAGTCACCTACCCTGGAACCATAAACATGGCCATCTTCAAATTTTCAACCTGCTGTAACTCTGTGAGTTAACTATATTGGTGGAAATCTTCGATACTGTTTCCAAGTGCTACCCTTAAGGTTCAAACGAGGCTGGTCAGCCCCAGTAAATACCAAAAAATATAGACGGGGGTGAAATGGCCGGACTTACCCCATGGCCGGACTTTCCCAAGTTCACCCCTATTGAAAACGGTAAAAACTCCAATGGCATAAAAAGCATCAGACATGCCAGTGTCATACCCTACAAAAATGATGCTTTGTTGATTAACTGATTGATTTGTACCGTATCATGAAAAAACAAAACCCTAGCCTAAGGCATAAACAATTAAAGTTAAACTGAAAAGCCAGCTTATTTTTGCATCTTGGGGTCTAGTAGTGAGGCTCAGAATATCCACTATTGTCCCAACAAGACAAAGTTCATCCTGATACAGAGAATTTGTCAATCAACAAAACCATCCCTTTCACTGGCTAATGATGCGAAACTTATTCAGGAAATGTCCAATTCAAGATTGTGAGGTCACATCTAAGGAAGGCCCACTATTGCGTGGGACCCAATAGAAACTAGTTTTTTGACAATTTTTTCACCATTGTACTTCATAAATATTTCAAGCATAGAGGTACAAGCACACAGAGGTACAACAAATCTGACGTAAAAAGTTCAATAGATGAAAATGAAGTTTTAGAATAGCAGAACAACGAAGTTATGTCATGTCGTTGGGTATTCAATCCAATTTAAGTGAATACGTAATGGGTATCTAGACTAGCATACCTCAGCCCTATTAGGTTGAAGTTCAAAACAAGAACAAAATAGCTATCTTCAAACAAATGAGGCAAGCCAGTGCAGAGCCAGAGGCAGGCTTGAACTAAAGTGTTCCAACTTTACTTTTGACAAAGAAGGAAGCAATGACTCATGTCATGGTCCTTGTTGCAGGAAGAGGATAGGCTATATTATATGTTTTCCAGGGCAGAATCAGCATCCCCAAACACAAACTGCCGGTGTTGTATCAATTATGGCGGAATACCATATAGTTGTGACCTAAATGGTGATGTCAACAGATTGTGGACCTAACAAAGGATATGATAGTCCCTAAGACAGTTCATAAACATAAACACGACCAGCACCTCACTGGCAACTCGGATCTACATATACAGATTCAAATATGCATTCACAGAGGGAGAGAGAAATAAACTAAATTTTTTTGTGTTTTGAGGTGATATACTGTAGATCAAATAATTGTAATGTCCACTGTATGGAATTCTGCACTGGTTTATATGAGACTAAACTACTATGAGCGTGTTCCACCCCTCTAACAATAGTCAGACAATGGTAACCAATTCCAATTCCAAAAAAATGAGAGGGTATGTGGACTACACTTTAGTCCTTTCACCCCTTTGACGTCAAATTCGTATTTTCAGGTAACTTTTCAGGTTACATTTTCAGGTAACTATTAGTTACAATTTTCATTCGAACCTTGTGAAAAGTTACTACCCTGACAGTTCCAAACCTGCTTGAAACGGTAACAAATAATTACGCTCTGGAGTGGAGCGTAGTAAGCATGGTAACTACGAATCTGTTACTTGATCTGTTGATCAGTCAGTGGCACAATATTTTCTGAAAATATAAAATGCGTTCCAGCCTTGACGTCAAGAAGCCAGAATTTGTGACATCAGGCATAGTAACTATGGTAAGTAGGGTGAAACACGCTCTATATGATATGAAACTGAAGTCTTCAGGACTTCCATAGTTCAGTGAAGAAAAGAACGCACCAGAAAACTTTGAAGTTTAAAAATTCAAATAATACAGAAAGTTTTAATTAAGAATAGGAACTAGATTTATATCATTAATACTATAAATAGACTAGGCTCCAATCAAGAAGGTGTAAACTAAATTATATCGGAATTCCGTAAAAGCATGACGTCACATCTATTTGATGTAATTTACCTAAAAAAAAAAAAAAAACTGTAGTTTATTCCTAACAGTAATGGTGAATATATTATATATTTGAATATATATATATAGAGCCGAGTGGCCCTGGCGTGGCCAGCGAGGCGCCGGTCTCTTTTACCTTCATAAACCGTCCTAGGGACCTAGGGACAATCACTAGGTCCCTAGTCCCTACAAAATTTTATAGGGTCCCTGTCCGTACAAAAATCCGTACCAAAATCTACTTTGGGCCCTCAATCGCATGACGTCACTATTTACGTCATGACTTACAGAATTCCGTTACAATATAGTCGACACCAATCAAGAAGAGTGGCTCACCTGACTTTTCCTAGTTCCAACATTGACTTTCAATTTCTCAGCTGACATGTCTGGAAATACAATTGACCGTTTCTAGCTGTTTTCCAAATACAAACTATATTTATGATTTATGTTCTAAATTTTAGACTAAAACTGACGACGACAACAAGTTTATTAATCTTTGCTTGTCTTGTGGATTAATGTTGTTGTTTGTAGGTTGATGTTTACAGAGCTTCAGCTCATGCACGCTCGTACCACTGGAGTAATCTTTACTTTAATGTTATAATCTTTTTTTCCTGGAACACCTCACGTAGCCTTTTTGGAAATCCCGCCACGTCAGTGCCATAGAGCTAAACTTCACTGTGAGAGGTAGTATTTTTTTACTCTATGGACAAAAGCTTTGACTCGGTTTAGTTTGAAAATTGTAAAACGTGTGTTATTAATTTTTTTGTACGTTGAGTATTTTCACCTCAAGTATACCATAGTACACTCTTAAAGATAAGCTCTAGATATTTTATTTCTGCTTACAGCCAGTCTAATTTTAACCATAATTTTAGGTTATGTAATTTGAACTTTAAGTTTAAGGCTTAAAGTTTATCTCAAGACTTCTGAAAAGTGAAATTTATGTGCAGCCAAACTGTTTGTCAACTTTTTAACATCATTTGGCCAACTTTTTTATAGCCGTTTTTGAGACATCAGGTCTCCAGTCTACAGTAGAGGTTTCAACCAAAAGTTACTTAAATTGGAACAGTGCAGGCAGTTTCAGGCAGGTTTCAGGTCAAATGGTAGAACGAAGAACCAAGATACATAGCCTATTCGAATTTTTTTGTTCGTCGTCAAATATGATTTGCAGTCAGCTTGGGCTGAAGGAATATCTATCACCTGAAGTACAGAACTTCAAAACGCCCATACATGGTGCCGACAAGTATCCATCTTAGTTGGAAAGAAGAAGAAGAGACGGTTGACTCCAAAACCAAAATGCAGAAGAATCTCTACTTTTTCAACAACCCAATCAAACAGCAAAAACAGCAGCCCTGTTCAGAATAAATCATAGCACCAGCATTAACTCTAACCAATTTTCAGAAGTTCAGAAAATCAGATAAATAAGAAAGAATCTTTAATTGTTTTCCTACAAGTTCATTTTCCAGCTTGAGCCTGAAGAGGACCCTTGCCAAGAAGGTCCAAAATATAGCTCTAATAAAATGTAGCTGACATATCCGTTTTGCATCATCAAATATGATTGGCAGTCACCTTGAGCTGAAGGAATATCCATCACTGAAGTAGGTAACTTCAAATCGCCCATACATGCCCCTGACAAGTGTCCATCTCAGCTGGAAAGAAGAAGAAGAGACAGTTGACCCCAAAACCAAAATGCAGAAGAATCTCTACCCTTTCAGCGGCCCAAACGAACAGCAAAAACAGCAGCCGTGTCCAGAAGAAAATCACACCACCAGCATTAACTCTAACCAATTTTCAGAAAAGAAGTTCACCAAATCAGATATTTAAGGAAGAATCTTTAAATGTTTTCTGACATGTTCATTTTCCAGCTTGAGCCTAAAGAGGACCCTTGCCAAGAAGGGCTGAAATATAGCTCTAATAAAATGTAGCTGATGTATCCCTTTTGTATCGTCAAATATGATTCCCAGTCAGCTTGGGCTGAACGAATATCTTATCACCAAGTACGGAACTTCAAATCGCCCATACATGCCACCGACAAATATCCATCTTAGCTGGAAAGAAGAAGAAGAGACAGTTTACTCCAAAACCAAAATGCAGAAGAATCTCTACCCTTTTGACAACCCAATCGAACAGCAAAAACAGCAGCCGTGTCCAGAATAAAATCACAGCATCAGCATTAACTCTAACCAATTTTCAGAGAAGAAGTTCACAAAATCAGATATTTAAGGAAATATCTTTAATTGTTTTCCCACTAGTTCATTTTCCAGCTTGAGCCTAAAGAGGACCCTTGCCAAGAAGGGCCGAAATATAGCTCTAGTAAAATGTAGCTCATATATCCATTTTGCGTCATCAAATATGACTTAGTCACAGAAGTGCCTGAAAATTGCACTGTGCAAAGTCAACAAATGTCAAAATAAGCATACCTCTACTGTAATTTGAGGTTTGTGACCCTTCTTGGCTTGGCTTGGCAGGGTAAAAACGTGGGGCGTTAGCCCTCTGTACCACCAAACTAAACAAATTTGTAAATATTTTGGCAGATAACAACTATATTGATCAAAAGAGTCATTCTGAAATTACATATAAGACAACAGTCCTGTTTGGGACATAAATTCACAAAAAGGCAGAGAGGATCTGACGTTCGACTCTTCCTTAAACCGTACAAATCCCAAGATATTCCTGACAAAAAGGGAAGAAAAGTGACCCTTCTTAATTCTTTTTTGCTGAGGCAAATCGGTAAGGTTAACCCAGGCTAAAAATGTCTGTAAGTCTGGGATGTTAGACGGTGGTTATAACCCCCAGATGATTTTCAGTTTTGTGCAGGGATTTTTTTTTTTTCAGGTGGGAAAAGCAAGAAGAAATGGTTTCTGTCCTTGTACAGGGTGCAACCAAGGGTATTGGACTTCAGTTTTGCAAAGTTCTTGCATCTCGTGCTGACACAACTGTTATTGCAACTGGAAGAACTGCTTCGTCCAGTGAAGATCTTGCAAAGCTGGCTGCGCAAAATGGAAATATAATTCCTCTAGACCTTGATGTTACAAAAGAAGATGAGATCAAGAGTTTATCTGAAACCTTCAAGGTAACTGGTGTTAAAAGATTAATATTCAGGTAGTGCCATTGTTGTAACCATCATTCTAGTAAGATCTGCTTTTCTGGTTAATTTCACTACCCCAAAACAAAAAAAAGTGACAGTCATAAGATAGAAAGAAGCATGCCAGGCCAAACAGCATTAGGGTTGTTGTTGTTGTTACCAGTACAGGCAGCAAAGGACAAGCAGGTTGACCTGATCCATACCCTTGAATTGAAAAAAACCCGCAAGAATCTGATGAGTTGCTGTATAAGATAAATCTCAGTTCAAATTAATAGCCTTTCCTTTTGCAAGGTGTAGATATTATACGACTGACAGCATTTCCAGTAGCCTACTAACTCCGGTTTCATCTTTTCTTTATGTAGAGGATTTTCAAATTCTAGAAGCCATGCGTTTTTTGTGTTTAAAATCCTACTGTTGAAACAGATTTCATGGCACCTTCGTCTGGGAGTGCTTTTGCTTGTTGTTCCAGAAGCATACTTCACAAGTTTTAGTCCGGGATCCAGGCACCTCTATCGTTCAAGGGGGGTAGCAGGAGAGCTGCAGAAGGTTTGAAGAACTTTTCTAGAACAAATTTTTGTGCTGAGAACGAAAATCCTACCGCACCGCTCCGCACCGATGTACGTCACCGACTTTTTAGCCTATAAAGGCCAATTTGGCCTATAGAGACCAACTCTATAAAAACAATTTTCCTAGCAGGAAATCAGACAAACTATACATATTCTGAATCCTCATTCTATGGTCTATCGAATGGTGTATTTCTTATTTTTTTAAATTTGATTTTAAGAATGTCTGGATTTTTTTAAAGCAGAGCATCCACGTTTTCATCAATGAGTGACGGTAGAAATTTTAAAGGAAATATATTAGTTTGACGGTAAGTTTACGGTTAGTTTTTTACGTAGAATTTAACTACGACATAATTTTCTTTCTTGGGATTCATATTGGTCATATAGGCTAACATAAAGACTGAGTAGCATATAATGAACAAACCCGTCATAGTTTGACGGTAAGTTTAGGGTTAGTTTTTGACATGGAGTCCAATCATGACATCAGCTAGTTTTTTCCTTAGAATACGTATAGGTCATGTAGGATATATAGCCTATAGGCTGAATTGCCTATAAATCCTATAACGATTTTTTTTTTGAAAATATAAGTTTTGAATAATCTTTACCCGATGAAAAATTTCCGAGAATCAGTAGTATGGAGTAGTACGAAAAAGTAGCATGTAGTAGCAACGTTGCTACTGCATGCTAATACTAGCAAACTGGATGCTATTTGATACTACTACATAAGATTAACCCAGTCGGAGGCATGTTTATCAAAGTATTCCATACTACTACATATCGCTAATCAAACTATTCCATACTACTACATATAATTCCATGCAACTTTTTCGTACAACTACCATACTACTACCCAGTCAAAGAATTTTTCATCGGGTATAGACCTGCTTTTTGAACTGAGAACATAAATCGCGTCGGATAAGACAGCATCTGTGACATTTTGGCCCATGAAGGGAAATTAGGCCTATAAAGACCAGCCCAATGAAAATATTCTAGACAAAATTTAACATCCTGTATTCCCTGCAGGCCAAAGTGATGCGTTTTCTAAGTACAAATTATGTTAGGTATCGTGTTGCCAACGTAATGCCACGCTTGCCCTTTGATGGGAAGCTTTCAAACCCTGGCTCAATTTCAGACCGGTCAAAATTCGCTGAAGCCACTGACTCACGAAACAACATCAGCCTTAGAAGACAAGAAGTTAGGGCCCGCACGACAAATCTTGACCGGACGCTGTTCTCAACTATTGACCCGCACTCACCCGCTTGCAACGGAGTTTTCTTTCACGACCAGACTAGATTGCTCTTCGTGGCAACCACCAAGCGACGCCATGTCTCCTTTCACTCATGGCGTTCATGCACAACTGGCTTAGCCATCAAGGCTAGCTATTGGGTCTCCCATAGTCTCTGACCCTTCCTAAAGGCTACAATCGGTTCGAGGCCCGTGTTCGCCGTAGAACCAACGTCTTTCGTTGTACCCCTATTCGCTTCTTCCACCCTTTGGGCCGGGGATGGGGGAGGTTGCGGCGCAATCTAGACAGAGCAACTTCAGGTCATCGGAACACGTGCATGAACCGGTTTAGTCCTCTGTTTCTGACTGTGTTCGGCAAAGCAGTCGGTGTGATCTGCCATTGTTATCATTTTCTCATTACCTGTAATTTTCAGGTTTAATTATCAGTATGGATCGCAGGCATCTTTGGTAGAACAAGGTGACTTTGCGTGCTTCTGCGGTTTTCATCGACGAAGTTTGGGGGACATTTAGAAGTTTCTACAAGACAGGACCTTCGTAGTCTGGGGCAGCATTCAGTATGTTCTGTGCCCTTTTGACTTAATCGGCGATCATTCTGTTTCAGGGGAAAACGATGGAAAGTCATAGACTTCCACCAGTAGCAGACTTCCACCCGCGGCGCTTATCCATGATCCTTTAGAACCGAATCAGTGACGAACTTGAAAAGAGCTAGCGAGAGGATGAAACCTTGGCAAACGCCTCCTTTTTGTCAAGATCTGTGTTGACTGCTCTATTTCACCTCTCACTAGAGCCTCCGTCTGTTCATAGAATACCTGAGCAATGCGATTATCTTGGGACCCTGTCTGTCCTGCATTCCCAGCTAGTTGTGTCTTTCTTTACTGAGTCGAATGCAAGAACAAAGTCAATGCAGAATTTCGTGGTTTCCTGTTGATGCTTGAACGATTGATGGCTGCAGATCCGTGTTGCCAATGCTCAAGTATGCGGCAGAGAGAGAGAAGAGCCGTGCAGCACACGCTTGTTGTGAAGCCCGTCTGTCCCTTCAATCTCTGGAGCTTTGCAGTAGTAGGATAGTTGCGGAGACTTAATCTGCACGTATTATCAGAAAAATTCTAGTATAATTTTTACAATCACCCTTGTCACCTTTTCTATTGGGGAGGGGGGCTATGGTGGACTTGCGCCAGTCTTCGGGGACGTGTTCCAGATGCCAACGATGATGTTGTGGAGGTACAGCTAGACAGGCAATTCTAACGGTTCGTCTGTGGATGCATTACCATTGTCTGATAGGGATAGTCATAGATTTCCTATATATTGAGCAGACTGATGACTGGAGTGTTCCTCTAGTAACGTCAGCAATTATGTTGCGACCCTCCCGTTCTTGTTTCTGTAGGCCCTTATTGTAACGCATACGGCGCAGTAGTCACGGCTTAGAGCAAGTTAGAGCAAGCAGATTTATATGTGAAACGCGACTAACTTATGAGATGCAGGAATTGATGACAAACCTGGATTCAGCACAAAAAACTGGCCTATGGGCGTGCGAAATTTAGTTTTCCGGAGATTTGTTCATTATAGGCTATTGAGTATTGATCCTTTCTGCTATATAGTCCATATGACCTATAGCCTACTATCTTACAAGAGAAACTAGTGAAATAACCAGATTCCACGTCAAAAACCAACGCTGAACCTAGCGTCGAACCAATATATTTAGTATAAAGTTTCTACTGCGCCTCATAGTCAAAAACTGCTTACAGAAATTCCAGATATCCTAAATTATTTTTTTTTAGTTTTAATACCTCAAACGATTGAGAAAGAGCTTCTCTTTTTAGTACAGTAATAATAAAAAAAAAAAAAAAAGTTTTCTGGAAATTTTTCCAATAAAAATGTCAATTTATTTGAGAGATCTGACGGGTTTGTTCATTGTAGGTTATTTAGCCTATATGTTACATAGCCTATATGACCTAGCCTATATGCGTCCCAAGAAAGAAACTTATTTCGTAATTAGATTCTAGTACTACATTAGAATCTAGTACTCCTCTCTAATAAGTTAAATTTTGTGTCGAATGATTTCATTGAGCTGGTCTTTAGAGGCCTAAATTCCCCTTATAGGCCAAAATGTCAGTTACCTACACAGGTAACACAGGTGCTGTATTATCCGACGCGATTTTCGTTCTCTGTTCAAAAAGCAGGTCTGTAAAGATTTTTCAAAAGTTGTGTTTTCAAAAAAAAATATCATTACAGAATTTATAGGCTTTTCAGCGTATAGGCTATATAGCCTACATGACCTATACATATGCTAAGGGAACAAGACCAAAGTTTTCGAAGGGATCCCAAAAATTTAATGTTTGATCCAGACATTAGGTCTTGTCTTCGCCAGATCCAATCTTCGCCAGGCTAATCATCTGAGAAAACCACGTTCAGATATACCTCTATAAGCGATATCTATTTTGACGATACTGATCGAAACTTCCTGCTTTACATCTGCCAAATTTCCTTTTTCGGCCGAATTCCGAGCGAACTACTTGCCCAGCAAAAAAAGATAGTTCAGAACCAAATTCAGCGTATCTCCTTATCCCTATAAAGAACATCTAATCAACTTCAAATAAGACTTTAACTTCAAAAAAAAAATCCGGTTTCAACCGGATTCCGGACGAACTATATGTCCGGGTAAAAAATGATTGTCATATACAGATTCAACGTCTTTTCTTACCGGTTCTGGCCGGATTCCGGACGAACTACTTGCGGCGAGAAAATGGTTTTCACCATCGTGTTCAGCATGTCTTCTTACCCCTAAATCGAACAGTTAATCAACTTCAAATAAACATTTTGCTTTTAACAAATTTTCCTGTTTTGGCCGGATTCTGGACGGACTAATTGTCCGGCGAGAAAATGGTCTTCACCATCGTGTTCAGCGTGTTTTCTTACCCCTGAATCGAAGATCTAATCAACTTCAAATAAAATTTTTGCTTTTAACAAATTTTCCGGTTTTCGCTGGATTCCGGCGAACTGCTTGTCCGGCAAGAAAATAGTTTTCACCATCGTGTTCAGCATGTCTTCTTACCCCCAAATCAATCATCTAACAAACTTCAGATAAAACTTATACTTTTAACAAACTTGTCCGACGAGAAAATAACTTTCATATTCGGATTCAGCGTGTCTCCTTACCCCTAAATCGACTATCTAAATAGCTTTTAAAAAATATTTTTCTTGCCCCTTAATTTGAAACCCCTCCCCCACCCTCAAATATATGGCTACACAGCCCATCTTCGAACTTGACTTGTACTTTGACCCAAAGGATCCTCCCACCAAGTTTCATCAAAATATCTCAATCCCTTCGAGAGTTATCGTGCTTACAGACGGACAGACGGACGGACAGACGGACAACTTTTGCGATGTCATAGGTATCCGTCACTAACGTTTTGGGATCCCAAAAACTACTGTCATAATTGGATTCCACGCCAAAAACTAACCCTAAACTTACCGTCAAATTAATTTATTTCCTTTAAAATTCCTACCGTCACTCACTGATGAAAACGTGGATGCTCTGCTTTAAAAAAATCTAGACATTCTTAAAACCGAATGTTTTTTAAGTTTTAATAGCTCAAACGATTGGCAAGGAGCTTATCTTTCTAACTGAATAATAAAAATATGTGGTTTGCTGGAAGTTTTTCAGAGATAAATGACAATTTAGTTAAAAAAGTCAAATAATATTCGCTTTTTCTTGGTTTCTAAGACGTTTCTAAGAAAAATACGTAAGTTAAAAAAAATAAAAAAAATATACCATTCGATAGGGATAAAAAGAGGATTCAGAATATGTATAGTTTGTTTGATTTAGCTTATGCGGTCCTGCTAGGAAAATTGTTTTTATAGTGTTGGTCTTTATAGGCCTAATCTGCCTTTATAGGCTAAAATGGCGGTGACGTACATCGGTGCGGAGTGGTGCGGTAGGATTTTCGTTCTCAGCACAAAAAGTTGTTCTTCTTCAAACCTTCTGCAGCTCGTTTGCTACCCCCCCCCCCCTGTTTTTGAACGATATCGCGGTCTGGATCCCGGACTATTTAATACTAGTATCTTTGCCGGACCTTTGTAACTTAATCCGTAAGTCCCCTACATTGAAATACTAATACACTTATTTAGAAAAACTTTTCTTTAAAGTTTAACCGAAAAGGGCTGGGATAGGACAATCTAGTTACCCATCACTTATTCACTTAAATTGGCTTGAAGACCCGCTGAAAATGCGTTACTTATATGTTCCACTATTCACGAATAATCGATTTTCAAATATTGGAATTTCCCTGTGATTTGTGGTACTCTATGCGCTTTTATTTTTGTTGTATGTCTTACGAGAAAGATTTATTTTTTGTTGTCCAGGCACTAAGCAATCCTTACCAATCTCACCACTGCCCACTCAAAGCCGCGTTTGTGTTGAGATTAAAATTTACCGCGTCATAATAGAATCTACGCTGTGGGGACGGCCGCAGATATTATGAACGTCATAACTAGAGCAGATAGTGGAAAATAAAATAAAAATCCCTTCGCAGAATCCAAATAATTCAGTGTATTCAATAAAGTTCAACAAAAATAAGTCGGCTTTTCAGTTAAACTGATCTGACAGTCATTAGGATTTTGTCGGGTGTGGTATTGGTCCTTTTTTTTATGGCACAATAGGCGTACTTAATTTGTGTTAAATTACAGAATAAAGTTGGGGATTCGTTGGATCTGCTTATCAATTGTTCTGCTATCCTTCATCCATCAGGAAAAGGAGAAACAAGTTTGAAAGATGTCTCTGGTCAGGTAGGTTTTGATGTTTGCAGTATTTGTTTTGTCAGTTTGGTTGTCAGGCCTCAATCGAGGCGAAGTCAACACAAATCAGTGTGCAGCGAGTCTTCCGACTGCTCATGTGTTGTGAACGGCGATAATAGACCGCGATTCATAAAATAATAGATATTACAAGAGGACCCCTCCTCCTCGATGCCTGCAGCTAGCAATGTTCGCTATTCACTATTGACAACTATTGAGTACTTTTTGTTTCTCTTGCGACGAGATAGCATCAGAGTTCCAAGGTTTCTGTTCAGTGGCTGTAGATCTGATGTACAAGGACCCAGAACATAAATTTGTGTAGTTTTTGTTAGGATTTGAGCTCTGGGGCGTTTTTTCCAGGGCCTCGAAGCCACACTTCGAACAAACACAATTGGTCCCCTTCTGATGGCGAAGTATTTCAGCCCACTACTGCTTAAAGGCCAAGGAAGATTTGGGACTCAAGACGAGAAGGCCAAACATTCTGGTGTTCTAGTAAATATAACGGCCAAAGTAGGGTCGATAACAGGTAAGAACATTATGGATCATTTCGGTTGAAAAATGGTGTGTTACTGTACATGAACAGTAGTACTATAAAAATTCGGGTTCTACAAGCTCAAAAGCGAAGGGTGTTCTTCTGCCAACCTTCGCCTGCGTCCCTCCGCTTGCCACTGAAGGACAGCGTCCGGGAGTCTATAGGGCTTTCCACTCTGACAGCATGGCCCGGGTATCCCCAGTGGCGGATTTTGGATAGCTTCAGAGAAAAGGGGTTGCACTGTGCACAATCACCTGGCGAACAGTCAGGTATGTGTTTAAAGTTTAACCGAAAAGGGCTGGGATAGGGCAATCTAGTTACCCATCACTTCATCATTTAAATTGGCTTCAAGACCCGCTGAAATGCGTTACTTCGTTGTTCCGTTATTCTCGAATAATCAGTTTTCAAATAGTGGAATTTCCTTGCGATTTGTGGTAGGCCTACTTGTGATTTTTGTTGTATGCCTTACGAGAAAGGTTTCTGATTTTTTTTTTTTTTTTGTTGGGGCACTAAGCAATCTTCATCAATATCACCACTGCACACTGAAAAGCCGCGTTTGTATTGAGATTAAAGTTTCCCGCGTCATAGTAGAATTTTCGCTGTGGGGCCGATTTTCTGAACGTCATAACAAGAGCAAATAGTGGAAAATAACATGTAGAATAAATAATTCATTGTCTTCGAGCTGTTAAATGACACAAAAATAAGTCGGCTTTTCAGTTAAACTTTAAGGTCCGCCTCAGGCAGGTGTTTTCAAAGCATCTTCCTATAGAGATTTCCAGCGTTTGCGTTTTTGCTGAACAAGGAGTCGAGGCCCACTGTCTAGCCTCGATAACTCTACTTCTGCACAGCATATGTATATATATTTTTGGCGCCGATGGGGTGTAATATTAAAAGAATTGCTACTTTTTGTGACCCTTTCTTTTTTCTTGCGAAAAAAGTGATTAGTCTAGTTTTCAGGTAATTCGTTTATTAACCAATATGTATTTTTTTTTAGACAATCATCTCGGAGGATGGTACAGCTATCGTATGTCCAAGGCAGCGCTGAATATGGCTACCAGGAATCTCAGTATTGAGCTGGGTAGGGGAAGGTCCAAAGTCATCTGTGTTGGATTGCACCCAGGCAAGTGTCCTTTGTAGCTGTTGTAGGAATAAGTAGTCTCCTACACGTCATCTGAAGTCGCTAGCGTTTCAGGGAAAGAAGATATGAGACCTTCTTTTACTTATTTATTCATTAATAGAAAAAGAAGTTGAGCCGAAGCTTCTCTCCCCAAACCACAATTAGCAAATTATGGTTCGGAAGAAACCGGAGTGTCCTCATAGATGGCTCTTGCCCTGTCGAGGCTGCATGCCAGGCTATCCTAGTTTTAGCTTTAAAATGTGTGAATAGCTGTTATAATGAAGTTAGTAAAGATAACCAAATTAGCTCGCAATGAATGAACACTACTTGCTTACAAACAAACAACTAAACAAGCTCAATAAAACCTTTGCTTGAACCGATTAAGGTAGCTTTTCTGACATAGAGGTCCTCCTTATTTTTGCTACTAACTTTACAAGGCCGTATCCAGGGGGGGGGGGTATGGGATTCGATTCCCCCCCCCCCCGAATCATACAAAAAAATCTTTTGTATTGGCATACAAAAGTTGTATTGACCTCTGCTCCTGCTGTTAGGTATGGATTAGGTCCGACCCGCGGGGAGACCCCCCCCCCGAAATAAATTTCTGGAATAAATTTCTCCACCTAAATACGGTTTTATCCGTTCAAAAATTCTGAAGGACGGATGATACATTGAAACTCGTTAGTCTTTGTCCTTTTCTTTGTCTTTTGTCCTTTGTCCTTTTCATAAAACAAGTAAAAATAAATCCTCTTTAATTTTAGGTACCGTCGACACCAGCCTGTCCAAGCCTTACCACAAAGGAGTTCCTGCCGACAAGCTCTTCACAACGGAAAAATCCGTCGCTTACCTCATTAACATCATTGATAACCTCAAGCTCAAAGACACAGGAAAGTGTTATGCATGGGATGGAAGTGAAATGCCCTTCTAGAAAGGTCATTACTTCATTGACCCATGTTAGTGTCGTAGCACAAGATCTCGAACGGAGCCATGCTTAGTTCTAGTCGTGACGTTAGGTCTGTAATTGCTGCAACGACGGCAGTTTTTGAAATGGAGGCACTAGACGTGCCCAAATTTTGTGAAAAAAGTGGAAGTAGTGAAATGGAAGAAAGCATTGCAGAAAGAAGCGACATGGATTGGGAATTGAGGATTGGGAGAGTACGAAATTCGGAATAGTAAGGAAGTATTTGGAATTAACTACTATACGGTACTGAATAAACGAATCCATTTGAAGGTAAGAATGTTTGTTTTTACGGAAGCCTGCAAGTTTTTGGACTGAGCTGAAGATATAGTTTCTGTATATGTATAGATATATATATGTTTATTCAGCGATCGTACACCAGAATGGTAGAGATGGAGTACAAAACAACAAAAAGAAAAGGAGGAAAAGAGAAGAAAAATCACTGATAATTCTAATGGAACTAACAGGCTTACAAACAAAATGATAACAAATGTCACATAAAACTACCCTTCCGTCTTTAAAAATACTGGGTATTGAACTAGGAACTGCATATTAGCGACTCTTCAAATTAATTCTCAGTAGGGGTTGAAATCCAAACGTTTCACCATCCGGTATTATATGCTCGCGAGGGGATGCACCCTAGCCACTTGGTGCACGCAAACTGGCGCGGGACTTTCCCATAAGGTAACACAGCACACAGCGCACCTCTCGAGCCCTTTAGAGTTTATTTGGAGAACGACCGATATTTACACTTCAGAAATCAGATAATTGTTGTGTCGTTTAGTCGATTCGTAGATTAATTAAGATTAATTTGTGCGGGTGAAGTTTGTTAATTCAGACAGTTAACATCAGTCTAGACCAGAGAGACGTTTTGTCATGCATTAATGACTGGTATTCCTTACGAAATATACGAAAGCATAGAATCAGGCACACCGAAACTTAAGCAATCAGAAGATGTTAGATGTTGGAGCGGGATCAAATGACGTTAGAATTCACGGGATATACGACTCGCGAGCTTCCCTTCGTCTAGAATATCAATTGGCTTGCCCATCATATTCTAACATTGTTCTTACAGTGTTTATTACTATTCTTATAAGAGCGAAAGAGAATAGGCAAAAGGCAAAAAGAATAACAAAAACAGCACATGTGTACTGGAAAGACCATGCAAAAGATTTTCTTTATCGCGATTCGGCCAGTTTTGACAAAAAAGGAGAAAGACAAAGAGACACGTTTTGGTAATCTAACTGTATCACTGCCACTGTGTTGACAGGCCACAGTCCCCCTGCCTGGATTTTGAACTAGTTCGCAATTTCCGCGTGGGAATTCGGAGACTTTTTTTTTCAACTTTTCGGGACGGATCGAGGGGTTCACTTTCAGGCACCTACAGCCTGAAGAGGACCCTTGCCAAGAAGGGCCAGAATATCACTGTAGAACATCCTAGCTGACCTCTCCGTTTTGAGTCATTTTTATATGTGATTCCCAGTCAGATGGGGCTGAAAGAGCAGTTTTACCACAATCCTCCCCTGAGCACCGGCCGGTCACTGGGCACTTACTGTACACATATTTGGAGGTGAGCAACCCCTCGAGCGGAATGATGAAAGGACCAGGATAAGCCCACACATTTCCTTCATTTGTGGAGCTGCCGGACGATCAGATTTGTTCATCCGTATTTTCTCCACTTTTATCAGTTACGGCCGAAAAAGCGGAAAAATCTCCTTTCCATACGAAGGGCATGATGGTACCGACATCCCGGATGGAATTCCAGTTCTGAAACCGCTACACCTGGATTGTCTGCTCGCACGGGTTAATCGACAGTCTGACAAACCTCCAACGCTGGGATCAAACTCGAACAGTGTGGGGGGAGTAGAGTCAGGGCCGTTTCCAGGGGGTAGGGGGTTCTACCCCCCCCCCCCGAAACCCACAAAAGTAATAGTTTTTTGTAACTTCTGATTTATGTCTTTGTACTTTTTGGTCCGACCCGTGGGCACCCCCCCCCCCCCCCCCCCCCCGAAATATTCCTGGATATGGACCTGGGTAGAGTACTTACTAGTCTTTGTTCCACCAGTAAAGCCCCTCCTGACCCTTTCGCTGTCCTAATATACAGTCTTAGAGACCAAACATTCGAATCCTCTGGAATGCCTTGGATATACTTTCAGAGTCGGGTGCTCACTAACCGGAATTCCTGCCAGGATTATCGGCACCATCTTCAATTCCATATGGAAAAGTTGAGAATAGCAGATAGGGCCGAGGTATAGCCAGTGAGTGAAAACCTGATGGGGAAACTCTAAGTGTCGTTTCCACCGAGGGGTTGCGAACTCTCAATTTTAGTGTACAGCTAGTCACGTGTTAGAACATTAAAATCAGCATGTTTAGAAGCGGTGTCATATAAAGATGGACAGACTAACACTATTTTATTTTCACTACTCGCTACATCATCTGGATACTAACTGAATTCAAAATCACATGTTACACTAAAGCACGGACACTTATTTACATTTTTACATATTTATCAAATTCCCGAAACTACTTAATATTTACACTGACCTGAACTTGAACTTACAACCCTTATTAAACTTGAACCCTATTTACAAACTGAATATTTATCACTAATTATTTTAATACAAGATAGCCCCCTTCTAAAAGAAAATAGCGTCTTTCAGCTTCCTGACATAAGATGCTACGGTCAGTGAGCCTTGCTGCATAGCCATCATCCTGGCTATTGGCGATGAAGTAGGCCGGTAGAATTTGCTTCGCACCAGCTTTTTCAGTTCAGTAAAATTTTCACATTCAATATCACTAACCAAGTCCTTTGCCTCTCCTTTCAGCCTGAATTTCACTATTTCCACTATGTCCTTCTCCTTGTAATAGCTTCCCAGCATTTTCACTCTTTCTTCTGTCTCTCGTATCCATTTTAGAAGGTTATCTGATTGTCCACTGAACTCAGGAAAACTTTCTGCTACTAAAAACAAAGGAGGCACACTTATATTCACTGTCCTTTCCGCCATTCTCTCACTATATGTACACTATTTACAGTTCATCTCCTGGCAGGCTCGCCATTTCTGTCATATAAAGATGGACAGACTAACACTATTTTATTTTCACTACTCGCTACATCATCTGGATACTAACTGAATTCAAAATCACATGTTACACTAAAGCACGGACACTTATTTACATTTTTACATATTTATCAAATTCCCGAAACTACTTAATATTTACACTGACCTGAACTTGAACTTACAACCCTTATTAAACTTGAACCCTATTTACAAACTGAATATTTATCACTAATTATTTTAATACAAGAAGCGGGAATTGCCAAATCTATGACTGACACCGCTAGTTTCGGTGGGTGTCGGGAAAGTGTGTACACCAGGTGCTGGGGAGTGGATAACCCCTCGGTTTCAGCACCATGAGCAGGCTTTATTTTGTGTTTCTTTTCTGCCACGACTTGGAAACAGGCGCAGAAAATTGTATTTCTTCCGACATTCCCGATCACGACATGTGTGTCGCAGACCGCAAACGAAGTACTTTTGAAGCAATTTGATTTTGAAGCAATTTTATCCATCGATGAAGTGCCTCAGTGGAGTCTTTAAGCACCGTTACGCGGCTTGCTTTCGTGTCGTCAGAACTGCCAGCACAGCGTCAGTGATTATATTCAAGCCAGTGATCGGGTACTAGCTCTTTTGTTTGGTAGACCTGTGGAATATTTTACTTGTCGGATGTTATAGAAACAGCGGAAGCATACGGATAAAATATTCCTTCTGACCCAAAGTGAGTGAAGTGTAATGGACACTGTTGTAGTTTCCATTCGTGCGAACTAGGCACATCTAGCCTAGACTAAGCAATACATCCTAGCCTAGCTGTTGACTTGACCAGAAAAGGACTCGCCTAGACCTATTTAAGGTGAGTCTTTTTAAGGAGCCTTGGTCTTGAGGAGACCTATGATAAAAATTATATATCTGAAATATATCAATATATTTCAGACTGCTTGGTATTGAAATGTTCCCGAGGTCCGATAAAAGTATCAACTGAACAGAAAATGTGTTGCTTTTGCGTGAACCTAATAACCTTGTCCCCAAAATGTGATTCCGCATTTGGTTTGTCAGAAGGGTCCGAGGGCTTACCAACTCACGACGTGTGCTCGACTCCTCGGTACACAGTGTGCCCGACAGTTAGTAACCCCTCGTGGGGGGACTGTGTGCTCAAATGTTCTAAAATTTTAAAATTAGACGAGAACCGTCAATACACAATTTCCTTCATACCTTGTCCTTCCCTTTGTGTAGGTTCTTATAGTCCGGGGAAGTTGAAGTCCGTATCCAGACATGGACTTATTAATCCCAATCCAATCTTCAACTTTTGCTTCTTGCAAAATCACCCTCTGTTGCGTGTCACCGTCAAGGCAAACTTCATCAAACATTCCTGTCCTCAATGGCGACACATGTCGGTCAAGATAGAAAATTAAAATGAAAGGGAGACATCCAAAATGATCAAAATATTAATCAAATCAAAGGATTAACCAGAATGTTGGCAAAGAGTAGCTGTTTACAAGAAGGTGTCTAACTCACAGATACGTCATTGCCGAGGGGTTGCGCACTCTCCATTTGACTGTACAGCAAGTGCTCGGTGTCCGGCCGGTGCCGACACCGGCTTTCATCAGCCAACCCGATTGCCACGTGTTACAACATTAAGATAAGCATGTTTAGAAGCGTTTGAAAGATGAATCGCCTATTCTGTGAACGGTTACAACATTAAATAAGCATGTTTAGAAGCGTTTGAAAGATGAATCGCCTAATCTATGAGCGGCACCGGTGCCGGCACCGCTGATTTCCGTCGGTGCCGGGAAAGAGTGTACAGCAGGTGCCGGGGGTGGGTAACCCCTCGGTCGTTGCTAATAAATCACAGATGATTCATTATGCTCAAGGGAGGAATTTAAGAGCCTCGGTATCAAATTGGGCGAAAAGAGTGACAGGTGATGAGAAAGGGGGTTAGAGACTCTGAAATTAACAACTAAAGGAAGTGAATACTTGTGCAATTTTGTCGTACTATTCACTTTAGTAGAAGGGAAAGTTACAGGTGTCTGGAAATAGAGAGTTTAACAAGAAACAGCGTATTTTAAGACCGTCACAATAAGGGTTTGATATTGGGATTCAGTTTTGTTGGAGGGTAAGACTTGTTGTTAAATACACGCGTAGCTTCGATACCTTTTCGATTGGGTATTGACGGGTAAACCCAGCGATGAGTAATCGAGATTCCTCAGATCTGTGCTTTGAGCCTTTGTTATAATCCAACCTTTGATCTCACAAGTTTAGTAAAGGATGTTTAATTGCGGGAATCCCTCTGCAGTGACGAAAGAGAAAGTGAAGCATGTATCCACGGTATTCGATACTGATGATATGTATGTGGAAAGAGATACTTTTTTTGCTTGCTTGCCAATAGCGTCTCATAAAAAAAAATCCTTTGGAAAAAAGACAAAACAGAAAGTTTGCTAACCAGTCGTATTTAAGAGTCAGCAAGGAGTCGGCCCAAGATTTCGACTTGGTTCTACATTACTAAGCATTCGGCTCTTTTTTCTATGTTATCATTTTCGTTTCGCAATTTTGTTTATTTTAACCTTTTCTTCAGTTTTTATTCATGTCAGTTATTGCTATTTGGCAGCGATAATTGTCGGTTACCATCCCTGCTTTTTGCCGTTTTCCTTTAAAAACCTAAAGTTTTATGCGTGATTTTTTTATTCCGCTTACTGACCTTCAGAAGAGGCATTTGATTTTTTTTTTTTTTTTTACTTTTTTCCAATGCATCTCCGAACTGAAATTTGTCTGAAAAGTGTGTTGATTAAATTTCGTCAGGATAAATGGAGCGCTGGGGAGAAACGTCTTAGATCAGACTAAACTAGTTTTGATGATTGCCAACTACTGAAGAGAGAGAGAGAGGGAAGCAGCCGTGAAGTACACACGATTTAACTGACGTAACACAACACCAGCATGCACGTTCTGTATCTAGGTTATAGTTTTATGGAATTGTTGGCAAGCTTTCCGTTCATCAAGCCTTGTTTTTACCTCCCGCATTTTTTTGTTTAGAGCGATATCGGTTGCAACACGCCCTGTATTGTGTTTTCAGAGAATATTATTAGCATGCTGATTTCCATTTCAGTGTTTTGCGAGTTTTGAAAGAGGGAAAATGAAGACGAGCAACCTTCTAAAATGGACAAATAACAAGAATTCGGGAAAGAATGGTAAGTGTGATTTCGGTGTGATTTATTTTCTCTTCGGGCCAAACGATCAAAGTATAGGCTGTAGCATCGCTATTATCAGCATTCCTTCAGTATACTTACTTACTTACTTACTTACTTGTATCAGGACACAGGCTGCGAGCCTTCCCTGGCATCCAAGAGTTGTTCCGCCAATTGCGAATCATATTTGATGGTGCTGAACCGATTGGTCAGCTGACATTTTATTTCGGCGATGTTTCTTGATTTATTGAAATCAAATACTGGCTTACTAAGGCCATAACATAGACCGTGACCATGCCACTATAATAGAAAGCTGTTACACAAATTAAACCATAACATTGATTTTTTTTGCCGTTAATAAATTTTTTTCTCTCTATGTGTGTGCAGTTTATTTATGCTTGTAATATGTTGTAGTTTTTGCAATGTGATTATATTTAGTGTCGGTTAGTGTATAGACAGTGGATCCCCGACAAGACAGCTTCAGGGGATCTTGTCTCTTGCCATATATTTATGTTATGTAGTTTCAATGTATGGAAAAAATGAAATGTATGATGTGTCGACCGTACTTGACAATTGCCTTTCTTCTTCCTGTTCATCCCTCCTATTTATCATGCCCGCCTGTTCTTCTGTCTATTTTCGTTACTGTGTCTCTAGACCATGTAAGTCCACGTCCAGTAATTTTTGGGTCGTAGACAATTGTTAAGGTAACGCTAACCTACGGTATTTGTTATTTTTTTCCTTTTACATTTACTTTTTTTTACGGTTGAAAAGTGTTATGTTTTTTTTATTTTAATTTTATATTGTTATTGTTTACGAAATGACAGTTTTGCACTAGCCATTATGTTTTTTCACCGCTGTAGAGGTGTTGAAAGGATTATCTGATTATCCAATAATTTTTGGGTCGTAGACAATGGTTAAGGTGACGCTAACCTACGGTATGTGTTATTTTTTTTCCTTTTAAATTTACTTTTTGTTACGGCGGAAAAGTGTTATGTTTTTATTTTTTATTGTTTTTATTTTTTATTGTTATTATTTACGAAATGACAGTTTTGCACTAGCCATCATTTGTTTTCACCGCTGTAGAGGTGTTGAAAGGATTATCTGTGGAAGGGAAATATGAAAATGGAGACAAAATGCGAAAGCGAAAATATGGATAAATTTAGGATCCAGGTTGCAACAAGAATCTTTATTCAGACCTACTACCACAGGCAACACTTGTATCGAAATCATCCTTAAACCACGTAGGTCATCATTTTGTATCTATCAGCAGTCTTGTACTTGGCTTTTAGCTTACCTTCATCTGAAAGCCACAACACACGTAAAGCGTTTCCCAGTAAACCACGTCTGATGACTTTAGGCGTTTTTCCGTGACAATCCAGATTGATGATTCATAATCCGGATTCGCCAAAATGCGTTTTCTCTGACAATCCAGATTATGGAAATTTTCCCTGACAGTCTGGCAATCCGGGTTCGTTCTTGGGTCGTCGATTCGGGAATCTTGCAACGGAGCAAGATCGCCGGATTGTCCTTTTGTAATATGAGATAATCGATTCGCTGTTTCTAAGATGAATCAGATATCTATGATTATAATCTGGGATTGTCGCGGAAAAAACACTTTTAGTGTGATTCTTTGGCGGGATTTTCAAAACTATGTAAACAAGGCGTTGATTTGTGGCACTAATTATATTCGACAATAAGCAGCTGACCAGAAAACTTCCGTTTCTGTTTATCTGACTAAAAAATTTGTTGAGGAAGTCACACTGAATTTTTGTCGCATGTTTCCTTTGCGTTTTTAATGTCCAAATAGCATTAAGTTTCAGAGGAAAACTCTGGGCTTGACGTCATTTCATTCTCGAATCTCTAACCTCGAGGGTTTGATTCCTGACCAGGACAAAATATTTGCTCAAAGATGTGCACGGTAACAGGAGAGACTGATGCGATTCTGGGTAGGAGACAAACTGTGTGAAAAGAGGCGTCACTTCCAAGGGGGGAGGGGGGACGCCCCCCAATGTTGTCGGCCAGTCGGTAAAAAATAGCCGAGTCGGCGCCGCGATTTTAGTAAAAACAATCGATTTTTTTTAAATAGTCGTTTTTCTAAAAACAATAAAAACGGTCGGTTTTTTCGTAAAAATAGTCGATTTTTCTTTAAATCAGCCAATTTTTCTTTAAATCAGCCGATTTTTCGTCAACACAGTCGTTTTTTTTTCAATAATAGTCGTTTTTATCCGCAAAAATAGTCGGTAAAAATGACCAGCCAGTCGGTAGATACCATGCCCGCCCCCCCTCCAAACATTTTGGCTAGTAACGCCTCTGTGTGTGAAAACCACTGTGACTGAAGAAGACATACCAGGAGCCGAGAAAAATAATGATTGGGCTCCTTTAATAATGATACTGGCTCCTTCAGCCAAAATTTCTACGTATATATTACGGCTCTCGATACATATGCGCATGCCTTTTCTTCGTCTCTAAATGTACCGGGTGGAGTTTCATATTTGTATTGTTGTTTGTTTCTTCAGGGAATCGAATGTGGATCCACCCTCCAGAGTCGCTGACTCAGGGCCATGCCGCTTATCTAGTCAAATTCTTGGGCGAAACTGAAGTGCAGCAACCGAAAGGGCTGGATGTAGTCAAAGAAGCCATCAGAAAACTCAGATTCAACCACCAAATCAAAAAGGCCGAGGGCCAGAAGTCACGGAAGGTTGAGATTACTGTGTCAGTTGATGGCGTCGCAGTCCAAGATCCAAAAACCAAGGTAAATCACAAGGTGGCGTTGTGCCGAAGCTGGGATGTGTCAACTCAGCCACAGATCTCAAAGGGCTCTCCCTTCTCCAGATTAAAAGGTGCCATACGATTGATGTACACTGATTCGTATAAACCTTATGAAAGCCTATAGATCTATGTAATCCGGTGACATGGGGATGAATGAATGTATTTTAATAGCCAATTGGCCGTACAAAATACATAATGGTAACAATACACCTTACATCACTCAATACTTATCTTTATCTAACTAATACACACTTTAAAAATTGAAGTATTTTAGCTTTATATTTTGTTTCAAGAACATCGAGGAACTTGATATTATACCCATTAAGAAAATGTCTCCTGGGGTCTGAGAGTTGCTCGCATTCTACCAGAAAATGGCCCTCTTCCTGAACTGAACTGTTAAATGGGTCTGCGTTCAGGCGGGATCACTGTTCCTACAGCCGACTACTATCTTACTATTGTAGTGGTTTGACCACTATGTTCACAAGCCCCTCTGTTGCTCAGTGGCTACCACTCTCCTAGAAAGCCTGGGTTCAAATCCCGGCTGAAGCACTTTTTTCCTTTCAGTACACTACTCGTAAAACTATGGAGGCCCTTAGACAGTCAAAATTTCGGGGCCCCCTTGCAGATCCACTTCGTTCCGCTGTGATCCTAGACAATGAGCTAATTTTCTTTCAAGATCAACATTATTTTGATCCGTTGTCGCGGGGCTCCTAAAAGAAATAGTAAAATGCAGCCCAGTTTAGTCGAATTGCACATACGTGGCTTGCACCAGGGACCCATACATTTCCTTTACAGGGGGCTTGTCATTTCCTATGCTTCTATGTTGCTATGTTGTCCGATCCTTGCCTACTTTCCAAAAATCCCACTTGGGTCGAATCGGCATTCTTGTTTGCCTCATTGGACGTGCGCGCCAAAGAGACTCCTCCCTCAAGGCGCCAGCAGCCAATCCCAAATTTTGTCTGTCTGGCCTTGGACGTGATTGGACCGTGGGTATTTCTCGAACTATCTTCCGTTCGGTCAACATAGCATCAGAAATCTCTTATTGACAAGCCCCCTGAATTGACAGGCATTACAGGAAATTAATGGGTCCCTGCTTGCACCTAAACAATTTAAGAGAGCTTTATTATAATTTTCTTTCAAGATCAACATTATTTTGATCCGTTACCGCGGGCCCCTAAAAGAAATAGTAAAAGGCAGCCCAGCTTACACTGTAAAAGTTTCTCCGAGTAAGGATTAAAGTTAACTGCAGTGTTTGCTACTGGGATTAATCTTATCTCTACTGGGATAAGATTAATCCGAATTAGAGATAATCTTATCTGAATGGAGACAAGATTAAGTCCAGTAGGAAATCCTGCAAGATTTTTTTTTTTACAGTGTTGTCGAATTGTACATACGTGGCTTGCACCTATAAACAGTTTATGAGAGCTTGATTATAATTTTCTTTCAAGATAAACATTATTTTGATCCGTTATCGCGGCCCCCTAAAAGGAATAGAGTAAAATTTAACCCCATTCAGTCAACGAAAATTCTCCGAGGGGAGCTCGAAATCAAGTCATAACACAAGGTGCTTACATGGCAGTCTTCGACTTTGGATAGGCGGTACTCAATGCTGTGATATATTCCTAGGAAACTCAACCACCGCGGCACTCCCAACCTCGTTTTCTTTCCGTTACCCTGCAGGACTGAATCTTTTGGTCTTGTTTATCACACAACTTGTTAGTTCGTTAACATAAGGCGTTTTTCCGTGACACAATTGTGGGCCATACACTTCTGAGTGTTTTTCGCGGAAACGCCGTTTTGTCTATTTTTTCAGCGGTATATTCTAATGTCTAAATATACAAAATAAAAGTCATGCAAAATCTCAATAAATAGAACTTCAGGCTTTCGTCCTTACCATTCCGTGCAAAAAGTATCTTCAGTTTTATATCCACATACTTGAGAAAGTTTTTAGTTATATTGTTTTGACGTTGTTTTGCTGCTAAGTTTGAATTTCCCGCCAAAATCGAGCCACAAAATCGACAATCACCTCGGCAGTTGTTTGTCGAATTTGAGCCACAAAGCGAGCCACGAAAATCTTGTTGGTCGCGGAAACACACTTGTGGGCCGCACAAAAGGCCGCGGAAACACTCTTTTCGAGCCACAATCGACCCACAAACTGTTTGTGGGAGCACGGAAAAACGCTTATAGATACCGGCCTCGTTGCGTTCACTATTCACATAAAGCATCTCCTGTGCCAAGTTTCGTCAAAAACATCACAAGCTGTTTTAAGACATAGCGTGCCAACAGACTGTCAGGTCGGTGGAATGACAAATTCGCAATCTTCACTTCCGTTTGATATCCCAAAAATTAGTACCTTTGTTCATTTCAAGGAGTAATTAAGACTGTACTGAGTCAGAACCGGTGTATACCAGTGCATGGCTTGTGCTGTACGTCTGTTGGGTTTATTTTATTTTAGGCTAAATAGCGGGCGCGCAGATTGAATATCAATTGAGAAATAACAGATTTTCTTCTACCAGTCTTGTTATGTGTTAACATTGTGTATCCGAACCGCATCCGACCAAGGTTGGGGGGGGGGAGAATTCTGTAACATGCGTTGGGACCAAACATCTGCTGCGGGTATATCTATCTTTTATCAGGCCGATACTGGAGTACTGCTGTCCTGTCTGGCACTTTGGCCTGACGCGTGGACAGTCGGACTCGTTGGAGAGGATACAGTACCGAGCCCTTTTAATCGCTTCTAAATCCCCAAAGGTGCCGTATTTAACCCTTCTTAATATGTCCCAGCTAGAGACTCTTTCCCAACGCCGCGAAAATTTATCTTTAAATTTTGGAAAAAAAATCCTAGAAAATCAAGCCCTGAGATCCATCCTTCCTCCGGATTTCTCCCCAGTTCGAGCTCGGCCTGTTAGAGGAGTGGCACAGCCAATACCGGTAATACAACCAGTTGCGAGCTCTCACACCCGGTATCAGCGTAGCTTCGTGCCCTCGTTTGTGAGCCGGATCAACAACGAAGCGGGTAAAGACCAAGATTGATATTCCCGTTGTAATTTTCGTTTTTATTTTTTAATTTTATAAAATTTAGTTGTATATTTATACACACGTATCCTTCAGATTTTATCACTGTTTCGGTTCGTATTTTGACTGCTGTTGGCGTTTTTCGTTTTGAAGTATTTTTGTGACCTGACGAAACGTATGTATTATATTTTTGTTATATCCGTGGCTGACAAGAGACCGAAAATTCGGCAAGTCCGTAAATGGTTTTGAGAATAAATTGAATTGAAATTGAAATTTGAAATTGAAATTTGATTGAAGGGATTGGGATGAAAGCTGGATGGTGCAAAGGTCAAGGGGTCTAGATATATTATTCTGAGGTCTTGATCGGATTTGTCCTCGATGGGGTGGGGTTGGAGCGGAGATACCGGATATTTTCCAAAAGTGCTCCAGTTCGAGTCAATTCGGGGGGGGGGAGGGAATCTTTAGTTACGCAAATGGACCGAAAGGATTGAGGGATAGTAATGAAACTTGGACCGCTCGAGAAAAACTTCGACCTGCTCAAACATCACATCTAGGGTCATGGACCCTAGATGTGCGGTTTGAGGTCTGGACCGGCTACGACCTTTGGGGGGGGATGAAGTTAGGAGGTCTCGGAAGTTTCCAGATTCGAGTGAAACTTGATGGGTAGTAGGGCTGATAGGAGCAGATGGTCTAGATGTGAAATGAACGCGTCCGTATCGGATCCAAAATCGGGGGGGGGGGGCTGGAGTAGGGTATTGAACATTTTCCGGAAATCGTGAGGCATGCATAATTCCATCCCATCCGGGTGAAACTTGACAGGTGGCAAGAATACATGCCCCAATCTTCGGTTTAAAGGTCTGTGCTGGATCCGGAAGGGGGGGGGGGGGGTCGTACCCAAAATCTTGTTGCTCGTGTAGACTGGAAGGATCGGAATATTACTTGGTGGGACGTACGGCACATATTCAAACAATGCATAAAACGGATACGTCAGCTACGATGCTTTGGCAGCACAGATTCGTAATACGTGGGGCACAAGCCCTACGTATACATGTACAAAGCCGAACTGGATCCAGGCACTGTCGGGGGAGTTGGAGGGGGGTTCCTGGATATCTTGTGACATGCATAACTCTCGAACGCGTCATCTGATCTGGATGGACCTTGTCAGTTGGCTAGAGCCTAGAGCCCCGTGTCCTATGTGTTCCATTTATATGTCCTGACCATATGCGACCCGTAGCTCAAATACATGCAAACTACTGTTGGAAGTGCCTTATTAGTTTTCAGCTCTTGTTTTTTTAATATGTTTTTTGTCAAGTTTTGTCGTAGGAGAGAGATGCATATTTTGTATCTTCTGCAATTTAATCGTCCATGTACAAAGACAAACCCTTGTTTGGCTTCTAACTTCGTGTGGTAATTGTCCAAAAGCCAGAAGCATTTGTGAGTCATTTTTATCGGAGTTTAATTCGGGGATTTCCACCGGAAGCTTTGCCAAATAAGTTTTTAGATGCCGGCCGCAAAAACCGGTTTAATTTGTGGTTTTCTGCACTGTAATCCACATGTCGGTTCCCGCTTCGACTAATTTGGAAATCGCTATACGGTTTATATGTGTTAGCTATAGCCTACCGGCTATACGTATATACGTTAGCCTATTGCCAACGTATTTTAACGTAATTTCTGTGTTCGTATGCACTTCTCGTATGTTACCAACGAGTTCTATTTTTTCCTTTAGCCTATTATGAGCAGGCAAATAAATAAATGCAAATACTTTGGCCGGTATCAAGTAACCAATTGTCTGTGCTTTTCCGAAGCTGCACAGTGCAGCCATAATTATGCTGTAGGTGACCTCACGCTTCAAGAGATACTACGAAAAGTTTGTTAGGCTCGTCATAAGCTATGGTTATTGTAAAAAGTGACAGGGTTATCCCCTATAGTATGTGTTTGTAACCAGCCAGGCTTTGCAAAACGGTGCAGTTTCCCACCGGTAACTTACTAAACTCCTAGACGTATTGCAAAAAATTGAAGAACAAACCGGTACACTCTAGAACCAACTTCAAGAAATAAAATCATATTCATTCAACCAACAGGCATTCTTTCAATCGCATTTTGTAATCAGCGATCGTTCTTAATCTTTAGACCGAAGTGTTCCAGGCTTGATATTCATCCAGTCTTTTTTTCTCCAGAAAATCATGTACCAGTATCCACTCCACCGAATATCCTACTGTACTGACGATAAAACGGAAAGGAAGTTCTTCAGTTTCATTGCCAAGGAGGCCGACTCCGATGTCCATATTTGCTTTGTCTTCGTCTCGGACAAACTCGTAAGTAGACCCGAGGCTTTCATAAATGTAGGCATGAGTACTGATACCAAGAACAAATAATCCAATAGAACCTCCGTCTTTGGTCCCATGCAGCGACTATGGATACCCCGACAAAACTGAGTGGAGCTAGAGGTACTTGCTGTGAGGTTTGAGTTGATACCCGTCTACTTCCCTCTTCGCCGCTGCACATACCAGCTGAAAAACTGTAGGAGGCCTGCAGGCGTGAAGAGCCCGCTTTGTAGAGCGTCACATGTGACGTCACAACGGTAGACAACCAATCAGCTGGTAAAGGACAACTCACACGGCGTTCGTAATGAAATTTCTTCTGCGGGGCTCTACTAGTACGATATAGCTGTTTGTTGAGTTAACGAATTATGATGTTCCGCGTAGCTCCTACATCCTTGTGTTATCTGTTATGAAACTTCTGACAGTGTAAAAATCTAAAATTCGAACTGCAAGGTATATGTATAAATGAATTAATATAATCAAATATAAAATAACTGTGGGCCGTGGCGGGATAAATATGAAAAAAATGCAATCGTAAGGCATAAGTTATGACGTAGTCAGACTTTTAAGATTTAGGGTGCCAATTTCCTTCACGCTTTTCCGCGTAGTGATACGAATTTCAGGAACTTCCTGATTTACGTCGAATAAAAAACATAGCAACGCTTTGCCAGGAGTTGACTTCCGCAATCGACTGTGAAAGGCGCAATTAATGTTCAAGGTTTATCCGCCTTTTTTCCCGCAATTGTCTGCTCGGCCAGCATGAAATATGAAATCAATATTTGTAAAATCACACCGTGTTTTAATTTTGAAGTATTTTGAAATTGTTTTGAAGGCGTATTTGTCGGCTTTCTCCGTAAATTTTTGTTTTCGATACAAAGGAAAAAGCGATAATATTCTAGTCGTGTGTACTCTAATTCTATTCGGAAAGTAAATCGTATACCCATGTGTTGTAAAGTGACCGTAATAATTTGTCAGTATCTTCTCTTGACAGAATGGTGTGATGGAACTGATGTATATATGTTTTATAATTTTTCCTATCACTGGATTATAAACGATGTTTGCCGTGAATAAAAAGATTCTGCCTCTAGGAGCGCTGGGGTTCGAGTTCATGGAATGAGATGCCGACGGGTTCTTTCGTAGTACTGTGACACTGTATTATGCTCGGTTTTATCTGGCTCTTTAAAGTTGAACTGCAAGCTTATTTTTGTATCTTGTATTTAGATAGGCGTAACTGAATTATTTTGACTATCCTGGGAGATTTTTTTATTTTCTCACCATAGGGTCTCGTATAGTGACGTTGATAATAAGGACGGTGTCCCGTCTCATCGAGGGCATGGTTTTTGCTTCTGTAAACTCGCGAACAACAGAAAATTAAAGACTCTGCTGTAAATGCCTGGCTGCGAAAAGATCGAAAGAGTCCAGAACTATCAGCCTAGCACGTTTGTTTATCGACAGCAGGCAGATTGATGTTGTTGTTGTTGCTAGATATTTAAAATTACATAGAGCTACCACATTTCCATCGGTTTTCAAACCAGTTTAAGTGAAAAAGTTATTCATAACCAAATTTCAGCGCTATTCGGAGAAGTGAGTCCCCGTCCATAGCTGGACCCCGTCTTAGCGAAATATGTAAATTTTTGCTTAAAGTTTAACTAAAAAGCCAACTATTTGTGTGTCATTTAACTGGATACACTGAATTATTTGGATCCTGCAAAGTGATTTTTTTATTTGCCACTATCTGCTCTAGGTATGAGGCTCAGAATATCTCAGGCCGTCCCCACAGCGTAAATTCTACTATGACGCGGGAAATTTTAATCCCAACACAAATACGGCTTTCAGTGGGCAGTGGTGAGATTGGTGAAGATTGCTTAGCGCCTGAACAAAAAAAAATGATAAATCTTTCTCGTAAGACATGCAAGTTTTTGAACGTAAATTCAAAAACAGAGGAGCTGTTTACAAGGGCTGTAGCTGAAGGAATAATGTGTAGAGAAAATTCAGTATTACTAGCATGGCAAAGTGATGAAAAGAAGTGCCCAAATCCACCGAAAGAAAAAAAAAGACATGCAACAAAAATACAAGCGCATAGAGGCACCACAAATCACACGAAAATTCCACTATTTGAAAATCGATTATTGGTGAATAGCGGACAACGAAGTAACTCATTTTCAGCGGGTCTTCAAGCCAATTTAAGTTAACAAGTGATGGATAACTAGATCGTCCTATGCTAGCCCTTTTCGGTTAAACTTTAATCTGCAGTGTTGAATCTCGATCTTTTATTTTTTCAGGCAGAAGAAATCACATTAACGATAGGCCAAGCTTTTGACCTAGCCTACAAAAGGTTCCTAGAGGGGACGGGCCGAGACATAGAAGTAAAGAGACAAGTCGCCTCCCTTCAAGTTCGCATCCAGAGCCTAGAACATGAGAAGGTGGAGCTAAGCAAGCGGTTGAAAGAACTGTCGAATCTCGTCGGAATAAACCGACTGCAAGAGTACCTGAATCAGCTTAGTGTAAGTGAATTAATCTCCCCTACCCCCGGTCCAGTCGCCGTAGAAGTGGATCCTGAGAGTTGCAAACGTGTCGTCTATCAAGGGCCCATTCCTCACAAGCATGGTCTGTCGGTCACAAAAATAGCATGGTATAGAGCGTGTTCCACCCTTCTTACCGTCGGTCGCAAAAATAGCATGATATACAGCGTGTTCCATCCTACTTACCGTAGTTACTACACTAGTCGCCGTAGTTACTACGCTAGGCTGGAACGCTTTTTTATTTTTTCGGTCAAGTATCAGGCCGCGGGGTGATCCGACCAATCACGTTACAGAGATGCGTAGTTACTACGCTAACTACGCTCCCGAGCGTGGTAAGCAAATAGTTACGATTAGTTACTATTTTGAGAAGGTTGGAACGGTCAGCGTAGTAACTTTTCGTGAGGCTGGAACGGAAATAGTAACTAATAATTACTATTGGTAAAGGGGTGGAACACGCTCATAGTAAACAGGCTTTCCCTCTACCTACAGATCTCTCATGAATCCGTAGCACTAGAGTAGTTTGGATGGCTCGTTTAATTTCCAATTATTATTGCTATTAGAGGACTGTTTACCTTTAAATTTTGTGATGCCACTTATGGCCGACGTGCCGGTAGTTCTCATAATCAACCTGGTGTGCGGAGTCGGCACCACTTCCATTTCCAGCGCACAGCTTTGTGATGAAGCCCAGGACAAGATGAGTATTAGAGACGCGTCCTCTTGTTCATTATCAACTTTCATTTGAATCTTATCACCGGTTAGAAAGTTATGCATGACATAAGATTCCGGATTCCCGTTCCCTCCACTCCCCCCAAGATGGTCAGATCGGTGAAGTGCCCGGTGAAATTTTTTCGAGATTTAGTCATATGGAGTTGCAAGAAAAAGTAGCATGAAGTAGTAGTAACTGTTGCCACTGCATGCTATTACTAGCAAACTCGATGCTACTACAGCAAGATTGGATGCTATCGGATACTACTACTTAAGAGTAACGCAGTCGGAGGCATGATAAATCAAAGTATTCCATTATTCATGCAATATCAATACATGCAACCTTTTCGCACAACTACAATACAACTACACAGTCAAAGAATTTTTCATCGGATGACTATTTCTGGTCGGGTCCCGAATGTCAGCTTTGTGATGGTCCGCGTTAATTCTTCTTTCGCATCGCTTTCAGGAAGATGCCTTCACCGGTCCACTCCTCAATTTTTAAAACTCAACCTGCCCATGTCTTTGTAGAATTTTTCACTACGAAGCAGTCATACACAAGTCCTCGTTTTTGTGCACAGTACTCCAACGGCAGGGACACATAACCAACACACAAGCGAATATGTACACACAACATACAATTTATATGTATATGGATACATATAAACATAAGGAAAAGCTTACTCGTTCTCAGTTGTACGGACTGAGGTCTCTTTTCTTTCGTCAGAAATCGTCGAAGCTCGTGGGAATACGCCTAACAGGACGGAAACTGGACAAGCTTTGTGGTAGAACAGCTGATCCCCCCCTCTCGTTGACCTTGGTCTGAACCAAAAACGTCACACGGACCACCAGGATCTTACCTATATTACTGATTTACTTTACGCTTTTATCATTCCGTCCATTCTTATTTCTGATATTTTCAAGTTGCCGTAATTTTTATCCACCCGAACGGAATTACGCTGATTTTTGCATTTCCGTGTGTGGCCGTTTTCTATGCGGATCGGGACCAGGCCTCCGTTTTTCATCAAAGCCAAGGGGTCCGAGTGAGACTGAAAAGAGCCGAGGCGTGAGTGCAACTTTTTTTTAAGATACCCGGCAGGGTTTCAAAGAAGTCACATGTGCTAGAAAATGGGAAAGGAAACTGTGTTTTAGAGCGATTTGTGCTTTAAGATATCTTTTTTTTTAGATCCCTGATATTCTGTACGTCGAGCCACTGGTGGTTGCAGAAACCCCACCGCTGCCAGGCTCTCAGCCAGAGTCCCCCGAACCAGCGGCTGGAATCCTGGAGGGAGAATTGATCGCCATCAGCGCTGTCTCCACTCCAGAAGAAGAGAAGATAATGGATCTCCCGCCAGTCCCACCCAGAAATGGGATACGGCAGGAGGATGCCTCTCAGAGTCTATTTACGTGAGTTTTCTTATCGCCTTGTGCTAGACCGGTGTTGCGTCCCGCGCGGAACTGAAACAGTGCTTTTCAGTTCCATCCCCCCCCCCCCCACCGAAAAAGCCCCCAAAAAAACGGATGAGATATAATAGTTTCCTTTTTGCAAATACCTTGGTATCTGAAAGCACGGAAACTGTTTCTGCATTTTCTTGATTTTGTAGTTATCATGGTAGGCTACTTGATATTAAGCTTGCTTTGCAACAATAACAGTTGCCGAGTTCACGTTTTAGACGTCCCCCAAAAAGAAAAACTTACATCCACTCACATCACAAGCTCCAAACGTCTTTCTCACAAATTTAACAAAGGGGTTAGGCTCTTGTGTTGCCGTTGGTGGTGATCGAATTGAGGTGACTTCTCAGATACCACAGTGCACAACTGCAACAATGGCGTTGGACCGTGGTAGCAGATACCATGGTCTCTGCGGAAACGCAACGAATGATAAGTAAGGTTTAAGATCTGAAGCACTTTTCCACCGTCTGGACGAGAATCAGCTGGTCGTAGTCGCGCATACCCTTAAAGTTTAACTGAAAAGCCAACTTATTTGTGTGTCATTTAATTGGATACACTGAATTATTTGGATTCTGCAAAGGGATGTTTTGATTTTCCGTTATCTGCTCTAGTTATGAGGCTCAGAATATCCTCAGCCGTCCCCACAGCGTAAATTCTACTATGACGCGGGAAATTTTAATCTCAACACAAACGCAGCTTTTTAGTGGGAAGTGGTGAGATTGGTGAAGATTGCTTATTGCCTGAACAAAAAAAAATCATAAATCTTTCTCGTAAAGCATACTACAAAAATTCAGCACCATAAATCACAAGTAAATTCCACTATTTGAAAATCGATTATTCGAGAACAGCGGAACAACGAAGTTCAGCGGGTCTTCAAGCCAATTTAAGTGAATAAGTGGTGGATAACTAGATTGTCTTATCCCAGCCCTTTTCGGTTAAACTTTAATCGAAACACCTTATTCTGCAGCAAAACTGTGTTATACTCGGTTATTTTACAGCGCATTCTCGTTCGTTACCGTGGGAGACCCTTGCGGAGTTGTGTCCGATGTAGGCTTATGGAAATGCTCTTCCTACGCTCTTGATAACACCATACGGGTAATATATGGACATTGTGCGGAAATCCCTCAGAGAATTCGGGAATATCATTTGATTGCGTCTGGTTAGATGGGAGGATTATAAGGCAGTAAACAGAAATGTAAGGTTTTTGCTTTGCATAGCAAAGGGCGTATGTTAGAGACTAGGTTTACGAATGCCGTCGCGTTGATTACCCTTCAGTGCCTGATATCTAAACCAGCGGGTCTAGGCGAAAACCCCCCCGGCGAAAACCCCCCCGCCAAAACCCCCCCGTTACCAAAACCCCCCGGACCAAAACCCCCCCGACCAAAACCCCCCCGGTACCAAACCCCCCCCCGCATAAAAAAGACGGGTATGTAAGAGTAGAGTAACTAGTAGGTAGAGATAAAGAGAATAATAGAAACCGCCCCCGGTACCCCCCCTGCGAAAACCCCCCCGAATCCTTAGACACTCACGCATATTAAGACAGGGATTTACTGGGCAACAAAACGAACAACCATGTGACAGTTTTACCATTGACAAGCACGAGTAAGGTGAACAGCTGGTAGAATATTTCTGGGACTATCTTGAAAGTGCTATCACAAAACGAGCTCAACCTTTCCCTTGACCGAAAGGATCCTCCCATCGAGTCTCATACAAATATTCATTCCCTTCGAGAGTTATCCTGCTCACAGACGGATCGCAGGACAACTTTTGCGTTGTCATTGGTATCCCTCCGCTTATTGCCCATCTTCGAGTTTCTGGTATGAATCAGGGATAACTAAAGAGCAATCAGGCAAGGGGAGCTTCCCATTGCACCAATGGGTGGCATCGTAACTGCAGCTTCCTCGCCAAGAAGGGTGAGGAATTGAGAAAGGATTTGTTGGGGGGACAGAGTGGAACTGGCTTTGATTTGATCATTCACATTTAACACCTCACTGACAACAGCTTCAGTTGAATGCGGGTGTTTGGTGACTTCAGCAATTAGTCTGTCACCATCAACCTTCACCTTCACCTTACACTCCCTTTGTTTATCATTGTTCTGATACCCACTGTACTTCAGACATTCTTGTAGGGTCAAGTTTGCGAAAGAAGTTTGTTCTACTCTTACTCTATACCTACCCGTTACTCTACTCTTGCATACCCGTCTTTTTTTATGCGGGGGGGGTTTTGGTACCGGGAGGTTTTGGTACCGGGGGGGTTTTGGTCGGGGGGGTTTTGGTCGGGGGGGGTTTTAGCCGGGGGGGTTTTGGCGGGGGGGTTTTAGCCGGGGGGGTTTCAGCCGGAACCCCTAAACCAGCTACGACTACCATCAGTGTAGTGGGAAAAGTGGAACCCCATCTGTGTAAAAGTAGCCTACTTTAGCCTACTGAGTGGTTGGGATTCGTAAAGTATTCTTACTGTCCTGTTGGTTTCAGAGATATGTCACCCAATCACACAGAAATCATCAAAAGAATCACCCAATCACACAGAAATCATCAAAAGAATCACCCAATCCACAAAAATACTTTCCCTTCCGAAAAGGTGACAAAAAGGCTCCCTCGCAAGTCGCAAGGTAGCTACCGCGGTTGAAAAGTTGCAACCAATCAAATGCGCCCACCAGAGGTTTGCAAAGAGTTATACAACGAAGTGTAAACTGAGCTGCTTGTTAAATTTGTAACTATATTTATGACTGTTGTAATCCTATATAGGTCTATTATGATTTATCTGTATACTCATAGGCTGCTGACTGTACCAAACAAATTTGGCGTAAGCCATGAAAGGTTTTTGGTCAATACAAAGATTTATCCATCTATCTATATATGTAGCGTCTTGTCTAATGGTAATTCATTTTTGTAGAGATTTGGAACCAAAGCATAGTGACTTCGCATTTGGCCTCTCTGCCGTGTCCCCGAGGACAGAGAATGGAGTGCAGATTAGTCCCGGATCTGGTCCCGTCCCTTGTAAGTATTTCGTCCGGATTGTTAAGGGTCTTGGTGCATCTAAACTTAGTTCATGTTAAGGGAATTTATCGATTGTGCGGAAAATAGGGGAGAAATCATTACTGGTCGTCAGGAGCAGAACTGAACCTGATCTGCATAGTTCTGACACTAGCCGACCTTACTCACAAACATCCGAAATCACCACTCACTCGCAGACTCGTTAACTATTCGTTACGTCTTGCGGCACCTTTCCTTAGCAGCTACTTCATGTTGGAACTTATTCCAGTCGATACAGTACAAGGCTGAATGGTCCGTTGGTAGCCTACCCGTCAACGCGGAACGAAATATTTCTCTTGTTTTAGAAAGTTCCTCCTCTATAGGAACTTTTTATTTGTCGGGAACTTCGGGATCCGAATTGTAAGAACATTACATTTCTGTGTGATCCTGAATGTTTAGTCATATTGTCGGAATAACAATATTTATCATTATAGTGGCTCCTCCTCCTACGAAATCCTCGCGGGGCGGTGGAAGTCCCCCGCTGAAAGACCCGTTTGGAAACGATCCGTTTGCTGCACCTACGTTTGTGAAGCCGATTGACATTTTTGGCATGGATACATTTTCGTCTCAAGCCACCAACCTACTGCAACCACAGGTAAACATTAGTACCCTAACTGCAAACAAAACATAAGCAAACAAAAATGTGAAATACCAAGTGATGGGCGAGAGTCATTGTATATTGTATCATTGAAAGGTTTTCGCCTCCACGTGTAGAGAAATTGAAGCATACCCGACGAAAACGGAAAGGGGTATACAGAAATAATTTAAAATTGTGACGTAGGCTATAGAACTTTCGACTTAGACACTGAATTATCGACGTTTCCAAATACTTTGAAAATATCCTGTAAATAATTGGAAACGTATTTATGGTTCTTTCTTAATTTGTGTAATCGCAGTTTTTAGAAAATCTTAATCAGAAATGAAAGCTTGACGGCTTCAAACTTTTGCTACAAAACGAATCTGCTTCTTATTGGGTGATTTTTGCACGACGCGTCATAACCGACCAGTAGAATGCGAGATTCCGTTTTTGTGTTCAAACTCTCAAGCCTTCAAGCCCTCATTTCAAGGAAACTTTTTTACAAAAATTTTGGTATACAGACAAGAAAGAGCCAAATTAACGTTTCTAGAAATTTTACAGCAAACGTCGATAATTTAGTCTCGAAGTCGAAAGTCCTATGCCTCCCAATGATAAATTTATTTTGGTACGCTCCACTGATGATCGTGTAGAGATATCCATTTTCGCCGGATAGTGCAATCTCTCTATCCCGAGGAAATTGCAAGTAATCACACAGTGTTGAAAACCTTATCAATAATAAGCCCACACTTTGAGCTATCGATCGACTCGGCATTAACGGAATTTTCGGTAAGGCTTTTAAATAACTCCACTTATGAACGTCTGATGGAAATTATATTTCATACTTTTAAACGCGTGTCCCGTGTGATGCTGCGTTACTGAAGTTTATAGTTCACGTGGTTTCATCACGGGACATGGAAGGAAATAAGAATAATCCTGGAATTACTGGAATACCACGAGGTAGCGCCCAGGAGGGTTTATCGTTTGAACTTTGTGTCATTTTATCTGCTATTTTTAATTGATTATGCAGAAATATCAATTAAGAAGTGAGCAAAACAAAATTCTTGTTGCTGTTTCAGAGTTATTTTCAGAGCTCAGTTCAATGACAAGATCATCTATTATATTGAAATTTGTGAGGAACTTACAGAAAGAAATAGGATTTCGCATGCGGCTCCTCGTACAAGACGTGGCTTTCGCCGGAAAACTGCTCCACCCCAGACTGTTGTTCTTTTGTTGTGCTACTGTATAAATTATATGTATATATTCTTTAGTCATTAATGACCCAGTAATAACCACATATTATATTGGAGCTCCGGCTACCCCCCCGCACACAGTGTTAATAAAATGAAATATATTTTTTTTATAAAAAGTGTATATAGAGGCGAGCGGCCAGCGAGCCGCCATCACGCGTTTACATTTAATTGTCGTGTCTAGGGAAAATCCTTAAGTGCTTGCAGTAAAAACTGTAGTTTTACGAAGATTTTCTGATTTCCTATATATGTTTGTATTGGGGGGGGGGTACCAGGGGGGTTTGGTACCGGCAGGATCGTGTACGTGGGGGGCTTCACCAGGGGAGGTTTCGCCAGACCCATTATATTGACAACCGAACGAATAATTGAAGTGAAGTGAATTGGACTTTTGACTTCTTTTTCTTCCAGAAACATTTGGTGAACAAGGACTTCTCCCTGGACTCCCTTGACCCATTGAAGGCGTAGCAGACTGTTCCTTCCCGTATTTCTTGGCTGTTAGTCGCTCTCTGTGCCAACGTGTGACTCGATTCTTTCTCGTCGCCTTTTCGACTTTCTAATTGACTTTGCTATTTTGCGTTCACATTCCATAAGTGTTCTCTTTACGCTGTCGACTGTTATTGTATGACCGGATTTTATTAAATAAATTACTTTAAATAAGGTACTCCGTTATTCTAAAGCACAGGGAAAGGGATAAAGAATGTGCTTTCAAAAGCATTTCTCAGTCTTTTTTGTGGCGTTTTTCTGCGATCCCACAAACAGTTTGTTGCTCGATTGTGGCCCGAAAAGAATGTTTCCGCCGTCGTGTGTGTGGCCCACGAACGTGTTTCCGCGAACAGCAAGGTTTTTTGTGGCTTGATTTGACAAATAATTGTCCAGGTGATTTTCGATTGTGTGGGTCAGATTTCGCAGGAAAATGAAAATTTAAAGTTTAACCGAATAGGGCTGAGATACAACAGTCTAGTTATCCATCACTTATGCCCGATAAAAATGCGTTACTTTGGTGCTCCACTATTCACTATAATCGATATTCATCGAATGAACTTTTTCTTTCTGATTTGTGGCACCTCTATGTGCTTGCACCTCTATGCTTGAAATATTAAGCAAATACGAAGGTGAACGATTGTCGAAAAACAATTTTTTTTTTAACACACGTAATAGCGGGCTTTCTTCAGAAGTTACCTTATTGTCTAGGGTTGAACATTTCCTGAGCTTCGCTTCATTAGCATTGCAATGCACGCTTTTGTTGAAATTCAAATTCTCCGCGTCGGGATGAACTTTATCTTGTCGGGCCAGCAGTGCATATTCTGAACGTCACTACTAGGTAAAAAAGGCCCTAGGTGAAAAAACAAAAAAATCACTTAGCTGAGTCAAAATAATTAAGTGGATTCTAATCCAAGGTTTAAAAATAATCTGGCTTTTCAGTTAAACTTTAATAATAATAATAATATAATTGCACCAAATAGGCTTTCGCTTCTATTTGCGGCAAATTAAAGTCCAAATTAAAGCAAATTAAATTAAAACGGGGCCGAGCTAACGAGCTCGTATCCCTGCCGGCCCCCATTGATCGTTATTTATTCTTAAAGTTTAACTGAAAAGCCGACTTATTTTTGTGTCATTTAATTGAATACACTGAATTATTTGGATTCTGCGAAGGGATTTTGTTTATTTTCCACTATCTGCTCTAGTTATGACGTTCACAATATCTGCGGCCGTTCCCACAGCGTAAATTCTACTATGACGCGGGAAATTTTAATCTCAACACAAACCCGGCTTCAAAGTGGTGAGTGGTGAAATTGGTGAGGATTGCTTAGTGCTTGAACCAAAAAAAAAAAAAAAATCTTTCTCGTAAGGCGTACAACAAAAATACAAGCGCATAGAGTACCACCTATCACAAGGAAATTCCACTATTTGAAAATCGATTCTTCGTGAATAGCGGAACAACGAAGTAACGCATTTTAAGCGGGTCTTCAAGCCAATTTAAGTGAATAAGTGATGGGTAACTAGATTGTCGTATCCCAGCCCTTTTCGGTTAAACTTTAAGAAGTATTTTTCAAAATAAAGAACCTGAACCTTCGAACCTGAACCAAGTGACAAATTATCTACTTTATCAGGCAGATAGACATACAGCTGAGGATCCCTTTAGCATAGAATGGTGAGGACGTAAGCCTTATTTTCCAGATTTTATCAGAATTTTATTTTTATTTCCAAACATTTGAAATAACCACTACAAAAAAGCACAGAAAAACGGCGTTTCGGCGAGTTTCAACTTGCAAGTCGAGTGTCCGCAACAAACACTCAGAAGTGTGTGGCACACAAATATGGCGCGGAAAAACGCCTTTGGTGACCTTCGCAACCCTGGACGTGAAAACGTACTTTCGCCACTATGACAGGTAGATGGCTCGTGGTCGTCCAGGATTGGAGTGTGAAGGCCAGAGGCGTTACTAACCAAAATGTTTGGGGGGGGGGGCAAGGTATTTACCGACTGGCTGGTCACTTTTACCGACGGTTTTTGCAGATAAAAACGACTATTGTTGAGAAAAAAAACGACTGTGTTGTCGAAAAATCGGCTGATTTTAAGGGAGACTATTTTCAAGAAAAAGTTGACCATTTTTACAAAAGATCGACTGTTTTTAAGAAAAATCGCAGGGCTTCGCGCGACTCAGCTATTTTTTACCGACTGGCCGACAACATTCGGGGGGGGGGGGGGTCCTCCCCCCCATGATGCCCCTGGTGAAGACTGATATAAGAAACGTTCAATGATGCCATTATTTTGTCAACAGCATCTGTAAAGTCTTCTGCCACTAGCGTCGGAGCTGCAGCGATTTTCTTTTCGTCCCCTTCCCTGTATTTCCCCGTTTTGACCAAGATACCTTGCAGGCCAGCTTGCATGGCGCCATAAATGTCGTCTCGAACATCCTGGAAGAGAAAGAGCGGATCAAGTGAGACTGTGGACGGATGTTTAATCCACTAAACTGGAATAATTACTCCCTCTACCATCGTGAACGTATAAATATAAGCCGTCGATGCCCCGATTCCTGTTCCCAATGCCCAGAGTTTTTGGAAAACCTAGAAAGATCTGTTTCTTCCTGGAGACCTGGAAGGAAAATCCGAACGATTATGGAAGAAACATAAAAACTTACTGCGCGCATCTAGTATGAATAAAAATTGCAGCAGGGTAAGCTACAAAATGAAGGGGTAAGAACACTTAGTTTTGCCGTGTCCCAGAAGGGCAAGTCCAGCGGCGCTGCTGCCATGAGCTATGCGTTAGCTACAACAATCCAGATAATATAGCTACGTATAAGCAGTGCTCAATATTTTCTTCTGACTTGTTTTATCAAAGCTTCTGATCAGCGTCACTCCACAGGTCTCCCAACGATAAATCCAGGTAAGTTTACTTACATCCCCAATCATGACTACCTCTTCCGGTTTCAGTCCAAGGTCTTCAAAAGCGGAAAGAAAGAAAGACCTGTCCGGTTTTCCCACAACTGTGCTTGTTTTGTCTGTAGCGAACTCGAGAGCTGCGACGAAGGGTCCGGGTCCAAGGGCTAGACCATCGGGTCGCTTGTAATATCGACCTTTGTGAATCGCGATGATCGGAGCTCCGTCTAATACCAGCCTAGGTAAAACACAAGGTGTTGGCGACGATCCCCACAAAAATGCATACTAAGCCTACTATTATATATGCGTAAAATTAGTGCAAGTTCGTCAGAAATTTGAAGTTCTAAGGGAAGAAGGAGCAGAAGTGCACTAGAACAGGGCACTGGACCATAGTTTTTTTGTTCGCACGGGCTTATGAATTATGAAAAAAAAATAATGAAAAATTTTGCCAAGTCGAAAAATCTTAACACTCGAGGAACAATACTCCGTCGTTCTTTTGGGCTGGCACGTCTAGGGTGTGACAGTCATAAAAATATAACTGCACGGTTGCCGCAGCAAAAAAAAAATATAGCAAACCTGTGGTTCACTTGAGTTTTAAATGGACCAGTGTATTCGTTGATGATACAATCGAATGACGCCGGTTATCGGACTATGGAAGTCAAGAGGACCTGGTCGCGAGTTTCTACAGCTCAATACTATCTTGATACTATGGACAGTCCAGAACTGCTTCGCCATACTTTTTCAACTGTTCAATTCCTTTTTCTTTATTTTTCTTTTCTTATACTCCATCAGTGACATTTTATTTAAAGATGGATTATATGCATATTTATCCATTCATTCAATTTGGCTGTATACTGATGACGGGATTCCCAAATTTTGGACTTGTTAATGCTAATCAAGTGTTGACTCTTGCTCACTCACCCTCTGTCTTGCTCAGGAAGGACGATTAAATTGTCTCACTAACGACTCAGATCAACAACTCAAATCCTGGGTCAACCAATCACCGCGATCTTTGGCAGCAGCTAGCCGTGATACCGCTTCCGGCTCTTCCTCTAGGTACCCGGCGATTTTGCATCGGCAAGGAGAGTTAGTCATCAAGAGTATTCTGGCGTCAAGAAACCGCGTTAAAAAAGTGACAGGCAAGAGCAAAAGAGTTAGAGACTCTAAATTAGCAACCGAAAGGAAGTGAATGCATGTGCGGTTTTGTCGGCGTTGACGAATATTCGGTGGAAGAAGAAGTTTATAGGTATCAGGAAACACAGAATACAATTGGAATTTGAGCAGAAATGGCGTATCCTGAGACCACCTTTAACATCCCGACTGAATCCCAATACGGCGAAATCCCAATATGGCGAAACAATAAATCCCAATATGGCGAAACAATAAACACTTCTGTACGATGCAGATGGGAAACTCCCGAAGTTTGGAGCGGCAGAAACCTAATTATAAACTCGATTCAGAAATACACTATCTGGCGGGATGAATCTACTGCGTAAACCGGGTTCCGGCTACCCCCCCCCCCCCGGATTAGCTTCTGTACATATGACGGGTATATAAGAGTAGAATGACTGGACGCAACTTCGGTCACGGTTTCCGCCCAGGAGGGGGGATTGGTACCGGGGGGCACCGTTTTCTTGGTACCGGGGGGATAACCAGGGGGTCGCCGGGCGGGGGGGGGGGTTGGTACCAAGGGAGGGGGGGTTCTCGCCTAGACACGCGTAAACCATGACTTTTCGTCTCAGTGCTTTGTCGACGTCGAGAAGAATACCGTGTCTTTACCGGTCATTAAAGGGCGTTCTCGCGGATTCGCTTTCTAATAAGTAAAGCGAGAATCCGCCGCTCTTTTGAACTAACAGAAAGCCGTTGCTAATTTGAAACTTGTCGCTGATTTCGCGAGATCATTTTCCACTCATTAACTTTCCACGTCACTTTTGAAAACTGGCGGAGCGCAAAAACAGCTCTGCGAAACGAAGCAAGTTTTAGCCGAAGTCGCTAAAGCAGCTGGTGCATAAGCGGAGCTTTCCAGATTGCCAGAATCGCCCTAAACACACAAGGAACATAATAGAGTAGCCTACCTGAAGGCGTCGTTCAAAACTTCATAGTGAAACTCCGAGGGGGCCAAACCAACAACAACGCAGTTCGGATTCTCTGTTTGAATTCCACCGAAGTCTTCTAATGCTTCTTTTTCAACGATTAGCATAGGCCTCCATCCATTTTTCTCGATTAACTGCCTGGCAGCACTCAGTGAGGTAAATATCTCATCACCACTGATTTCAAAGCCGAGCGTTCGAAGACGATTCAGCAACACATTTTTCGATTCCTTCGTCGTGTTGGTGACGAATCGAACAGCAATGCCAGTGTCTCGAAGCCTAAAAACAATAAGAAAGGAATGTTAAAATGTAAAAATATGTAAGGAATGTCTAAAATGTCTAAGGAATTTGCCATGTGGTTGGTTGGAAAATAGTAGCCTCTCGTCACTAAGGACCCCCTGGCAGGGTAGCTTCTTTATAAAACGGATCAGCTCCGATTCTTCCCACACAGGCGTTGTTTCTGGTTCCACGATCAAGACGATACGCGATTCTGAAAGGTAGTTTCCTGCTGGCTCCAAGAAAATGGAAAACTTGTCGTTTTTGTTGTGCCTAGCCTCTACTCTACGAAGTTCCGAATTTAAAGTCGGCGGACGCGCGACGCCGATTCGTCGCTATGCCGAAGTGGGGTGTAATCACTTCGGCATTACAAGTTTCATCGTCTTAGCTTGTCCGGAAGTGTCTGAACTAGCTAAAGTTGGACAGAGGACGGACCGACAGACGAAAGATCGCTACAATGGCACTTGAGCCGTTTACGCGGTGTGGAGCCAACATAGAATGTTTGGTGATAACTTCCAGTCCGGCCCTGCACTGCCCGCATTACTGAAAGTCTGTCTCTTGACACACGTGTCGATGGAAAAAAAATATGGAGCCTTTGGGAGAGAGCTAAAACAAAAAGGTAATTTGAAATATTTAATCTAAAAAGATTCAGTGCCTTTACCGGCTGGGGCCGTCGACCTTACGGCAGCAGGCCGCTGAGTTTCGATGACGCGGCTTACAATATAGCCTAGACTCTCCGTCATGACATGACGGTTGGGAACTTGTCAATTGTCTCCTATATTCTTATTGCTTTCGAACTGAGTCTCGGATACAAAGTGTCATCTGTGGAACTGCAGCAGAAGAGCTGGATCCTGTTTTACACTGAAAATATGTACAGTAGATGGCATGAAAATACCAAACCTTTCCTAAGTAATTTAACAATCTTACCTCTGCAATGCTTGAGGAGTGTTTTTAATAAGCTCGTTATCAATGTGAAGTGTTCCACTCAGATCTACTAGACAAGCTTTAATTTTGCCAACCATTTGTCTCATAAATTATTTTTGTAATAATTGTCTTCTTTTATACTATCCAAAGAGCGGTGCTTATTACCCGTTTTCTTCCATCCTTCAGTTTTGATTAAAATTTACAACACACCGTCAACCACGCGCAGGTTGAGAAATTAAAATAAACCCCTCAATTTCTGAAGAATTAGATCTTATATCAGGGGAAAGTCATTAAAAAGTTACCACGTAACTTCAGAAAATGTCACAGTACAACTTTAAAAAGATAGTCGTTGTACCAACAGCAAAGGTAGGTTTTTCTGCCCTGTGTGGTCTTCTTGGTGTGAAACTGAAAGCCACTGAGCCAAGCTGTGCTACTGATTTCTTGCAACACAGCCTACCTTGTGCTGGCTGCTGAGTGAGGACCATGCATTTTCACCATGTGTCAGACAGCCAATGAGCTTAATAAACAGCTAGCTAGTTTGGTTGAAGTGGGGAATCTCACTCGTGATCTTCCTCTCGTCTCAAATTCTCGATACCAGCATTTTTTTTTTAATTTGCCTTGAACTAAAGCCACGTTTGACTTATCCTTGTCTGTGTCCTGTATAAGTCAGTCAAGCACAAATCCTCAATTTTTGGGCATGGTGCCCCAACGTCAGGGCATGCCCCAAGGTATGGGCATGGTGCCCATACGTTGGGGCACCATGCCCTGGAGCATGGGCATGATACTAGCATGGCACCCCCATGATATTTGGTTGAACTGAGATTGATTACATACCTAAATAGGGCCTTCTTCCTCTCCTAGACCACAAGATACTTGATCTTATGTTCTATCTACTCTTTTTCCAATTTTAAAAATACTAGAGAACTTCCAAGAAATTTAGCATTTAATGAAGACCACTTTTTCTTATTGGTTTACCTATCCATTTCCAGGGAAAAAGGGGAAATTCATTCATGGCTAAATTTCTTGGAAGTTCTCCAATATTTTTAAAATTGGAAAAAGAGGTTAGATAGAACATAAGATCAAGTATCTTGTGGTCTAGGAGAGGAAGAAGGCCCTATTTAGGTATGTAATCAATCTCAGTTCAACCAAATATCATGGGGATGCCATGCTAGTTCCATGCCCATGCTCCAGGGCATGGTGCCCCAACGTATGGGCACCATGCCCATACCTTGGGGCATGCTCTGACGTTGGGGCACCATGCCCAAAAATTGAGGATTTGTGCATGACTGGTATAAGTCCTGTCAGTAAATTCCCTTTTTTATTTAACTGCCTTGTCCACTTAATGCCGTTTTATTTGTCATGTCAGCTGACAATTGTCAGTGCAGTCTAGTACACTAGCCCCTTTTCAGTCATGGTGCTCAAACGTCATAGCACCATGCCCGGGTGCTAGACATTCAACTAATTCAAGCACCGTACCTTGGATTTCATGTATGGTGCATGGATTTCAGTATACAGTGCATGCATGAAAAACACAGTTTCTGTCATCACAACTGAGTCTGAGAACCAGCTCGGACAGGGATGAAATTACTACCATGAATTAGACAAATCAAAGACAATCCTATCATTTTTTTCATAACAAAAACAAAAGGACGCGACTAATGATGGAGATGAAAAACCTCATTTCCTTTTCTACACAGTCAAGGGTTTTTCATGTAAAGTGTCCTGTGCCTCAGCTTTTTCTACCTAGCAGCCAACCAGAATATTGGCTCCTGGGGCAGACTACATGGAAAATAGATAGGGTGCTGTCAGATTTTTCATCTCCATCATCAGTCGCGTCCTTTTGTTTTTGTTATGAAAAATATGATAGGATTGTCTTAGAATTCTCTAATTCATGGTAGTAATTTCAGCCCTGTCCGAGCTGGTGCACAATTGTTATGACAGAAACTGTGTTTTTCATGCATACATTGTGTACTGAAATCCATGCACCATACATGAAATCCAAGGTACAGTGCTTGAACGTCCAGCACCCAGGCATGGTGCTAGACGTTTGAGCACCATGCCTGAAAAGGGGCTAGTGTACTAGACTGTGTCAGTGCCCTGTCAGACACGACACCGTGAATGATGACATGATCTCAGAGCAAGTGTTGGTCCTGTCTTGGGTAGACTTCTTGAATGTGTTTTATTTGTGATGCTTGTTCGTTGAGTCATTCACCTGACAAGGCTAAATAAAACGGTTTTAAACCTTGATAAGGCAGTAATAAGATGACAAGACCAAGACAAGGAGGACTCAAATCCAACGCAGCCTAAATAAGTTCTCAAATGCAGTCTTATCTCTTCAAGTTCTGGGAGTGTTATGCATGATGGAGGCATGATGTCGTGGTGTTTCTGAACAGGCTTGAAGGATTCCCTTCCATGGAACGGAAAAGTAGCTTGACATCATAATATGACCAATGCTGGACAAATATTGTAATGTTGTCATTTAAATCTAGGGGGATACCATGCACACAGCATAAGCTTCGACATATATATTTAAACAATGGATAGGTGCGATTGCAGGTTCATTTCTTCCCCAACTTTGTCCCTGACATTTGATAGCCTCACTGGCCCCACTTGCCAAGAGGGGCTGAAATATTTCTGCCGAAGCATCGTAGTTGACATATCAGTTTTATCCATTGTTTGAATGTGTGTTTCCCAGTCAGCTTAGGCTCAAGGAGTATTTAAACTGTGTTATATCATGCGTTGGAGGCAGTTGGAGGAGTTAGCATAGGGTTTGATTGTCCCTAGGATGACTTATGGACGTAAATGTGTTGGGCACCTTGCTGGTGCTTGGCCACTTGGCTGTGTAAATATTCTCTCAGCCCAAGTATATAGAAATTTAAATATGTATTCAGCGATATATATGAATTACAATTTTTTGTGTTCAGAGGTTAAATAGATTAAATAGTTTTGTTGTCACGCCTGTATGGAATTCTGCCTAAATTAAGTGACACCGCTGTTACGGTTGAATTGTCCAGCAAATTCTCTTGGCACTAGCATTGAAAAACATGACAAGTAATCTTGGAAAGATGTTTGCACCCTAGACTGGCTGATGGGACATATATTTTTTGTAATTCAAGTATAATTTGGCTGGTGTTGGGTGTTGGGTCTGTTGCTTCAGTCCACCTTTTTCCACAAGCTCAGAATGTTGAGTCAAGTTTGTCAAGAGTGTGTGATCTTGTCAGTCCTTGGTTTTGAAACAACTATTAGAATATGAACTTTATCATCTGTAATTTATTTTTCAACTATTCCCTTTAACAGGTTGTAGCACCTATGGAAAGCTGAAAATTTCAGTCAGAGTCCATGTCTTGCTGAGCAAGTCAGGCCTAGTATTGCCTGAAGCGAGCTGTTACTCATTGAAAAATCTTTACCTTTCCAGGAATGTGTCGACATCATTCTGTCAAAAACCAACAGGAAGACTCCAACAGTAGTCCACAAGCACTACAAGATCAGCAGAATCCGTCAGTTCTACATGCGCAAAGTCAAGTTCACACAGCAGAACTTCCATGACAAACTTTCACAAATCCTGACAGACTTTCCTAAGTTGGAAGACATCCATCCTTTTTATGCAGATTTGATGAATGTGCTGTATGATCGTGATCACTACAAGTTGGCTCTTGGTCAGTTAAATATTGCCATGCACTTGATTGACAATGTGGCTAAGGACTATGTACGTCTTATGAAATATGGAGATTCTCTATATAGGTGTAAGCAGCTGAAGAGGGCTGCTCTTGGAAGGTAAGGATATAAATTCTGTAAAAAATAAGGTCCTATGCGTTGGCAGACTCCCTGCAGGCAGATCTATCCAACTTTCAGGTCTGATACTTGTATCCTTGAATACTGATAGTTATATTATACTTTGTTTGAGCTAAAGATATATATGGAACCTGATTGATTTGTTGCACAGCTTGGAAGGACACATCCCATTTAAAAAAAAAAAAAAAAAACTTGCTGCTATGCAGTAAGGGTTTCTGGAAATCTGATAAGGTTTATAAAGTAGCTAAAAGCAGAATTTTATCCTGTTAATTTATTTCATATCTGCTACGCGGCTTTCTGCCTGTCATCTCAATAAGGACTTGTCAGAAGTTTACAAAAGGCTACCAGTAGGCATTGCCGTGTAGCGAGGGTTCCAAAGTAATGCATCTTTTTTATACAACTGGACTAACCCCTTCAATTCATACTTTCCAGAGGTTTTAGCATTTTCTTTTCATAGAATGGCAACCATCATGAAAAGACAAGCCCAGAGTCTCCAGTATCTTGAAGAAGTCAGGCAGCACTTGTCCCGTCTTCCTTCGATTGACCCCCACACAAGGACACTCCTGATTTGTGGTTTCCCAAATGTCGGGAAGTCATCTTTCATCAACAAGATTACACGGGCTGATGTGGAAGTACAGCCATATGCCTTCACAACCAAATCCCTGTATGTGGGTCACACAGACCATCAGTACTTGAGGTGGCAAGTCATAGATACCCCAGGTATCTTGGATCACCCTTTGGAAGATCGAAACACCATTGAGATGCAAGCTATTGCTGCCTTGGCTCATCTGAGAGCCTGCATTCTATATGTGATGGATTTGTCAGAGCAGTGTGGACATTCACTGCAAGAGCAGATTCACCTGTATGAGAGTATCAAGCCCCTCTTTACCAACAAGGTATTTTTTTGTAGTTTTCAACTTTTTACAACTTGAAATAGCATAAGTAAGAATTGGGAGAGTATCAATTGTTTAAATTTTCTTTTTAAGGAACCAATATTAAAGGCAGAGGTCGTTAGTATTTCCATTGCTTGATGTAATTTGTTAATGATGATAATTTAATTATAACCATTCTGTATTCATAACCGGTTTAACTACCCGTTTATACAAGTATTTTCGTAGAAGGATTTCAATGGTAGCCATGCAATTACAATTAAAGGATGCCTGCCTCTACAAAGCTCAGCCGAAACAGTGTTTCATGTACATTATTTCCATTGTAAATTTAGTTTACAGATGGCAAACGAACTCTTCAGTAATTACTCATTATGACTCCAAATGGAAAGGGATTAAGTATCTCTTTCGGTGCCAAGAGTTTTTTCTTGTTTCCTTTGCTCTGTAGTCGCTCTTTGCTCAGCTCCAACTGAAGTATGTATTCCATTGCTTCTCTTCAACTTCCATACCCCACCTTTGCTTATAGAGGCTGACAATAAATGCTAACCAAATTGTTGAATGGGAGGAAAGAAAGAAAATAATCACCTGCTCTAAATAGATAAGTCATCTGTGATGAATTCTAGTATATTTTGGCCCTTTCTTGGCAGAGGTCCTCTTTAGGCCGAAGCCTTCGAAGGACTTTCAAGCTTTCGAGACCTGAACGGGGCTCCGACATTGAACTTCTGAATCCAGATAAAAATTATTTCAAGTCCATTTGTCATCATTAACAAGTCCCTTGTATAGTTTCGGTTCATGTTACCCCCCCCCCCCCCCCTCCCCTGTCCAGACACACATGCATATCATTGCCTCTCCTGTACGCGTGGGAATCCTAGACAAAATAGCGGTAACCAGAATTTTCTTTCTGTGGCGATGAAAGGACGAGGTTGAGTATGCAAAGAAAACTAATGCAGTAATCATATTTAAAGCATTGTTTTTTTTCCAGCCCTTGGTGATTGTTTTCAATAAGATTGATGTTATCCGGATGGACGAGCTCAGTGATGAAAAGAAGGCATTGATCGCAGAACTGGAGAAGGACAATGTTCCCATTATTCCCATGTCTACTCTCACAGAGGAGGGAGTGATGAGAGTGAAAAATGAGGTAAGGCTTTAGGGCATCTGTGTTCAAATACCAAACTGACCGTTGGGAGTTAGCTGAAATAGCTTAAAATGTTGCTGCGGAAAGTACAACTCTTGTGGAAATGATCTTCCAGGATAAAGTGGTTCAAAAATATTGTTTATCGGAAATACTAATGCTTGCCCCGTGAAATTAGCGATGTTCATGTTGGCGCTTGTCGACTCTGTCCAGACATCCCGCTCTCGGAACGGAGGTTCGATGCAAAATTTTGAGAAATTTGCGCCTTTTCTAGAAAGGAGGAATAGCCAAGCAATTTAAACGTAGTCTGAAACATAAGGTAGACCTTTTCGCCTGTCAAGTCTTCCAGAATGAAGAACAGAATTTTGAAGCTACCGATGCCCTTATTTTTGGAAGAGTTGCGGCGGACTCTCAAGCTGTCGGCGGAGAATGCGCTGCTTGACCGGCAAACGGGGCTCGTCACAAAAATCGCTAAAAAGTCGTGTGAAAACGAAACAGTGGTGAAAGGCACGGGTTTCTGAAGGCTGCAGTAAATACTGCTCTGCTCCAGTATGATTGACGACTGACTGCTGCGGAGCTCGGTTTTGTTTCGAATTTTACAGACTGCTTCGGCTATTTTTAGCCACACTCGAGGCCCCTTGACCCAGTTCGTTACACCATCTTTTCGAAATTGCAGTTCGTAGTTCCTTTGTATGTAACTGTAATGTGTCCTAATCATGCCCATCCGTAATTAATCGAGCAACAATTCAGTAGCATTTTAAACGCAAGCACACTTTTGAGTGCATTCCTTACACCCACAAGTAAGTTGGGGCAAAAAGTGCTCGTTTAATTTGGAAATTTTTGGAGTGCACATGCTGCAGTTTTTACTTTATTTGTTCACTTCTGGGAAATCTGGAACCTATGGCGTTGCCATTATTCCTTCAAGTTTTTTTTCATAAATAAGAAAGGGTTGTAAGTATAATAAGTGAGTAATTGAAGAGCTGAGCGCACAAAGGTCATAACTTGCCTTTTTGACAAATTGAGTTAATTTTCGCCAGATGAGACCTACTGAGAAAATCAGTTAACAAAGGCGATAACCAGCTTTTGATATACTAACGCGATTATCTTGAAACTAGCAAAATGTGACGTATCACCTTCGTGTGCTCAGCTTTTGAGTTTGTTTGTGACCCGCCGTTTTGAAAAGCGGAGTATACAAATGAAAGAAATAAAACTCATAAAAAATAAAATTTTCAGTCTTCGGCCAGGAAACAGCGAAGAACGTCATTTGCTGGTTTGGCCCATTTTTGTCCGTGATTTTCGGTAGGGACGAGGAAACTTCCAAAAGGATAACGCATGCATCTTGAACTTCTCCCTTAGCGTGTGATTATGGCATAATTTTGACAAATGGGGCAGGTGCTACTCATACTTAAAAGACCCATCGTACCTATAATTCCAATGCAACACGATTCATGATTTTCCATGCGCATTATGCTCCCGACGAGCGTTGGCGTACCGAATTTGCCGAGTTTTTGGTAGAAGTCGATGGGCCTGGGAAAAGGCTTTAAAACAGCCAAAGCCTTGGATAATTTGTTGAAAATTTAGTCTAGTTAGTATTCAAATAGTTTCGAATATTGGAACATAAAAAGTAAATAGTGCGAGGTGTGCTTTATAATAATAATGATAATAATATAATGCAATAACAATAAGGCCACAAAACCTCTAGAAAGTGCACGTTATAGCACGTTCTCATGCCTTTTTTGTTGTATTCCAGTCCTGTGATTTGCTTCTTGCCCACCGTGTGGAAGCCAAGATGAAGACAAAGAACGTCGAAGGTATCCTTAACCGAATTCACGTTGCTATGCCAACACCGCGCGACCGCCAGACTCGGCCTGTCGTCGTTCCAGATGCTGTTCTTAAGAAGAAGGCCGACAAAGCCGCAAAGGCCAAGCGGAAGACCGAGAGAGACATTGAACTCGAGATGGCTGATGACTACGTTCTTGACTTGAAGAAGAACTACGACCTGCCTGAGGAGTACAAGTACGATGTGATGCCCGAGTTCTGGCTCAATAAGAACGTGGCGGACTATATCGATCCGGAAATTATGCAGGTATGTCGGAATAGCTTCGTAACCAGTGTAGGTAGGTAGGTTGGTACTTTACTCCTGAATAAACCGATAATACGGCATTTCACAACTACAGCCTAATAACTAAAATATAGCACTAAACTATGGAGTCAACAGGACATAAAAGAAGGAAGAAAACAAAACTAAGCAGACAAATAAAAGTAATCCAACGATATTTGTACAATATAGTGAGCTTTTCTACAGTAGAGCTACGCTTCTTTGAGTACTTTCTTGAATTTTTCACCTTGTTTTTTTTTTCTCTCTCAGAACCATTAAAAAGATATTCCATAAAATAATAGTAATAAATTAGTAACTTGATTGCGCTAAAAGATAGCACCTGGGTTATCTTTCTTTTTTAATATTTCTTCTGTTGGTATACTTCGGACGGTCGTGAAACTAGTAATCTTGTAATTCTTTGGGTGCCGTTATAGTCTCATAACAGGGTGCAGAGGAAACAGGAATAAAAAGTAAAAATTCGAAAGTTACAATTATTGGAATTGATTTGTGTTTACTTTACTTGAAAATACTATTTGTACCCAGAAGTCTAAATGAAATTAATTTGATCATATGTTTGGCACCGACCAAAATTAGACGACGTTACATACACTGCAGTAGTATACTGAACCTAACTAGTATAGTGAGGGTATCACCATAGAAAAGTCGCTATGTCAGCTTTCTTCTGTAACTTCGTCGCGAGAATGAAGTGTGTATTTTGTCCGCTGAACAGTTCGGCTAAGGATCAGCCTCGCCTCGTGCAGACATTCGTACATAAGCCCTAGTTTTAGACTTTTTCAAAAAGTCATACATGTAGGATTTAATCTTGCTCTCGACCAAAATTGTTCGTCCATTGCGACGAGCCGGGAAAAAACGAGACGTAACAGATTTTCTGTTTGGAGAACTGGAGGTTGGCCTTTTAAAGGACATTTTGGCCAGGGCACTTCGGCTTTCCTGTGGTGAGTTTGAGAGTTTGAATAAGCTCGAGAGTTCTAATAATATGTGTTGGCGATCCTACGCTAGCTAATGCAAGCTATTCTGGAAATAAACTAATTTTGTTGTATAAGGCCCATGGTCACACCAGAAGCTTTCCAGTCCAACGAAAAGAACAAAAGAAAAGGAATTTTGCAGGAGACATAACTTATCTGGGACAAAGCGATTGATTTTGCTGAACGGTTCGATCCTGGCCGCGGTCAGATTTTAGTGCAGTTTTACAACATCAAAAAACGGTACAGCAAGAACCGATAGTTTAGTTTAGTGACACACAAATTTCAAAATTTTTTAGTGACACAAATTTCAAGCCGCGATCATTTGTTTGCTTTCTATAAGTTGTCTTTTATCTTGCAGAAACTGGAGGAGTTGGAGCGAGAGGAGGAATTGCGCGTGACCGCCGGTGTGTATGCCAGCGATTCCGAAGAGGAAGACGAAGAACAGCAGGAGATTGCACGTCTCGCTTCAAAGATCAGGGAGAAAAAGAAGGTAGATTAAATGTCATAATGTGTTTCTAGACTTTAATCGCAAGGCTAACATCGTCAGTAGCTTACATTCCAAATCCTGTCTGGAGTTACGATTTTAACATGATCCCCGTTGCACTGCCAGAAGTTTCATAACAGATAACACAAGGATGCGCGGTTTCAACAAACAACACTTAGGATGATAGCTGTTATGTTTGTCAGACGTTACGCATTCGCGCACAAGAAGAGCCGAAACACTGCCGGAAAAAACATCTGCTCACTATTTTGTTTGTCATCATTATATCGGAAAAGTCAGCAGATGCTCTTTCGGATCTTCCTGGCAATGCTTGTTACGCTTAACGTTGCCTTTGAAAAACCGTAACAGATGGCATCTCAAGTGTTATTTGTTGAAACTGCGCATCCTTGGGTTATCTGATGTGAAACTCCCGACAGGCTAGTTTGAAATTCGGCCGGTTAGTTAGAAAGACCAAGAAATATGCCTATTGACTAAAAAATTAATATGGTTTTACTCCAAATTCGCTTGGTAACGCCATAAAAGACTAAAATAAATGTATATGGCATGTCAAAACTAAATAAAATGTTTAAGCTTCGCTGTACACAATTACAAACGAAGGGACAAAACTCTTCGAGAACTTGTGGTGGCGCATAAGACTTGCTGTAGTTTTTCAGTAGCAGTAATTTTTCTGAGGGAGTCTTTTCGCGAGATTTCAGGGGTGGGGGGGGGGTGTAAGGCCGAAATGCTACACAGGATACTAAAATTGATAATAATTGGTCGTTTGCAAAGATTAACATGGTACCATGCATACAATCAGTAAACTGCTGTGCTAACTAGCAAAGTTCAGGGAGGAAGGACTGAAGGATCTGTTTTAAAGGAACAGTAAACTTGACTAGGCAACTTTCGGCCATCAAACCGGCCTGGGGGCTTAGATAAATGTACAGGGACTTATTGTTGACAGGACCCCCCATCTTTGTTATCTCGAAACCCCTCCTTATTGTTCCCAAAGCTAGCTGGCAGGGCCTTGCCCCTTATGCACTGTAGTTACGCACTCCTGCACTGTAAAAGTTTGCGATTGTCTGTGTTATCAACATACAGGGTTGCCACTTTACTAAAATAAATTCACTATGAAAAAGGAAAAAAGTAATACCAAACAAGAAAAGTACTCAGAACGTGTTGCTGGGTCATAGTCACCTTGGAAATAAAACCTGACAACTACTTTTTTCTCAAAATCTGCTGCCAAAGTAAAAAGAAAGTTCTATTGTGAGCACAATTGTACTACCTGTGGCAACCCTGTTGATATACATTGTATTAAGCCCCGTCTGCATTACCGTAAACCGACCGTTTTACGGCCGACCGATTGACCGTTACGGCAGTGAAGACGGGTCTTTCTCTACGGACGGCCGTAGCCGTAAAACGGCGGTACTGACCCCTCCGTAACCGTAAAACGGACGTAGTGAAGACTGCTTTTTTGTCAAAGTCCCATGTAACTGTTTTTCAACTGTTTTTCAAGTCACATATAAACTGTTTTTTAAATTTTAACCCAAGATTCACCTATTTGGGACTAATGTAGACCATATTTTTGCGGTTACGGACCTAATGAAGACCACATTTTTGCGGCTACGGACCGTCCGTAAAACGGTCGGTTTACGGTAATGCAGACGGGGCTTTACTTTGTTTCAAAAGGCCAAGTTGAGGCAAAGATCGTGGGTTCGAGTCCTACTCCCGGCACACAAACCTTTTTCTTTTTTCTTTTTTTTTGTTCTACTAACTCGAAAGTCGAACTCTCGGAACTGCCCGGAAACTGCAATGGTCGTAACAAGAATTTTTCTAACTCTCAATATCGACTCGGGGTACATTCTTGATATGTCAGCTAGCTCCCTGAGCCAAGTTTGAGTCAAGTTTACTGTTCCTTTAAGTGGTGATCTGTCATGCGCGATACTCGGAAATTCAATCGAATTTTTGTTGGTCTTCGTCTCGTTCCGGATCTTGTCAGTTCCTGCATTGTTGAACAAGCAAAGTTGTAAGAACTCATTCTTGTAATTGATTCGGTCCCTATCAAAACACGGACACCTAATCCTAATCCAATCTTCAGCTTCTGTTCAACACGAACCTACCCTCTCTTATGGGCTTATGGGTCACCGTAAATACCAGCTAAAGTTTCATTCATTGAAACATTTATGTCCTACATAGCATCGAATTTAGAGCAAGAACAGAAATTAAAATGAAAGGAGACTATGAAAATCTTAGCAAGAATAAACTTATGCTGATCATATTTTGCTCCGATAAACAGTCAGCTGATTATTCGAGCGACGCTTCGGCCCTTCTTGGCAAGGGTCCTGCTCAGGCTCAAAGCTAGAAGAGTGAACCTGTGATAAAGGTACAGATTTGCAGTCACCTTGGGCTGACGGAATATTTAAATATGCTGATGTTTAAAATTTGCACTGACAAATAGTAACCTGAAGGAAAAGAATATGCGTTTTTTCAGTGTTTGAGACTTGCGGGAAGAAAAAAGTTGCTCGATCTACAGAGAGGAGCGACATCAAATGACGATAGCGTCTTGAGACATATTGGTACCTGCGGCACTCACTATCTTTTGCAAGCCTAACGCTGTTAAAACCTCATTTGGCTCGTTTTTTTGGCAAAAAGGTAGTGTAGTCATTTGAAGTACGAGAACAGTTGAAAGGACGCGTCGTACTTATGATAGTAATTACTTCTAATTAAGTAGTATTTCCATCCATTCCCTTTCCCGAGATTCTTTACTTCAGAAGTGTTACCAATATATTGATTATCACGCGTGCCATGTTTGTTTTCTTTACGACACTTATAATTCGCCCTATCATTGTTTCCGAGGAACTAATTCGTCCGGAGACCGGTTATCCAGATTGTCATCCAATGCAAGGGGCTTGGAAAGAGGCTAAAAACAGCTGAAGCCGTGTGTAGTTTTCGCATAGCTTAGTTGTAAAGCGGTCGACTATTCCAGAACATCTGAGTAGTATAGGGCAAGGTGTCCTTTAAGTATCCAGAACGAAACACTTGTCCTTTAAATCGTTCTTGTCGCAACAAAGAAAGCGGATCCCTCCTGTATAAAAATGCAAGTTGGAATGAATTGCATTTACCTAAGGCGTATTCTCGCCGTTCCTCGAGGACTCCACTTGAGGAGTCCCCGCGTTTTTGTTTCCCCCCCCCCCCGTATTCTCGCGAGTCCCCACGGACGGGGAATGCACCAATTATCTATTATCACCATCATCAAAAAGGACTCACTTTCAGATTCGGAGGGGAATCAATTTTTGCTGGTGTTGGTGCAATGTAAAATTAATTTTAAAATAATCAGAATAAACAAAACCAAAAACAAAGTGGATCCAGAATAATTTCGTCAACTGCATATTCTCTTTTCGAACGAAGTCCGTTTTGAAAGCATTCCCCGTGTTCTCGCTGTTTCCTGTACGCGGAGTCCGCTTGGGTGACTCCCTCTATTCTGGCTGTTCCTTTCCGTTCCCCGAGGAGTCCTCGAGGAACGGCGAGAATACGCCTCTAGGTAGCGTACGATTTACTCTCTGGTAGGCGTTATTCTACCACACTCCTTTTCCCAGAACCTGCTAGACCAGTTTCAGTGTAATAGCATTATCCTTTATTTCGTCTCGTAGATCATGAAGATCGAATCACGCCTGGATAAGAGGAAGGGTAACGAGAAGCCCCGTGCGAGCAGAAAGCGAGAGAGGTCTGTTTCCCGTTTGAGAGAGGAAATGTCGAACCTTGGAGTTGACATGTCCAACACCCAAGACGTAAGTATTTTAATCAATTGAATTTCTGTCAGTAGAAATACACTTCGAAGGGACCTTCTCGGTGTCATAATCCTCTATTTGAGTCTAAATTTACAAAGAGTTACTGCCAGAGGCTTCACGTATGGAGGGGGGGGGTGAAAAATAAATGAGTCGGCGCTAATTGCCGTGATTTCTAGTAAAAACAGTCACATTGACACAAGTATGGGCAAAGGATTCACCAATTCTTGACGTAACACAATATTTTATTTGTTACTGTTTAAAGCACAGCTCTTACTAGAACTGGCTTTTTCACGATAAAATGATCCGGAAATGTTGTTATACCCGTACTTGCGCTTCGTGAAATAAGGTAGCCTGTTACCGACCGGGTTAAATGCTGGGTTACCGATTCTGGCCGGGCTTCGCACAAAATACTCGTTTTTTTTCTGGCAGAAAATGTTGAAACCAATAGTTAAATGCTTAGAAATGAGAGAGAAATTAAGTTTGCCCCTCCTCGACGTCGACGTCTCTCGACAAAACACAAGTGATTGTCTGGCAAACCGTAAAAATCTCGGTTATAGCGCTGAAAGCGAAAAATTCAAATTCAGCGATTCACAAGGAGAGGGAGTTAGTAGACCACGTCTTTAAAATTATTTTTTCGCCAAAAGTAACGTCGCCAACCATGTTTAGTGTTCAGAGCACTAGCTAATTGAAAACTGTACGCGCCGTGGTTAAAAGCTGAAAAAAAAACAAGCAGAAGAAAAGGAGTCTACAGGATAGACCCGTTGGCCTACCAAGTATTCCAAAATGAAAAAGCAAAGTTTGAAGCTATCCATGCCCTTATTTATGAAAGAGTTATCGGCGGACCTTGAAGATTTCACCGAAGTTTCTCCACTGGTAAACTCGGCTCGGTCAAATTGCTAAAAAGCCGGAGATGCAAAATGAAACAGTGGCAAAGGGCGGGGAATCCAATTTCGCGTCAAATTCGCAAATATCTTCTGCAAGTTCCTAGTTGGTCCCGCAACCGGTATTTGATCCGGAGGTACTCTGTCGCAGACCCCATGCTTAATAGCGTTGAAAAACTGGTCGCGAACCTTAATTGTTGAACACCCCTGGATGGGCATTCTTTTTATTTTTGTTTTGTGTTTCTGTATCTACGTGTTGTTTGTTTTTGTAATTGTTGTTTCCTTTTCTTTTCACATACTCCGTCTTTTTTTTCCGTTGTGTTGTTTAATGTGTAGTAAAGTATTTCATAAGAGGGGTCTTTTAAAGGCTGCCGGGTCTTATTTTGATTACGCGTGTTATGATCCTGCGTAGAATTTGTGCCAGAAAATTGGGTTCATAAATATAAAATTGAGGCTCTTGTGAGTGTGCTGCTTTTGGTCAACTCGAAATTTGATCAGCAAGTTACTATATTCACTTCGTTTATAAAGGTTTCGGTTTCAGATGGAAAGCGTCTGGAAATTATCTTCTGGTATGCTGTCAGTTCCAATCACCCTTGACAACCCTGTAACCCATATTTTGTATCGTATTCGTGAACTCTACGGTGGCTTACATAATTGGCTGTAGGCCTTATGTTTGACACTTGGAAATTCTCCTGGAAATTTTCTAGGTACTTCTGGTTCACTTCCTTTACGTCTGTGAGGTGTGCCAATAAAACAGAAGTTGGCACGGTTTTTTGAAGGCCAACATCGAAAAAAAAATGCCTCCCTTAAGATCGGTATTTGGGTCAGTTCTTGTCAACACACGTGGAACTGACCTGAGTGTTCCTAAAAAATTTTTTTTTTAGAAAGTTCCAATTAAAATTCAAATTTTAGTTATCATATAGTTGGTGGGGTTAAACATCGCTAAATAAGAAAAAAAATGAAGCGCTAAAAGTCAAAGAAGACAGATTGCATTGTACCCAAAGAATCTAACGGATCGGATCCAAGTCAAAATTAAAAGTCGACTTTTTGCTGTTTCCAGTTATGATTGAACTAAGTGTGGGGACTGAAGATCTTCCTCAGTTTTAGGTGAATGAACTGTAGCGCATAGGGCGTATCATGGGCGTATCTCTGTTAATTCTGAGTTTGTATTTGCAGGCCAACTTCACCAAGACCGACAGGTCCAAGTCCCGACCACCAGTGAAGAAGGTTCGCGCCGATAGCGAAGGCCGCGTCAGAAGCTCTTCTCGCTCAGTCCCGAGAACTGACATGGGCGTCAAAGACACTAAGGTAAGCGAATTCAGTTCATTTCAGCTTATGTGCAACCTCTCAAAAAACGCACTTCATGACAGAGCACAACGAAAGAAGAAAGAATAATAACAAGATAAAAAGAAAATTTATTCATTTGTTTGAATCTTTATGACTAGGGCCATAACACCTTACAATATAAACTACAAAATACCAACTCCCCCCAATTGAACAATTAACGGTCTACGTAATCACAAGTCCTCCACCCGTTATAGATACTTATAGCAGGTAGAACCTGTTTGGATATTTTTGCCAGAAAGACGTTGTGTTTGAGGTTCAGGTTTTATAATTTGAAACAAATAATAAGAACATAAATCGATCACTGGGGGCCAGCAGGGATACAAGCTCGTTGGATCGGCCTATATTATACAGTGACTACACATAGACAAGATAAATGAGTCGTTCCTCTGTAATATACACACACAAAAAAAGAAAAGAAAGAAAGACTCGTGCCATGCCGTTTGCGTACACACGCCATACTAAACTTTCCACACAAGTCTAGTCTAGGGGATCAAATGCAGGACATATTTAGCCAAATTCGAAATAAATCTCTGATGAACAGTTTTTTTTTTCGAATTTGTCTGATTTTTTAGGGACTGAGAGGACCCGCCCCCTTTTTCTCGTCGAAAGTTCACTTTAATTTTAGGATGGGGCCTTGGTCCAGGGCGATATATCTATATAACTGAGCTTAAATTATGTCAGATTCTCTTCCCGCGACTTATCATGGCTTAACTGCGTGAATCTTATCTCGGTCGTGATCTGATTTCGGACTTGTTTTGGCCGTTTTAGAAAACAAGATTGGAATTTGATCTTCTGTTTGTTACTGATTTAGCAATTGATTAAGGTATCACGTTGGGTGAGCGTGGTTCTGTAGAGCAAAAGTCCGTGTTTTTAGAACGTGTTCAAACTAGTCCTTGGGCTAATACGCACAGGATAATTATGCTTTACCTATATAGGATCGCCTTTGCCTGGCGATCCAGGCAGTTCCACATTCTCAAGAAATTCGAAGAAAAATATGCCCCCAAGTCAAGCCCAGCTCTGTTCTAGTTAAGGTTTGCGTAGGGTGTGAGAGGTTCGCCTAACATAAGAAACCTAATGTAAACTTAGCTTACATACTGTAAAACCTTACGGATCCGGTGTGAAGGTACCTTAACATAAAAGAGGAATTTCGCAAGGACGTTTCCCCCTTCCCATCCGTCCGTGGCCGAATGGTTAACGCGTCGAACTCGCAAGGGAAGGGTCCTTTGTTCGAGTCTCGGTCGTGCCTACTGTTTGGTTTCAAGCGGGGGTTAGTGGCGTAACTCTGTAAGACAAGCCAAAGTTCACCCAGCTTCAAATGGGTACCTGGAGAAATCCGGGGAAGGTGACAGGAAGGGTGTGCGAAAGCACAGGATGGCTGGCCCCCAACCGCCCATTGCACTTCCTGGCTGAGGGCCGAGAATCGGAGATCAGCACCGCGGGCTTGGCCTGTAAAGGCTGATAGCTGACACCTTTACCTTTACCCCTGCGCTGTCATAGGTTTCATAACAAATAACACAAATATCCGCAGTTTCAACAGACAACACCTGGGATGTAATCTGTTGTGTTTTTGAACGTTATGCATTAAATGTTATGCATAACAAGCATTGGCAGGAAGAGCCTAAAAAGCATCTGCTGACTTTTCGATCATGACGACAAACAAAAAAGTCAGCAGAGGGCGGTCAAAATCGGCGGTTTTTCGGCCCTTCCCGACAATGCTTGTTATGCATTAATGCATAACGTTTTCAAAATCACAACAGATGACATCCCAGGTGTTCTCTGTTGAATCTGCGCATCCTTGTATTATCTGTTATGAATCTCCTGACAGTGTGGCTACGGAAATACGGACTTTGCCTGTGGCGAGCTACTTCTTCACGTCGTAGTTTGTGCTTGTGAACGTTTGTGGAAATAAGCTTGACACCAGGCCCGTATCCAGGAATTTATTTCGGGGGGGGGGTGCCCGCGGGTTGGACCAAAAAGTACAAAAAAGACACGGATCAGATTTTAAAGCCTACAAAAACAATTACTTTTGAGGATTTCGGGGGGGTCGAACCCCCCTACCCCCCCCCCCCCCTGGATACGGCCTTGCTTGACACGTTTGCAGAATCTCTGCATCAACTATTTCAAGAATAGTAGGTTTCTCTAAAAACACATCTCCGTGTGACAATATATATTTCCGGGGAGACTTACCTGATCTTTCCCTTTCAGACGAAGGTGAAGCTTCGTAAGATGCACAAGAAGGCCCAGGGTAAGATGAACCAGTTCGGTAAGGCCGGTGAGGCGGACAGACACATTGGGACCAAGATGCCTAAGCACTTATTCTCCGGAAAGCGAGGATCAGGAAAAACTGACCGCCGTTAAGTTTTACCCTTTTTACTTCGCTCCTTCCTGGAATAAATTTGCGCTATCCATCCGTCATTTATTCCGTGTGCCCCTCCCCCCGTATTTCTAGTTGCATGTTCATTACATTTCTACTATCATCCCAGAAGGAGCAGCGTTGAAGTTTAACTGAATAAGGATGAGATACGACAGTCTAGTTACCCATCACTTATTCACTTAAATTGGCTTGAAGACATGACGGAAATGCGTTAAGGTCGGGCTTCACTACCGAGATTTGTCGCCCAGATTCTGGGTTCCCGTTTTCTTCGATATCGGTTTGGGTAGTGAAGACAGGTCTGAAAGCACCCCGGACGCGTCCGGGAATCTGGTAGAAAAATCTACCAGATTCCCGGATTCTGGGTGAAAAGAAGCGGGAATTTGAAAGTAATTTTCATTTGACTGGGAGAAATTGTGTTGAGATGGTAAAATCTAAGAGTGCTGAAAAATGCCCTAAAGTGGACTGTTAAAGAGACATTTGGTTTGATTACTGTTTGGGACCGTCTTCACATAAATCGGACCCCAGATTCTGGGGCGTCTGGGTAGTGAAGCCCTACCTTTACTTCGTCACTCCTCTGTGGTACCTCTATGTTTGAAATATTAAGCAACTGCAACGGTAAACGAATCGCCGAAAAAAAGCTGCGTTCGTTGCACTCCGGGCTGTCGCTGGTTTTTCCTCACCTGTGTTAGGTTCTTGTCCTATTGCGCTTTTTTGGTTTTTTACCTATGACCAAAAACAAATAATCTGACAGAACCTCCGTCTTCCTGTCTCTGTAACATGGCTATGCGGAGTCGAATATTTTCCCATACCCTGTCCGCTACGAACGAGCGGAGGCTACTAGCTTTGCGCCACATCACGTTTCGTTATCTCTACAAATAGTTAAATCGCAATAACCCGCGGTGGAGGAAAAATAGGAGTCAAAGTTGATTGGTTCTATGAACGCGCTCCAGAGCGGGTCAGCGCGCGGAGTACGCCTCCTGCCAGCCTCCTTCACCATTTCTTGTGCGATAAGCAACGGTGAAGACGGAAGAGGAGTAAATCGGCATCAACATCAGCTCAAAGCTAGAGTATGTACCTCTAGATCCGCTCAGTTTTTTCGGGGTATTCATAGTCTTTAGTCCCATGGGACTAAAGACTGAGGTTCTGTCAGATTATTTATTCTTGGTAGTATCAAACAGTAAACGCCTTGAAGTCATCCCAAGTCCGAGTGTTCCAAGAATGAAAAAAAAAAAACAGAATATTGGATGTAGCCTAGGGAATAAATTCTTTGCAGCCAGTTGAACTTTATCCTTTTCAATCGTAGACGTCGTGCCTGGTGAAAACTTGGAACATCGCCTTATATAACCTAGTTAGTATTATAAAGCTATCCGTAACTTGTCAGGATCAAAATAATGCGTAAACACTGAATTTAATTCTAAGCTACAGTGATACACCATGGAGAGTAATTTTGTTACCCTCAGATTTATAGAGATCAAATAAAGTGTGCAGCCAATTGAACTTTATCCTTTTCAATCGTGACTGATGAAAACTTGGAACATTATACACCCTACCACTAAAGTTGTCTACCCCTCAAAGACTTCATTCTAAGTTACAGTGATAGAACATGGAGACTAATTTTCTTACCCTCAGATTTACAGAGATCAAATAAAATGTGCATCAATTTGCACAAGTTTCTAGTATTACAGTGTTAATTGGGTCAACAGTATTAGGGTACATAATCTTCAGTTTCGCGGTTTCTAATCAGTTTAATAAATACATACTATATATACAATGTATCCGTATTACAATGTTAGTTTGGTTACGTACATAGTATTTACTTTACAGGATCTTTGTTTGGTTTCTAATCAGTTTAATCAATAGATAATATAATACTAACACATAACTACTATACAATTTATTCGGGGTCTGGTGTGCAGTGTATTCTACTCAACTACTAGAATACTAACACGTATATATTATTTACAATCTATTTATGTTACAATGGAAACTGGGCCAGGTCAGGTACTACTTATGAAGAAGACTATGCGGCTTCACACTGACGTAAGACCCCTTTCACACTGCAGTACTTAGGCCTCTTAAGTGTACTTTATGCGTCTAAAGTCGCACTGAATGTAAGAAATCTCACTTAACTTTAGTATTTTTCAAAGTTGAAAATTTTTCAACTTTCAACACTCAAAGTTAAGTGCACTTAAGGCAACTTAAGGTCATCGCTGATCATCCATCATTACCTTAAATTACCTTAAATCGCACTTGCCAGCGAAAGGTAATCCTGTCGTGCGCTGGCTCAGTGATGAATGGGGAGGGCCGCATCTTGGGAATTCCATGCAGTTTTCCAAGGCTTACGAGTCGTCCAGTCTTTGTCAACCGATGACTTGAAGGCCTCCACACTATCTACCATGACAGTGTTTTGACTGAGGGAATTCCACAGCGGTACCACTCGATTAGTGAAAAATTGGTTTCGCTTCCTGGTTGTGGCTCTCTTCCGGAAAAACTTCTTGGGGTGACCACGGGTTCGGGTGTTCTGTTCTAGCTGGAACAGGGTGGTGTCTGTCTCCAAGAGTTTGTGTGCCATAATGACATCGCCACGTCTGCGGCGGTAGCAAAGGGTTGGCAGGTTTAACTTCGTTAATCTTGTTTGATAGTCCAGGGTGCTATATCCTTTGATGCATTTAGTGGCTCTTCTTTGTACAGACTCAAGTGCTGCCTGATCCCCCTTGTTTATTGGTGTTGCTACGCACATCCCAAATTCGACTTTTGGTCGTACCAGGCCTTTGTATAGTTTGGTTATTACTTGTGGGGATCGTGAGCTAAATGTCCTTTTGATCAGGCCAAGGGTCTGGAAGGATTTTGCAACTACTGCTTGGGTGTGTTGGCTGAACTTGAGGTCTTCATCTACCAGGATGCCCAGGTCTTTCTCTTGTCTTGTGGAAATTATTTCCTGTCTAGCGCCATTTTTGCCAGTCATGGAGTATGTGTGTCTTGGGGTTTTTTTTCCGAAGTGTAATGATCTGCACTTCTGGACGTTGAACTCTAGTCGCCAGGTTGTTGCCCATTTTGAGAAGTTGTCCATCACTGATGCTGATGATGAAAAAGGTGAAAATCTCGGAAGAAATGAATAAAATTTACTTAGCTTCAGCTCCTTGGTGTGAAATGCCTAAGTACAGTGTGAAAGGCTTACTTAACTTAACGTAACTTTTGCTACATTAACTTTAGTTCTTAAGTGGCAGTGTGAAGCCGCCTTATCAGTTAATCCGGCACTGCCTATTGGAAGGTTTCGATGAAGTTGGAATCTTTTGTAATGAGGTTTCGGCCAGCCACCGCGGGACATTTTTTGTATCAGAACTTTGGCCGAGTTACGAACACTCAGAAAAATTTTCGACTAGAAAACCGTTCGGGAACAGAAAAATGTCGGCAACAGGCATCCCAGGGATGTTTCTGTTCACGGCCAAATAGTTTTCGAAACAGCGAGCAAAAGCAACTTTGGTCAGGGACGGAAAACTTCAGTAACCACCTCTCCGTTCACTAGCAGAAAGTTTACTGTTTTCCGAACATAACATTCCTGTCCCGCTGCAGTAGTATTCTGTTCAGAAAATGAATGGTTCCGGTACAGGGACGGAAACTTTTCCGTTTTCGGACGGAAACTTTTCTGTACACAATCGGAATATCTGTTTCCCCATGATTCAGAATCTAGTACTGGGACGGAAACTTTTCTGTACACGACTAGAATATTTGATTCTGTCAAAACGAAAATATTCCACTTCAGTTCAGAAAAATGTCGGCAACAGGCATCCCAGGGTTACTTCTGTTCATGTACAGAAAGCTTTCCGTAACGACCGTAAACAGAAGTTTTCTGTTTTCGTGAAGGCTATCGATTTCATTAAAATCATTAATTTATTTCTCGCAATTATTAAAATGAGATCGTGACAAAATGACTTCACACCCTTTCACGGGAACACTTCATAAGCAAAACACTTCGCTGGTCAGTCCAGCTGAAACTCAAAGAACGATTTGAACGGGAAAACTCAAAGGCCGGAGAATAGGCGTTGAACCCTCTCGGTCGCCTTCGTAATGTTGACTCCCTTTGATGGCACAGCGTAATCAGCCAGACCAACAACGTGCCTAGAAAAGAAAGGATTTTTATATTTTTTTTATTATTTATTTTCTTTTTTAGCTGACTAAAGAGGACAGACGAGCTAGCAAGCTATGTGCCGAAGACACACTTTCAGGTTTTGACGTAATGCTTCCACGAATCTACAGACACAAGATTAGAAGATTTATGCAGATCCTTATCCCAACCTTTACTTTGAATAATGACTTACTGAACATTATGACGATTTTACTCGATTGCTCGTAGGCAAAGAGCACACTAAGCACTCCTTAACGGGTAACCGGAAACAAACTATGAAAGAGTGGCGAACCTGTGGAAAGCCACTATCTTCGCTATGGCACAAAAATACGTCCGACATAGTTTCATGGTATCTGAATTGATTTCTATACACATCTGAAATTGGGGATTAGCGCCTCACTTCTCCGTGCCCTGCTTCTTACAAGTACCATATTGTAGCGAAAATACACTTTTACTGCCGAAAAGGGGGTTGGCCTCGCAAGTAGGCTACGTATGTACACAGGAACTAAAAAAAAGAGATAAAAGCTCATATGGCACTTGTTCATGCCGATGACCCCTCGGGATTAGGCCATTGTTTGCTCCTCCCCCGGCCATAAAGCCCTCAAAGGGCATAACTAGGACCCTAGCTCTTACTTCTCACCAAGTGTGGTTGTGATCCGCCGACTCCTTCTGTTAGATGTGCTGTTAACAATAATTCGGGGACCCCCCTCCCCTAGAGTGGTCGGATCGGGTTCGGACCTCAAAAAGCATAACTAGGACTCTATAGGTCTTACTTCCCGCCAAGTTTGGTTGAGATCCACCAACTTCTTCTGGTAGATGTGCTGTTAAGAAGATTCCGATCCCCCACCTGTGTGTGGGATCGCGACCGAACCTATTTCAGTCTTGTCCAGAGCCGGACCTTGATATGCGTACCAAATTTCATCGTCCCAGCTTGCCTGGAAGAGCCCGAACTAGGAACTCGTGGGACGGAATGACAGATAGACTTTTTGCGATCGGTATATGGCCCGAAGGTACTTTCGAAGGTAAACCTTTATACATGGGGCAAATAACTTATTTCTACTTACTTTTGCAGAAACAGCAAGCTGTGGAATGCGGACTTTGGATAAGGCACAGCCAATATTTAGAATGATGCGATCAGGGCAATTGCCGCATCTCTCCCCTTTGTTATGTCGCACATACTTCCGCATACTGCCGCATACTCGGCAAAGTCTGTTCCTTGAACATACTCGTTCAATACGCCAATCACTCTATTCGCCATTGTTGCCTCTTCTTCTTGCTTGATTTCACTAATTTTTTTTATTCCCGCGTCGCTTCTTTTTCTTCGATTTCACTATTGCTCATTAGCAGTAGTCCTCAGCAATATTCTTCACCACTCATTAGCAGTGCAATCTCCGTCATCCTCGTCGCCAATGCAATATACTCATTAATAATATTGTTCAATATCTTTGTTGGACTGAATCAAGAACAACACCAGAAGTCCAGACCGAACGATACTGACTACTGAGTACTGACTAAATAAAACACACAGGGCAGGGGGGGCGAATAGACACCGGCCGGTACAACCGTCTACATCGATCGATAATCGAATGATTTGGCGGTACAACCGTTTACTGAAGTATCTCGTGTACTTACGGAAAAGTTCTGTAAAAATCTTGGCTGATACCGTAACGAAACAGAAAAACTTCGGTCACTCGCGAAACAGAAAAAGTTATGTTTACCAACGAAGAAACCTCAAGAAATAGATCGTTCATATACAGAAAACTTCTGAAATCCACCGCGCTGGAAAAATTTGTCGTGAACGGAAAACTTTCTGTTGGAAAGCGGTAATCATTCCGCCAGCGCGAAAAAAAGTTCTGTAAATTGGGATCTGGAAAATCACTCGATTTCTCGCGTCCCAGACGGAAGTTTTCCGTACGGGAACGGTTATTTTTGTGAGTGAAGAAACCCAGTTCCTCCATGTCTACGCTTGGACTCCCATCTTCTGAATTTGTAAGTATTAAACAGTGGCTAAAACGGAAATTCAGCTGCGATCTTTGAAAGCTTGCCCTTCTTGGCAAGGGTCCTCGTCAGGCTGTTGCTGGACTGGAAGAAACGAACCAACAATCCTTAACAGGGTTTGATTGCAGGTTCGTTGGAAGCGAGAGGTTGCCCACTCTCGATTTGAATGTACAGGAAGTGCCCGGTGCCGCGATGCCCGGTCGGTGCCGGCACCGGCTGAAAGAAGCCGGCACCGGTTGTCACGTGTTAAAACATCAAGGTAAGCATTTTTAAACACGTTTGAAAGATGAATCGCCCGATTTATTGTCTGCACCGGTGCCGGCACTGCCTATTTCGGCTGGTGCCGGGAAAGGGTGTACAGCAGGTGCCGGGTAGTGGGTAGCCCCTCGGTTGGAAGGCCCGCAAAATCGCCTTCGAAAATCGTAGGTGACTTTCCGTTTTAGCCATTGTTTAATAGTTTCCCTGTAAGCTTGGGACCAAGGAGTATACGCCTTATGACTGATCTCTCCTTGCCGATGCTGAATCTCCGGGTACCAGCGGAAGAAAGAAAGAAACGGTGTCACAGCTGCTCCCAAAGAGCGCCGTGATTGTTTGACGCAGGATTTGAGTCGTTGAGTTTGAGTCATTACGGAAACGTTTACTCTTCTTCCTGAGGATCACTGGCGATCTTTTGGACTTAGTCATATAGAGTATTTTCCCTGTCTGCAAAATGTCAGTTGGTGTTCCACTCAGCGATCTCCGACGTAAAGGACTTAATTCGGAAGCTCTCGCCTTTGCAGTACGCAGTACCTAGTTGGTCGCTACTCTAAACCAGGACTTGGCAGTTCGCACGACCATTGGATGGTCAAGTTGCGCAGTTCGGAAGTACGCGGCTAGAAGCTGTCAAAGTAGACCTCAGCAGAACGGTCAAAGAAAAAGAACAATATTAGTCAATGTACTATTAAAAAAGAAAACAATATTTGGCATTGTCTGTTTCTTTCAGTAATTCTTTTGAAGGTTTGATTATTTCTGCTTGAAGGACACGTCGTACTTATGATGGTAATTCATTCTACTTCAGTAGCATTTCCATCCATTCATTGCTGAGATTCTACACTTCACAAGTGTATCCTATCTCCTCTATTACAGTATTTGATTCATGTGGGCCGAGAAGGTGGGAGACACTATCATTTTACGATGTGTCGAATTTTTACGAACACACTGTTACTTTTGTTTTCTCCAAAATCTTCATGGTATCCAAGGTTATCTACAAATTACTTTCACTCTTGAAAACAAGGTCGTCAACTCGCCATTGTTAATTAAATATTCACTGATCTCCTGACGCGGGTCAGAAGAGTACTAGAAGCTTCGAAAAGATTGAGCGCCGTGTAAGAGGATTAAAACAGCTAAGTATATAACCATGTGGACGATTAGATAAGTTGGAAGTAGAAATCATCGGCCAGTTTGACAATTTTTGGTCTTGGAAGCTGAATATTATTCAACTCAGTTTATGAATCTTCAAGAAATCGTTATAACGAATTTAGTATAATTTATGTCGTTTGTTTATTGTGATCTGGTTTACATCCTTAATTCTTTGGACTTACGGGAATTAACAAGAAAAAACAGAAAACAAAATACTCAAAGAAATCGGTAATGCAAATAATTAGTTTGATTTTTCTACACATTTTCCATGTGCCTGCTACAGTAAAAACAATTTTTTAGATCCACAGTCAAACTATGATCTCAGCCACCGCATGTCGGGCACTTCCGACCCTATCCACTAGATGACCCAGCGGTCGGATCGAGTCGTGTCTTCATCGTGGGTCTTGGGTGGGGAGGGGGTTCTAGACTTTGCAAGTGTTAGAATGCTTATGATGCAACTCCTTTACCATTAAACTGACTGTCACGCTTGCCACGTTTGTTCTCTTTACGTTACGTATCGGACTCTCGACCATTGTTCCCGAAAAACTTATTCGTCCGAAGACCGGTTATGCAAATTTTGCCAAGATTGCCATTCAAGGCAAGGGACATGGAAGAGGCTAAAAACAGTCGAAGCTTTGTGTAATTTTCTGTAAGCATAGCGAAGTTTTAAAGTGGTCAACTAGTTTAGAAAATCTTGGCAGAAACAGTATGAAGTGTGACATGTCCTTTAACAATCAGCCATATTTTCAAGAAGAAAAGCATGTCAATCAAGCTAGCCGATCCACAGGACCCATTGAATAATTGTGAGCGGGCGAAACTGAGGAACTTGTTGCTAGAAAGGGTTGATTTGGTGTCTGATGTTTATAAATAATGGTAGCTGTGTTCGCAGAAAGGAAATGTACAGTGGTGTTCATAATAATCATTCCTAGCGATTGGCTTCTATGTCATATCATTTACTCTTATAAGATTAGGGTGATTTATTTAAAGGACACCTGAATGAAGAGTACCAAGTATCATCCCTATCTGTATGACTTCCGTTAACATTGCCTGCAGAAAACCCAATTCAAATACGAAATAGTTTTCCAAGCTATGATTTTTGCTCCATTTTGCATCTGTCCTTATTTCAGTACCGAACAATTTTAGAAATGAACAAATGTCTCCAATCAACCCTTCTTCTGGAATATTTTTAACCAGCCCAAACGTATATCTAGAAGAAATTTCAATCCGATCCGGCCAGCGCGGGACAAGATTTGAATGAATTGAGCTTTTTGTCTTGGAGTCTGCATGTGCAAACCTTTAGAAACGAACATCCCTATTTTGAAAACGTGACGCTCAGGAGAAGAATGCTCTCCGTGGCCATGTCTGTAAATGCATTCTCCATGGTGTGTTCAAGTATGGTTTAATTGTTCAGGTGTCCTTTAAGTATTCCTTTATAGCCCAAACTGATTGCGGAACATATTTTGCTCAACGGACACTCCAGGTGAATTTTATTTGCCAATATTATCGCAGTCAAATATGGTGATTTTCTCTGCTAATACCGAGGTGGAAGTCGGTAAGGCATTCTGTTTGTTGTTGTTAGTTCGGACTGCGTTAAACGGATACTCCAGGTGAATTTTAGTTGCGTTGCGAGTTGGTAAGGCATTCTGTTTGTTACTGTTGTTAGTTTGGAAGCCAGACTGGTGCATCTGTCCATCGTAGCACTTGTTAGGCCTGTTTCGTCCATTTGAGAAATGTTTTTAGATGTTGTTTATATTTTCGACAAACAACACTATCTCTGGCGAGCGTAAAAAACAGATGATAAGCGAATTGACTCGACGAATCCTCACCCACTTTTGCCGTTCCCTGATTGGTTTGTTCTTTGGCAAGGCCCATTTTTTCGAAAATATATCTGTTTGTTGGCAAGTGCCGTTGGCTCTAAATGTATTCAGTTTCTATGCGCTCATATTTTCAAAGCGAGATGAAATTGCGTAACTTGGAGCACTGATTGAATTTGTAATGGCCTTTGTATATTTTTCCTATCTTTGCACACCAAGTCGGCCAATGAGTATCCCATCGTTTATGACTTGATAACCTTGGGAAAGAAGAGGAAAAGAAAATATACTAGAAAGAAGAAAGTGTATGTCATTGGGCATACGTCGATACCTGTATGACTTGATTTCCAGTTTTGTTTTGGGGTATTGTGTAATTTTATTTACCATGGCAGCAAGGCTTTATATACACAAAGTACTACTACTGGGCGATTCTGGTGGTCTGGAAAGCTCCGCGAGTTTATGCGCCGGCTGTTCTTGCGACTTCGGCTAAAAGTCGCTTCGCTTTCCAAAGCTGTTCTCGCGCTCCGCTAGTTTCCGCCAGCAGTTGGAAAGCGAATCCACTTCGCGAGGGGAAAGTGGTGTCGGGACGTAGCGAGAAGTTGTAAAGATGCAACTGAGGCGCAACGACTTTTTGCTTGTTCTTGCGCTCGGCGGATTCTCGCTTTCCTTTTCGGAAAGTGAATCCAAGCAGAATCGCCCTTATGGGAGTGTGGAACCCATCTATTGTTTCCACTCTAGAAAATTTGTCAGATATTTTGATGACCTTCAGAATTTCAGAGTTTGCTTTGTGTCATCTTCTTGAGTGACCACGCACTCTCGTGCTGAAATCCTGGAACAAAAAGAAAGATGGCCGTTCTTCTTACTGTGTAAACTTGAAAGAAGTGTTGCTTTTGATAACAGTTTTCACACTGAAAACAGCCGAAACGCTATTTGAAGTCAACCTGGTGTTTTACCTGCTGGCAGGGCCGTATCAAGGAATTAATTTATTTGGGAGGGGGGGGGGTCCTCGTGTGTCGGACCTAATCGATACTTATAACACCAAAACAAGAAGAAAGAAAACAAGAAGAAAGATCAGAGGTAAAGCCTATAAAAAAAAAAAATTGTTTGTGTATGTTTATCCCCCCCTCCAAGAGGCGTTACGTATGGCGGGGGGGGGGGGGGGACGCCCCCCCCCAATGTTGTCAGCCTGTCGGTAAAACAAATGAGTCGGTGCGAAGCGCAGCGAGTTTTATATAAACATTCGATTTTTCCTGGTAACAGTTGGTTTTCACAAAAACAGTCGATCTTCTTTTTAAACAGTCGTTATCACAAAAACCGTCGATCTTTTTTTTTTTTAACAGTCGGTAACAAGGACCAAGCAGTCAATAAATAACTTACCTCCGAATATTTTCGCTAGTAACGCCTCTGCCCCCCCCCCCCCTAGATACTGCCTTGCCTGTTGGCGTTCTTTAATTTCCAAAGTACTTCATAACAATATTGTATCAATCAATGGGGGCCGGCAGGGATGCGACAGCGGATGCGGTTGCAACAGAGAAACTAGTCTGAGCTAATTTGGTCAGTTTCTAGATTGTTTCACCGCTCTGCACTTGCTTACGCGTCTGCCTCTCAGTAAGCGAAAGAATTGGGTCGTTAGGAAACGTTCCCTCATGAGGGGACGTGATTTTTACCCGTAAGTTGCTCATCACTAACCGCTTACGAACAACTGCTCGAACTAGACACCGTCGTGATGAAATGGGGGAGGTACAACTGCATTGTCAGAAGTTTCATAACAGATAACACAAGGATGTGCAGTTTCACTTGATCGGAACACTTCTGATGCAATCTGCCGTGTTTGAAAACGTGATGCTTGAAATGTTAAGTGGGGTCTTCACCTTCCGGAATCTCGGTTCCCAGATTTTCCGAGATTTTTTTTTGAATTTCTTCTCCGATACTTAAAAATTCCGGAAATCTGGAAGTTCAAAAGCCGCTTTTTTCCGGATTATTTTGATGTACTTTCGGACCGGTTCACATTCCAGATGCAATTTACAGAAGAAGTCAAAGAATAATCTGGAAGCCCAGATTCCGGAAGTTCCGGGAGGTGAAGACCGGACTTTAGACATAACAAGCCCTGCCAGGAAGTGCCGAAAATGCCAAAAAAGCCTCTGCTGAATTTTCCGAAATCATGACGACGAACAAAAAGTCAGCAGATGCTTTTTCGGCTCTTCGGCAATGTTTGTTATGCATAACGTTTTAAAAATCCCAACAGATTACATCCCAAGTGTTGTCTGTTAAAACTGCGAATCCTTGTGTAAACTGCTACGAAACTTCTGATAGTGTGCTTGTCAAACCGGGTTGTTCCCTTGGTGAACTCCCCTATCGAGAGACAGTTTTGGCGAAGACTGTGGTTACTTTCGATGGAGTAGACCGTGACCTGAAAAACTAGCAACAATCCAGTTAGTACTGGACGCAAGGCCGTATCCAGGGGGGGTGTTAGGGGGTTCGAACCCCCCCCCGAAACCCACAAAAGTAATACTTTTTTGTAGGCTTTAACCTCTGATCTATGTATTTTTTGTACTTTTTGGTCCGACCCGTGGGCAAAAAACCCCCCGAAATAAAGTTCGTGGGCAACCCCCCCCCCCCCCCCCCCCCCCCCCCGAAATAAATTCCTGGATACGGGCCTGACTGGACGATATTCGTATTCTTCGATACATCGTTGATGATCGACATCCATGTTTCGGGACCACGTTTTGTTCTCATATGCATCTGCCCTGGCACATCAGGAAGTACGAAATCGCGGGATCACCAGAAATTCGGACCCCCCCCCAATCCCCCCCCACAGTGAGCGGATTCGGTCCGATTATGTCAGTCACGTATCTAGGACTTGTGCTTGTTCTTCCCACCAAGTTTCATCCCAATCCCTCCACTCCAAGCGTACCCTCCTCCAACTCCCCCTAAAGTCCGGATTTTAGTTGGGTCGTCTGTATTGCGAGATCTTTCCAAATATCAAGTTTCATTAAGATCCGATTACCCGTTCAAAAGTGATAAATTCCTCAATATTCCGGATTCCCCCTCCCTCTACTCCCACCACGATGTTCGGATCGGGAAAGTGACTATTTCAAGCTTAAAGGACCCCTCTTGCTTATTCTGCTTTTTATAATATATCTAGCTCCCATACAGAATTATAAGCTTCTAAAATCCCCACCTTTCTCCATTGTTTCGTTTTGTGCCTACGAAATTTTTGTGCTTTTTTGGCCTTGCCGAGTTTTGCCCGTCACACAACGAAAAGTTTGCCGGGATCATCAAAATCTGCTGACAACTCTTTCACACATAAGAATCTGAGAAGCTTTTGTTTATTACTTCTTTTATTTGCTTAGTTTTCACACGACGCGATTAGTTTTCAAATGTTTTGCGACCAGCCGCCGCGTCGGAGAGCAGGAAGGCTGGATATAGTCGACAGGCGCTAACAAGAAAATCGCTAATTTCAGATGGAAAGTAATGGTATTTTCAAAAATGTTTTTTTCTGATCCATTTCATAGGGAAAAGATTATTTCTAGTTGTGAGTTGTGCTTTAATCATTTGGGGTCAGATTTGCGTCTGATTTGCGTGCCAAGTTTCATCCTCGGTTTCATCGTCCTAGCTTATGTGGAAGTCTCCGAACTAGCAAAACCCGGACCGACCGACCGACGACGGACAGAAACTGCGATCGCTATATCGCTGTAAGTGCCATAAAAATAGCTCCTGGTATACTTCCTGCGCATTCCACGCGACAATGCACTTTAGCCTTTTTGCGTAGGAGAAGAGTTGATTTTGATCAGCGTTCAGGAGCATGGACCAGTAAAGAAAACATGACGGAGAAGATTGACAGGTTCAGTTGCTACGCCGCAAATTCTGTTCTAACTTTCGGGTGCCATTTTTGTTCTTCTTTTGAAAAAGAGTTCACAGGATTTGCCACGTACGCCCTGCGTACGCCAGTCTATTAAAACAAAAAGAACACAGATTGCGAACTAAGTCCCGATCTGGTCAAATTTGAACGTGGTAAGACTTAATGAATATTAGCCATTTTGCAACCGAAACAGCGTCCGAAGCATAGCGGAACATTCAGGCCTGTAGCCTGAGAATGAAAATAGAAGGACTGATAGTGTTTTTGGCATTTTAAAATTAACATAATTGCGAAGAAAAAGTTATAGTACCACCAGGGCCGTATCCAGGGCGGTAAGGGGTTCCGAGGGGTTGCTCACTCTCAGAAATGATGTACACCAAGTGGAGCGTGCCGCGCCGGTGCCGTGCCGAGGTTTACACCGGTGGCGGAGAGTGAGCAACCCCTCGGGGGTTCAACCCTCCCCCGAAAAATACAAACATAATCGTTTGTTATAGCCTTTAACCTCTGATCTTTGTCTTTTTTGTCAATTTTGGTCCGACCCGTGGGCCCCCCCCCCCCCCCCGAAATAAAGTCCTGGATACGGACCTAGTACCATGTACGTTTCAAACTGAAGAATCTGGTCCTACCTTTACTTTTATTTGGAAAACATTTATCCACCGCAAGAGAAAGTACGATACGTTACAACCGGGCCCAGCAAACTATATTCCAGTAATTTGATTAAGATATGTTCAACTCCAAAATTTTCGTGTTTTCGCCATTATCCGTCCGAGCTCTTGGTACGAACATATTAGGCAGGAAATCAAATATCAGCATGTCTTCTTACACTCGAATCGGGCTAATCATGATCTTATCTTACAGAAAAGTGAATCTAAGGCCGATCATAGCTAGAGCTAATAGACCTGGGATTGCCAAAGTATAGTAAAATGCTTTTACCATGAAACGAAACGAATACTTGTTTGGTCCAAGACTGTTGAGCGAAAACTGACAAATGTGACCGAGTCATTTATGGTTATTTTCTCTCATATATAACAGTTTATTCGTCCAAAAGACTGAATAAGCCATGACCTTGGCCGAGACAACAACTTGGATTCACTTCCTCGGGATGACCAGTCCTTAGATAAACGAACCGTACTGACCGGAGACTGGAATTCAAGTTCTCGGGAATCGTTTACGATACCGCTTTTGTTTTCTATCTTTGTGCCAACATGTGCATTTCTCATGGAAGAAAGAGGGATACGATACAAATGACGCAGCTTTTCGAATCCCAAAAGAGTGTTAATGATACATCTGACCTTGTAATGAAAGTCGTGTCTATACTGGTGGGGTCGAGAATGATATCGAGTTGGTAGAAGGGCTTGGCCTCTGCCAGTGGCCGAATTGGTACATGTAGACATTATAGTGTTTAAAAAAGAGACTATAGTTGGTACTTGTCTATTTTCTAAAGTCACATACGTTAAATACAAAAAAATAAGTTTGTTTTTGCTAAATTACCAAAACTCTGTCAACTGCCTCCCGCTGCCTCCTCCTATGGCCTGGTCTGCCTGGTTAATGCCAAATTTAGCTACACCGAGTTGTAACCTAACCGAAGAAAGAGTACTAAATACTTGCTTGGTTTCAGCGATTTGCCCGAGACTATGCTGCAAACGTGATTGACCGTACAGAAAGTGGTAGATAAATAAACATATTGCTGAGATGTAAGGCGTTTGTTATAGACCGGATATGCCTTTCACTAACCGATATTCTCCAGTTCAGAACGAATAGGACGTAGGGAGAATGAGAGATCATGAAGTTTCAAAAATACTTTTTTATGTTTTCTTTCTTTGTCTTTACTTTTTGCTTGAAAATGGAGGGTCAATGACGTGTGGATGGCTTAGAGCGTGTTCCACCCTACTAACCGTAGTTACTGCGCCAGTCACCGTAGTTACTACGCTAGGCGCTTTTTCTTTTTTTTTCGGTCAAATATCATGCCGCGGGCTGATCTGACCAATCACGTTACAGATGTGCGTAGTTACTACGCTTACCCCTTACACTTACTCCCGAGCGTAATAGTTACTATCAGTTATTATTTCGACAAGGCTGGAACGGTCAGCGTAGTAACGTTTGACGAGGTTGGAACGGAAATAGTAACTAATAGCTACTATTGGCAAGGGAGTGGAACACGCTCTTAGTGATTGATTTGTTTGTACGACCCGCCCCCCTGAAGAAATGAACAAAATATCGTTACTTCACTGTCAGAAGTTTCAAAGCAGATAACACAAGGAAGAGCCGAAAAACAGGCAATGCTTGTTATGCCTAACATTTTGTGCATAACGTTTTAAAAATCACAACAGATTACACCCCAAAATGTTGTCTGTCGAAACTTCGCATACTCTTGTCATGTGTTATGAAACTTCTGAGAGTGCTCGCCCAGCTAGCTGACTGTTGGCCCATAGACTAATACTAATATAGTACTGATAGGCCTATTCCCGCAATGACTGGCATTTTTTTTTTGCGATCAGACCAACAACCGGCAGAAGAGGTGCAACTGCGCCCTTGCGTTTTTTGGGATTTTGACTCGCGTCCAAGTCGTACAACGAGTTTTCCGACGTAAAAAAGGGCCGGTAGACGTGACGTAAGAGTGTGCGCGGATAATATTTTTGTGGAGAAGACCGGTAAAAAATACGTAGCAACTCTACGACGCATGTGGGGTGTTGTTTTTCGGAAAAGTCGGCGTGCCAGCCTCGTGGACGGTTTTTTGAGGTAATCTTTCATTTAAAAGATAGGAAGTCGTGTTAGATTATCCAGTCGAGTGAGAAAAGTCAAATGAGCAACATGGAGTTGGTAACTGAACAGTTAGAGACGATGTACCAGAGCAGTGTGGATTTCATATCTGCACTTCAGAATATGTGAGCATCACTTTCCTAAAATAGGTGCTTTTTTTACGTTCAAAGACACTGGACTGCTCGAATTACGTTGTTCGTTTCTTAGAAACGTATTTGATGATTAGTGTGACCTAAGCCTAGGCTTATCGTAAAGCGCTTAATTAGCGATATACAAGGACTTACCAAGGACTATCGGTAGCCAATGTTTTGCCTTTTCTTTGGGTAGGGTTTTTGGGATCCCAAAACGTTAGTGACGGATACCTATGACATCGCAAAAGTTGTCCGTCCGTCTGTCCGTCCGTCCGTCCGTCTGTACGCACGATAACTCTCGAAGGGATTGAGATATTTTGATGAAACTTGGTGGGAGGATCCTTTGGGTCAAAGTACAAGTCAAGTTCGAAGATGGGCTCTGTAGCTCTATATTTGAGGGTGGGGGAGGGGTTTCAAATTAAGGGGCAAACAAAATATTTTGAAACAGCTAATGTGATAGTCGATTGTGGGGTAAGAAGACATGCTGAACACGATGGTGAAAACCATTTTCTCGCCGGACAAGTAGTTCGCCCGGAATCCGGCCAAAACCGGAAAGTTTGTTAAAACTAAAAGTTTTATTTGAATTTGATTAGATGTTCGATTTGGGGGTAAGAAGACATGCTGAACACGATGGTGAAAGCCATTTTCTTGCCGGACAAGTAGTTCACCCGGAATCCGGCCAAAACCGGACACAAAATGTGTCGACCAATTTTCGGCTACCCCTTTTCTTCAAAATAGTATATAAGCTCTGCATAGTAGTATAGCTCTGCGCAGAGCGCGTGTTCAGTGAACCTAAGAGCTAGTTGTTTTCGAAGGTCGAAGGGGTTGGTATGTGGGGTTGCTAAAAGAGAAGGTGGTTGTGGGCTATATAACAGTTGGAAAGTTTAGAAGGATTGACAACTTCAGTAGAAGGGTGAACACTGAAACCAAAAATAGACCGATCCCAATTGTGAGACAAGTAGGGGATTTCTAATGGTTTCATGGTCTAATAATAGGCTGTTAGACCATA